>JAODLC010000050.1:10143441-10171418 GCA_026781145.1 Hippopotamyrus pictus
TGTTATTCAGCCTGGTTCTATGTGCCCTTTTTTTAACTTTGAGCACCCGCCCCTTCAAACATCTCTGCACGGCCCTGCTGTGTGCCATACCTTCAGATACCACCCCCCCCCCCCCCCCTTTCATCTGAGCCTTCCCTCCCCAAGGCACATCTGTGTCCAATCAGAGGGAATGATAATTTAAAAAAAAAAAAAAAACAGGAAACAATGGCAGCGAAGAAAGTTTTCATTGTATTGTTTAGCTATGCAGTAACCGACTAAGAGTCTTGTTGCAAAATAGTACAAAGCGCTGCGTCTGCTATCACCAGGGGAGCAATAAGAACCTCCCCCCCCGACTCCACGCACTACTGAGAGAATGTTGCATGCAGACAAGACGGCATGTCTCCTGTTCCTGTACACGTGTTCCTCTCCCTGGATACTAGACGGCCACCGGCCTCGCTCCGTCTCGGCGGCCCGTCTCAGATAGGCCATTGCCGGTCGATACCCTATCAGGAAGGGGGTAGCGGCCTGCTCGGGGTTTGATCTCCTGCGTGGAGCGCTCGGCACGGAGTAGCCCGTGATAAGATAAGCATGGTCATTTGCATAGTGCGGTGGGCTCCAACTATTTGCGGAATATCCCCGTTTGCGGCGTAAAATGGCTTTCATGTAGCTGTAGCCGTGGCCAGTCTGCCTGGCCTGCCATTGGCTGCCAGTCACATGTTTGGGTGATGGATTACCCTTGGAGATTTATGGGCGAGAAATGCTGAGCAGTGACCTCAGGACCAATGGGTGCTCGACTAATGACGCTACAGATAAAAGGTATCACTTGACCCTTTATATAAGTGATTTAACCTGCAATTCAGCCTGCAACTTGCCACTTAATTTGTAACAGCACACCGATAGCACTCAGACTATCAAAATACTCGTAGTAATTACTTTAGGTTCGTGGGCATAGTCTGTGTCTTGCAGTCCCTGACTTGTTTGTGTGTTTTTTGAGAGATAGGATGGATTCTTCACTCAACCTGCTATTGCAGAACAAGTTTGAGCTGGTATTGACAGTGTTGAGTGCAACAAAGTATCATTGTTTACACAGGTGTCAATTAATTATTGAACAATTCCCAAGATGATTCCAAATGGTCATGTTTGTTTCATGATTCCTGAGGAATTCTGTGGTGGTTATAGGCTGCCTGTGCTGTCTTCCGGCCTCGAACACATCCAAACAATCCCAACATTCCCACACACAGCGTCACCCTGCGCAGATTTATCCATTTCTTTCTTCCCATTATTGCTCTGGCTCGCAAATTCATGTTTATTGCGTGGATGTGTTTTTGCACCGCAAAGACAAATTGCGAGTCGTTAACTTGGCCCACCGCAAAATGCGCTAAGAATTTCAAATGCTCCCCGTGGAACATTCTGGGTCCAGCCAGCGGGGAAATAGCAATGGCATTAGAAGGGAAACATTGGTGAAGACAGATGCGACAGTGATAGAATAGCCATGAAATCGCGGGATTCATCGCATCATCCACATCATTTCTTCTCCTCTGTTCAGCACGGACCACGTGATTGTTGGCCTGAGCTATTTCATCGCTTTCCAGACCTGAGTTTCCTGTGGTTCCTGCCAGCCGCTGCTGGCGGTGCTGATCGTATCGGATGTGGGATGGCTTCTGGAGTTTTGGCTCCGAGTTCCAGCGCTAATAACTGACACACCTTTACAACGAAATACGAGACAGTAAAAAACAAAGGACATAACTTTGGCCGTGGCTCTTTGTAACATAATCTCAAGAGCTTTTTTTTTGGCCTGTGCTATTAAGCTCCCAACATCAGTGCTGCATGACCCTAAAGATAAAAGGTGACTTGGGCTCTGTGATTTTGTAGGCTGTTTTGTGTGTGTCTTCTTCATTGTATGGACTCCTATAGGCAGCCGAGCAGGGCCCCACTGATATGAACCTGCAGTCTCAGTATCTACAAGAACATTCCTGTCATTTATGTAAGTAGGAGCTAACTACACTTAGCGTGCTAATAAAGGGCTTGATATCTGAGGGGCGGCAGATTTGAAGCATTGTTTTGATGTTCCCACTATTGAAAGCTTTAATTGAGGAGGACAGCGATAAACGCAGCTATAGGGGAGGCTAGAGTGCCCCCCCCGCCCACAAGTTCTGGCAAGGAAGGAGCGTCACCGTAACTTTTACTTCGTACGCCAGCAAAGACATTTCCGGCGCCAAAAATATTGCAGTAATTTTCCCTGAGCAGATCTGCGGAAACATGGAAGTTCATTTCTTCAGGAAGGAACTGCTGAAATCTGACAGCCTTTCAGCTCAAATAAACTCACCAAGTTGTCTCAGTTGGGGTTATCCGTACAGTAGGATGATAACAGTCTTTGAAGGGAGTTCTCGTTTTCTCACTAAATCGTTGTCTGACACCTACATGTGCCCCTTACTGAAATAAATAACCAGCCTGATTAATACTGCTTGGTAACTGTGGGATGTAAAGACCACTGGACAGAGTGTGAAAACCACAATAAACAATAACCTTTCATAATTCTCACAACTCCAGGATCCATGAGAATAAATCTGGGCTTGACATTTCAGGGCTCACTATTCACAAATCATCTCTTTGTTTCTTTTTTTAGACGTGAGGCTTGAAGCCATTTCTGACACCATTTCAGATAAATGGTATCAACAACACTTCAGGGTGTCTCAGGTTTGTGTTAAACCCACAATGAGTCCATTCTTCAGCTAAGAGGAAACAAAATGCTGTTCATCTGAAAAGATAATATCTTTTTACCCACGCTAGACTCATAATAAAATGCATTCAATGTAGCAAAGCCAACAATTAATATCAGTCTGGGAGATAGGGTTCGCATGATTATGAAAACTCCATGACTTTAAAGAAATTTTATATACAAATATACAGTATAAAGGCATTTCCATCATTTGAACCACTAAATACTGTATGTGATATGGAGAATATCAGGAACAGAAGTACATGAGCATGCCAGTAAAAAGATATTGTTAACTATTCATAGATAGAAGAATAGAATTTATGAATGAATAGACTTTAATACATTACAGCTGTGATGCTGATTGCTTTATAATAGATATATTTCTATAAACTATTTTTCCTGGATTTGATCAGTGTAACTTCAGAAGAAGTTCCACTCATATGAAACCATGTAATTGCAATAAATTGTGTGTTTATTTTTTAAACTTGGACTTTGTGGGACATTATTGAATTCTGCAGCATGGCACAAAAGTTGACAAAACAGAAAGGAATCTCAGAGGTGCAGTAAGAATTCAGAGGGACACGGAAAGTTTACGAATCCCCTTTCGATGCTCAGATCATCGCAGTGTCATCAATATTTGAAAACAATTTTCATCATTAGTCAGGATTAGAGTAGACGACTGATATCTGGCCACCCAGACCTATGGAAAAAAAAAAGTTACACACACGATGCAGCTGTCAAAAGATAAAAATAGGTAGTTTAAAATAGAAGCCGCACCAAAAAAGAGGGGAAAAAATTTGAATCTCATCCAGCACCTTTCAGCATATACTGTATAAGACACTCATAATTAATAGTCCCTCTATCCCATAATGGAATTAACCTTTGGGAGTGAGTAGCGGGGCTTGCTGGATCTTCTCTCTCCCGTCCGGAGCTTTTTGTCCCCATTTTCTCATTTACTTTAGGGGTGGAGGTGAAGCTACAAAGGAGACCATACGTCTTTGAGCCATTGGCAATGTGATGCCGCTGTATGTTATTCTATACTTAGTTTTCCATTAATTTCCCTTTGAGGAAACTGTATCTTTGCCCCCCCGGACCTGGGATATCGGTATAATTCCGCATCACAGTTCGGCCCCTCGCTGGGCAGCGGACGTGCTATCGTGTTGTGGCTGTTTATCTCGGGCCAGGGCTCGACATGGACCTGTTAATGACAGCCTGAGAGGGTGTCGCTGGAGGGGGTGCGAGCTGGCACACCTCTGTGGGCCTTATAAGGGCACGTGGGCCATCGAGTTGTGATCGCCATGGCGGTCTGGTCCGTCCACGTTGGCGGGGCCTACATTTTAGCTCTTAGCGCTTCTACGATTATATGTTTCTTGCGAGTTCTAATTGCTTTATACCTGCTTTAGCGACTTAGGAGGCTCATGTGACCTCATCAGAGACACACTGACGGATCCGTGGCTCTGATCTGTGTTGCTGTATCCGTACTGCGGTCTCAGAGCGCGAGGGAGCAGATAGGTGCCAAATGGGTAAAAGGTAGGTCGGGGGGGAGGATGGTGGTGCCACAGAGCCGCGCCAACTGGGATGCCATGGGTGGTACCATAGGGCACACTAGCTGCCGTAGTTCCAACTGTTTGATTTGCGTATTCTGTAACAATGTAAATGGGCGTAGAAAGGCCCACAATGTAAATGGGCATAGAATAGGCCCACAATGTAAATAGGCGTAGAAAGGCCCACAATGTAAATGGGCGTAGAAAGGCCCACAATGTAAATGGGCATAGAATAGGCCCACAATGTAAATGGGCCTCATGTCTTGTGGCTTTGAGCTGAGACTGTCCTGCTCTTTCAAACCAGAAAGCAAATGGTCAGCGTGGTGCCATGGAGGGTCCTGGACATTAAAGGAACACGTGTCCAGTTCTCTGAATAACCTAAGGGTGGATCCAGACCCAAGGATAAACATTCATGCCCCGTATGAACATCCCCACAGATAAACACACCTGGGCAAATGTCAAGCCTCGATGATGACCTCACGCTGTTGAGTTCATTTTCACTCTCTCAGCTGGGAATATAGCTGTTGAGTTTGAAGTTATTTATAGAACCTGGGCAGTGAGCCAGCAGTCGTCCTGGTGATGCTCTATGCAGCTTCTCCCGTTACCCACGTTGCTCGGATGACATCTCCTCCAGCTCACCTGCAGAGATACAAGTGGCCGTAAAAAAACTTTGAAATGTACAGTTTGCCGTCTTTAATGCACAAGTTATTTGGTTTGCCCTCAGCCAAAGTACAGTTGTGCTTAATGTTGGCTTATATATTTATATCGACCTTCTCTGCCAGCTATGCTGTATGCATTTTGGCTGGTGCCATATTTAGGGCTTGTTTTGCTGGGGCTTAGCACCTGGATTCTTCCAAGTCGTGCTCGGTAGGCAGGTGGGCGGAGGGAGCCGCCATGAACCAGGAGCCTGTTGGCCACGTAATCTCGCAGGTGGACCTCCTACACCAAGGCAGACGGGTGTGCTAATCACCGCTGCGGCAGATGATCCTAGCAACGTGTGCCGCACTCTTTCATGCCTGTGTTTCAGGTTTCAAGCTGAAGGCACGCTTCAGTGGGTTAATGCCTTCCACGCGAAGCGGCTGCGAACTTCAGCTTTCATTTCCCCACAGTGCAGCCTTTTACATTAATGAAACAGCACCGCTACCTGCTCAGTCTGCATCAGCTGATCTCGGATCAGGCACTTGGCTGGGACAACTGCATGGGTCCTGCCCCTCCAGCAGCTGGGAGCAGATTCAATCAGTGGAGGAAATCTGGTACTTCCTTTAGCTCCCCCATCTTGTACTCTATGGGTGAGAGCAAGCTGGCCATGAAAGGCAGCTACCTGTTGCGGCATCCAGGGAGAGGAGAGTTAAGGGTCTTGCTCAAACACCCACAGATAGGCCAAGGCCAGGCTTGACCCAGCAACCTTCTGCTCACAGGCACAGAGGTTTAGACCACTGAGCCACACGCTGATATAAGCAGGTTGCACAGCCCCAATCTCCTGAAACAGCAATGTGTAAAGGGCTTGAATAGCGCTAGATAAACTGGATAACGAGGGCACTCCTGATGGGGAAATTGGGGACAGGTGTCTGATGTCATTTTTAGGTATTGATCAAGGGTGTAAAATATGGGGGATGGGGGAGAGGGGGGTTGTAACCCCTCCAATAATCAAAACCAATACAGCCCCCTGGACCCCTTAAATGGGTCGAAACCTTAACCCAAAGTTATGGCCTTGGTACTGGTGTCTTGAATCTGCCGTGCCTGTGATTTGTGTTGGGTATCCTGACATTAATATGTCTGTCACCTGTGTGGGGTTTTATTTTAAAGGGGCGTAACCATTATGGGCATGGCACAATGTACTATCTGTGTAGAGATGTTTTGAGTGGTAACGTTTGGGTTGGATGTTGTCGGGTCCTTCTGTGGAGTGTTTTATGGAGAGATGTTTCTGGGTGTGTGATTTGGGGGTGTAGGTTAGCCCTATTGAGAAACTTGGGGGGTTGGGACTGTGGGCCTTGAGTAACTCCTGTAGGGGGGGTTTCACTGTCAGTGAAGTTTGGTGTGTCGAAAGGACAGTCGAACTGTAGGCTACAAACGCGGCTGATGCTAGAGGGACAGTGTCGTCCAGAGCCTCTGTCGTGTCCGATTTGGTGGACCATGGTATCCCTGAAACGGGCCTCGTTTTAGATGTCCATCCAGCACGGCTAAAGCGGCATCAGTATGTGATCTGATCGAGTAAGTGTTCCTTCCCCATGAGCAGACATTTTTGGGAAGGTACTTATTGTAAAGCGGGAACCATTAAGACTGTTTCAGTTATAGCTGACACGAATAATCGGTGCTGAATTTGTAAACTCGGCTTACGTGTGGAACCATTAAATAAGGAGCAGGGGCACACTGACTTTGAATGATGTCACACACGTAAAGTCTTTAACACCGATGATGCCCTATACAGTACATAGCAATTATTAACACCTGTTAGTTACATTAAACTGTAAGACAGACTGTGTTCTAGATGAGTTTAATGGTCTAAAAGGTCGTCTATTTTAGATTTAATTTTAAGTTCAGTTTGTGTTTATTCCAAAGATAACTCAAGCTAATTTTAAGTTTATTTATTTTGGGTGTAGTGTTTAAGGTGGGGGAGCGCCAGCTGCTCTGAGCTGGAGGTCACGGAGCAGAGTCACAAGGTCAACCCTGGGTGTAATGCTGTGACACTCATAAGGGACGTTTTATCTTGAGAATCAGAACCATATTCAGGGATGAGCTTCACCCTGTCATGTCTTTCTACAGTGTTTCTACAGGGTCCGCTAATGCCTCACGGGAACGCTAAGGAGTTTTTGGGAAATGGTGCTAACTGAGCCATCGCTGCGGTCTGCTCCACACTGATGGGGGTGAGGGGGTTCTGAGGTGAGACGCAGCAAATATAATGGCAGCAGTGGACTCAAGAGAAGCATATGCAGGAAATGTGGCTCTGGGCTGGGGGTCCGGTCCATCTGCTGAGGGATCTTGGCAAGTTCTACTCAACATGTGAGGGTGTTTAAGACCCAATTGAGCTTGAACATCGTACTGAATCATCTTTATACTGTGACTAGTACTGGTGCTGGTGGAATTCCAATTGTACTTCATGTCTAAGTACGTCTAAATGTAGGACTTTAATTATACACACTTTAAAAGAAAGACACCATAAATTAATTTGTTTTGAGGCTTTTACGAGGCAAACCCGAGAACCTGTGTTGTAACATCAAACACAAGGAGTCATCAACCACATCCTGTCAGTGGATGTTCCCTCCTTAGTCCCCATCACCTTCCAGCCCTTACCTTTCCTTGACTGAAGCCTTAAAATACAGCCAGTTTCGACCCTGCAGCAGTCTCAACGCCCACCCCAAAGCACCATTTTTTTCCCTTTGGACTGTTAGACGGTGTTTGAAGGGCCATTATGGATTCCTTTACATTTAAACAAACCCATAAAAATACCTCTTGCAGGTCACAGCTGCATATTTTAAAAGCCAGACAAGGCAAACAAGCTACTCCTACTTTGTTAGGGGCCTTGATTGTGTATCAACATTGCGCCGCGTCTGTCTGATGGTGGGCCACTACTGAACAAACGTAGCTACTCATCCTTCAAGCGGCTGACAATTTTGCTGAGGAAGAGAATGTGCGGCGGCATTTCTGAGATTCCACGGCCTTCCTCTTCAGCCGAGAATACTCACCCAGGCCTCGGCAATACTCTTTGTATAGATATAGATACCCAATATCCCAAGCCTTTTGTTTTTTTTAATTATTATTCTATTTTCAAAGGCTTCACCTGTGACCTCTGAGTTACCGTTCAATTTAAGAAGAAAAACAAGATTATTTCTCCCTCGGGTGCAAGTCTCCCTTATCCCAAAGAAGAGAAATGTCTCTAATCACTGAAATAAATTAATGCATGTGTGATGAAAGATAAATTGAACAGGCTTCTCATAAACACATACTGGAAAGACTAAGGTGACTGGATATTATCTTGTCAGTTTGCCAAAAGCTGGGGCAGGTGCTGCTTTAGGTCATAAAGTTTTACATTTGCTGTTAATTTTATTAATGTTCCGTCTAATGAATCTATGCCTGAAATACTTGGCCCTGGAATCCACTTTGCTTCAGGGATGGCAGGACAACAGCTAGGCTGGTACACACATACCCTCTGTGACTAATGATGCATTCCATTTGAACTGAAATTCCGAATTTTTGGAACGGCCCCTGAAGTCAGAATTCCTACTCGGAAAGTCGGAGAAATCTACACAACCCCGTGGTCAGAATTCAAGATGGCTGCGCCCTTTACCAACAGAAGTGAAAGCTGGAGTTTTATATTGTTTATTAGCACTTAGGATTTATTTGTGGCTCATTAAATCAGTCGTACACACAGTACTGTCCAACCGCTATCTGTGGACATGTTTTGGTGGTGTTTGTATGCGCAAAATACAGTACCATGTAATGTATTGTCTTTGACTGATATTGCTAACAATGACTAACGATGAACCTAGCTAGAACTGGGGCCTGTTTCAGAAAGCAGGATTTCTTGCTTAACCGGATAACTTGTCAGATTTACAGTAGCCTGAGCTATATGGAAGTGAACAAAACTGAATTTAAACTGGGGTAAAATACAACCAACAAGTTACGCAGCTAAGCAAAAATTCTTGCTTTCTGAATTAGGTCCCTGGTACTGCTAAATGGGTTTCCAACTAGCTGTACTGGAACTCTGCTAATTCATGTGTGACGTCATTCCCAGTTCCGAGTTCCGACCTGTAAATGGAATGCAGCAAAAGAGATATTGTTAACCAAGGCAATGGAGATTAAAGTGGACACTTCTGTAAAAATATTGCAGATTTATTGGTTTTATAATAAAATCATTATTCTTTTGTGCACAAAAATATATTACATTAGGAACAATCATTAGTTGTAAGTAAAACATTGATTTCAAATAGTTATAAATTGAAACTCAAATTATAGTTCTAAAAGAGCTGTTCTGAGTTAAAAGGTTCATTGACAAGCAGTCTCATTGAGTGCTTTTTAATTAGTAACACCTTTGCAATAACATAGAACACCAAACATGTGTGTTTAGTATCCCTTTGGGGAGCCAGTGACCATAACTGCACATAGCAAAATGGCAAGAACAGAACTGACTCAGTCAAAAAAACTGAGACTTAATAAAAAGATCTGTTTGCCATTTGTACACACAGACAGTACAGGTACATAGACATTTTTTGTGCAAAGCTCTTAGAGTCAGCAGTAAAGAAGAGAATGAAGTAAAAGTAAGGATAAATAACAACACATTGCATGGCTCTGTATGGTACTGCTATTGTATTTTGTGCGTACAAACACCACAGAAACGTGTCTGCAGATAGTGGTTGGACAGTACTGTGTGAAAAAGAGAATGTCTGTGCAAAAGATATGTGCAGACATGTTCAGCATTGTTAAACATGGAGTTTTGTGATGAAACCAATAAAATTGCAACATTGTTGCAGAATTAAGCAAGCGTCCCTAGACTTTCTGTGAGCGCTGTATGTGTGTCTTGTTTGAGAGGGGGGTAGATGTATGATCTGTATAGTTTGCATATCTTTATATTGATATGGAATATTTACTGCTGTTTAACCGCGGTATACGGCAGTTTGTCGTCCGTCCCTCAGCTGCTCGACTTAGTGCCTCAGGCCAAAGGTCGTGCAGTATTTGCTCCTGGCCACTGTTGCTTGTCAGTGCTAATGTCTGCCTGTCTTTTCTCCAGTGGTTTCCACACACTGTGTCGCACAGCTGAGCACGCACTGCCAACTGCAAACCACGTCTCATACCGGGCAAAACGAGACCGACATGCGGCACAGATTCGTCAGGCGGAGGCCGTGCATCCAGAGGCAAGCTAACTGTGAGTTAAAAAATGCAATAAAGTTACAATGTTTCGCCATAAATAAAACCCACAGAGATTCCCTGTGCTATAAAGTTTCAGCTTCTGTACTGAGGAGATGGAAGATACTGATGTTTACAGTAGTAACACACTTGGTTATAATGTTTTTGGCTGCATTTTATAAAACCTCATGTTTGTTTTATTTGTTAATATTACGGTTAGGGCTGCTTCCAACATGCCCACAATGAGACTTGGCAGGCGGCAGGATTCCGAATTAAGACAAAATATTCAGATCAAAATCACTCGTATTTTGGCATCTGCTTGCCATAGATCAAGGGTGACCGATCTTATCCAGAAAGGGTCATCGTGTATGCGGGTTTTCACTGCAACTCCCTAAGTAGATTACTAATTAGAGGACTGATTGGCTGAAGAGTCCTCACACCTGGGTTTGAACAGCTGACCTAAAGGTTATCCCAAAAACCTGCATACACACTGGCCCTTTGTGGACAGGATTGCCCACTCCTGCCCTAGATACTCCTGTTTTCCTCTTTGTGAGCTGACTGGCGTCTCAGATCTGACACATTGGTTTTCCAAAGAGAATTTCCCCACAGGGATTAATAAAGTTTCACTATTCTATTCTATTCTATTCTATTCTATTCTATTCTATTCCGTACGAAATGGTTGGGATGGGGAGTATTGATATAAACTGGAGTTTGAGATTTTCCTGCTGCCTGGGAGGTCGATTTCCATCCATCCATCTTTTTTGAGTAATCGCTTATTCGGATATGGCTCACTCCACGCTAGCAAAAAGATTAGAACCAGGAGCTAGACTCGCTGGGGGGGGGGGGGGGGATTTCACCTCAACCATCTTAGCCCCGCAAACAATGAAGGAGGAAGAGCTGAATCCTTCATGCTTGATGTGTGTTTAAACTGAACAACTGTTTCAGGTGATGCGGTCCAAGCAGTGATGTAGTCATTTAAACATATAAATGCACGCTAATCATAAGGTGGCATGAAGGCTCAGTGAGCAGCACGGCATCTCGTGGGTTTGGGGCCTAAATCCTAAATGCCTGCTTTACGCATGTGGAGTTTGCAGGTTCTCCCCACGTTGTGCAGGGTTCCTCTGGGGTCTCTGGGTCCCCCCTGCAGTCACATGACCTGCACTTAGGCTAACTGGCATCTCTAAATTGTATGATTATGAGCATGTGCCCTGTGATGGACTCGCATCCCATCCAGGGTGCCCCCTCGCCTGGGACCGATGCGGCATGGGACAGGTTCCAGGCTCACCCTGTCCAGCCTAAGTGGATGAAGGATGGAGGATGATCTATCCATCTTCAAACAGCTTGTCCCGCTGAGAGTCACACTGTCGACGTTAAACAAAAGCATTTTGCTGAAGTAACTTTGCCAGTATTTATGTATTCAGCAAGAGTAGAAGTCGGGCTATTTTTGGTGCTGACAGAACAGCAAGCGTTCATTGTAATATTGATATTCGGGTGAGAAATATGTTTGGACATAATGCAATTTGAGAGAGGACGGCATAAATTCTTATGTATTTTAATTCTATTTAGAATGTTGCTAGTCATTGTGATTTGGCAGAATGCAAAGAAAATGTCATTTAATTAGGAGAACAAGTTTATTTCCTATTCCACATCTGAATGGCTATATACTCAACACGCTAGAAGGATTTCTGCACAACTTACATTAAGCAGTGATGCTCTTCTTGCTGTAGCCATTCGAATAATCACAGAGCCAAGGGCAGCATTGGGTACAGAGCGGAGAGGGCGAGACAGAGGACCCGTGTTTGTCCATCTGTGAAAACTGGGAAACACACACAGCAGAACTGGTGTGAGGCTCTGTAAGCTGTTAGAAAGGCAAGGTCAATAAACATAACCAGTGAGATAGGCAAAACAGCCGAACCCCAGGTCGGAAGGTTAGCCACCATGTGCTGCCAGCCTCGTACCATTCGCCAAATTAGTCCGATTTATTTTTACAACTGAAAGTGACTTGAATGTGACGTGACCTCGTAAACATATTGCCAGAATGTTCATTTCGTCCTCATTACGTTTCTAATGCAATTTTTAAACATCACACACTTTTCTGGCCATTGAAAGGGAAATCAGATGCATTTGCATGTTGCTTTTTAGCAAGCGATTTATTAAGCAAAGTATGAAAGACAAGCAATAGGCCTCAGCGAGAAGCGCTGTTGCCTTGAATCTCCATGGTTACACAGTAAACAGTGGCATGTTATCGATCTGTCACCAGCCAGATTACATTCTTACTGTGTATAGATATTGTGATAAGGTACCTTTACCTAAAACACATGGTTTGGGAGTATAAAGAACTTCAAAGAAATGTTAACCATCCATCTTCTAGCCAGGATAGTGGTGGGGGTGTATGAGGGGTGGATAAGGGTGGATCTTACTCCAGGTAGCACAGAGCATAAGGCAGGGGTAGAACCTGGACAGGGAGCCGCCCAAACATCTACACAATATGGGCAGTTTAGGGACTCCAGTTAACCTAGCTACATGTCTAAGGACTGCACGAGGTAGCTGGATCACCCAGAAAAAGCCCACACAACACGGAATAAGCATGCACAGAGCAAGTCACACACAGAGCAAAGGTGGGATTCGAACCAACAACCTGAAGGTCTGTGGAAATGCGTTCAAGGTGCATTCATGTAAATTATATGACACAGGAATTGAATATTACATTATTTTGTTGTACTGCCTTTGTAAACTTTATGAAGGAATACATATCTGGATAGATATTCACCCCATTGTACAGTATTACCAAATAAACCTGCAGGTAGCACTTTACTTGAGGGGACATGAATAATGTAGCAGTTCACGCTTACTTAATGTATTAATTAACCAGCAATTAAGTATTTTTAAGACCTTATCCCAAGCTTGTTCTCCATTAATCAATCATGACAGTTCATGCATTTCATAGGGCAACCTATATTAGTTCATGATTTTTCTCTTGAGTGGTAAATGACTTAAATTTTTGCCCCAGTGGTCTTACCATCATTAACTTATTAGTTAACTATTAGTGCCTGAATGGAATACATGAAGTATCATGATTGATTAATGATGAATGAACATGGGATCAGTACATAACTAACACTTAGTTGCTGCTTAATTAATGTATTAAGTATGTACTTCCACATTATTCATATCCTCTCAAGTAAAGTGTGACCTCTTTGAAATTTCATAAATTAGATGTAAAATTGTGAACAATAGCACTTGCATTACGAGCATCAACCAGGCTTTTTGTAGGATTTCTTGCACTTTATACTTTATTCATATTTTAATGGGGAGTAATGGTCTTCTCTCTGATTAAGTTTTAAGTGGTTGCTAAAACCCATCAGTCAATTTTCTGACCTGAGTGTCATTAACAGCAGGCAGACGTAGCCAACACTGATGTAATGGGGCCTTTTATATTGATTCCCATATTTAAGGGATAAAAAGAGAGAGTTTTGGGAGCAATAGCACTTCTCACTGCTACATTTGGGTTCAATTTTGTTTTCATTCCCACGTCGGAGCACCATAAATGTCTGGTATAATAAAATAGGGCTCTTTGTCCCCAGGGACATGACTGCTTTCAGTGTTTGGGATCAATCCATGGGCTTTTAAAAAATTATTGTCTTGACAATCGGAATTCCAGTCCTGCACGAGGCTAAGTTGCATTAGCACGACCATGGCGATGTGCTTTTGACCGTTGTGTGGAACATTATGGATAAATAGTGTCAAATTCAGAAAGCAGCAGGGGGCCTATTTCATAGTATATGAGCTCACGCTCTCGGAACAACTCAGTGCGTCAACAACGAAGCGAGGACAGCCGGGTGATAACTGGTCCAGGCAGACATGACCATGTAGCTGATGCTACCCGAGATGGAGAATATGACCAGTGCTCAATTTGTAAATCAGAAGGTGCTGGAACACGCAGGGCATATCAGAGCGGAGGGGTACCATGGTGAGTTCAGGTCCCAGAATGCGTATAAAACACTGTTCTGAACACATGCCATGAATTTAAGAATAAATCTAAACTAATAAAGGATGCAAAATTGTGTGAAAATTGGTCTTTAAATTAAAATACATACTTATTTTTAAATTTTATGTTATTATTTTTGTTCAGTTTTTTTTATTTTTTTTTTTATTTTTTTTAACAAGAGAGCTTCCAGGACTGTGCAAATAAGTACCGGAATCCAGACAGTCAAAACGCATTCTGGCAGGATCTGTTGCAAAGTACGCACTGGACGTGACCGTGCTGCTGATGTTACTGGAGATGGGGAACACGGTACACCTGAATGTGACCGTATTACTGGGAAAATCCATGCAGATGGAGAACATGGTCCAGTTAACCAACCAGCCGCTCCAAGGCGCACAAAACGAAATGGTCTGTGGGGCAGATTCAGGTCAAGGCTCCATGACACTATCACTAGCTCCTCCAGCAACAGAGGCCTGATGTGGCCATTTACATAACCAATCGGACTCATGCAGACCCCCGGTACCCATAATGCACAGCTGCATTTATCAGGCATCATGTTCTGGGCATGACGTATGATGTATTACCCAACATCTCCTGCTCCCTAGACCTTAGCAGAGCCTTTATCGTAAGCGGCAATTGATTAGTGGAAGAATTTAGGAATTGATAAATGAGGTAAAGCCTGAAAGAATGCAGACTGTAGAGGAGGTGGGTTAAAGCAACTAGAGGAGGCGGGACCAACCAAACAAATGTCCTGGTTCCGCTTTCTCTAGTTGCTTGGACCCACCTCCTCTACAATCTGATTTGTTATCTCTCTGAACCAATCATCTTTCTTTCTGCCCTCAGAACATTTTTATGTAAGTAAAATTCCCACAAAAGAGTAACATTAAAGATATTAAAATAAAGATATCACGAAAAAAAAAATAACTGTGACCAAAAATTTGTTTGTAAAACTATTTTTCTACTCCTATGCAACTGATGATGACATACAGCCTATTAATCATCGAAGAGGTTATTAATGTAACTGGTGACAAAGTGTTTGCCTTTTTAGTGAAAAAATAGAATATCAGATCACTTTGACACTTTGTATGTTTAGCAAAACGAGGCTGTAATGACAGCTCATTTACACCCAAATTTCACCTGCCAATGAATGATTAATTAAACGCCAATAATGACAGCAAGGAATAATGCAGTCATTTGTTTTTCATTGCCCAGTAACAATAATCTTTATGGGGTATTGGGTAGGTTGGGGGGCACTTTGGCCTAACACCTCTCAGAGTATGGCTTTGATTCTCAGCCTGGCTGTGTAAGTGTGTGTGTGTGTGTGTGTGTGTGTGTGTGTGGAGTACGTTTTTATGACATTGTGGGGACCATTTTTCAGGTCCCCAGAAAGATCTGTGAATGCAATCAGAAAAAATCAAAATGCCCAAAATCTCGTATTTTGTTTGGTTATTTATGGCTAAGGTTAGGGCCGGGTAGAAGTTACAGTTGTCATGTTGGGATTAGGGTTTTCCCCTTAGAAATGAATAGAGAGTCCCCACAAAGATATAATAACAAACCTGTGTGTGTGCGCGTGTGTGTGTGTGTGTGTGTGTGTGTGTGTGTTTAGTTTGCCTGTTATTTTGTGAAATTCTGGAGTCCAAAGCCTAGTGCTTTAGTTGGGTCATCAATTCGTATAGCCGAAAACATTCTGATATTGAATGGAAATTCTGCACAAAACTCTTCTGGCAAATTTACTCAGTAAAATGCATGTTTTGTCATGAATGGCAGGTCTGCTTTAATGTTTATTACTAAGAGAACAATTTGGCAAACTGCAATTAACTTATAGCCTGATACAAGCGAATGTCATTCACTCATGAACATTTTGTTGGTGGTTTACGACCAGCTCATTGGCCAGTCTTTCTGGTGAAAACAAACCACATTCTCATCTGTATGCAGTGGTTCCACTTCTTAAAGAAACAGTATCTCAGTAAGATTAATCTTATTCTTTTTCAAATAACTTATTCAGTACCAATCAGGTTGAATCCATATCATATTAGCTTACATTTCAATATAGATAAATAATAAATGTCTGTTGTTGTAAACCTACCTGCAAACAGAGATCTTTATTTTTAAAATATGTACCTTTTGACCATATTTATGGTACTGCTTTGCCGTGATAAGCACATATGTACTGTCAGGCAGTAGGTGAAATGCTGACAGAAAAAAAAGAAATCACATTTTGGTTCTGTAACTGTGGTTAAAGGATAATGTGCAAGGACAGCCAAACAAACATATAAACAAACAAACAAACAAATATATATTGGTCTAAGCATGTTTCTCTAGAAATTTCTCAACCGTTGAAATAAAACATATGATGTATAGTTACATAATCCACTCTTTGCATTTGTGACTCTGACTGTCTAGGGAGGGTGAAGGACCTATAATTCATAACAGTATTAATGCATTATTTCATTATAATAGATGTTTCTGCTCAAATCTATTAGTTTTTTGCTTGTTCTGCTGATTTTTTTAACCCAGTGTTCTACCATATGCATTCAGGATTTGTACACCCCTGTATTCAAGTTAATTTTTATGCTCTGAGTGTGTTCATTTAGAAACCGTTGTGAAAGTTACGGTATTGATACTGCTACTGGTATCGAATTTATTTTAGCGATACACGGCCCTTGTTACACTACATTATACCTGCTTGAAACAATGACTTCTATTACATTTTAGTGTTTGTACGTAACTGGAGACCTGAGGTAGGTCAAAGTAATGTTTGCATTATTGCCAATATATTTCTTGTGCTATTACCATCAGTGTCCAAAGTTTACACAGTAATGTATTCTACAGCGAGCACAAGATGATGTATTTTTTGTACCCGAACACTGTCGGCCAAGTGATTCAATTTTCATCTCTACTATGTTTTTGTCTGTGCCGGCCAGCTTTGATGCTGTAAGCTACAATGAACTGTTTGGCCTGAAATAGTGATTACTTTAACAGAGTATAACACAGGACTGGTGCAGAATGGGCATTAGGTTGCATTAATATCAGTTTACCTCAACAGGTTTTAGCATTTCCAATGTTCCCCAGGTCACAATTAAGCCTGGTATGGGGTTTATGCATATATTCATCTTCCACGTCTGCCTGGAATTGTATTGAACCTGGAGCCCAGCTCAAGAAACCCAGGACATAGGACAGGGAAGCTATGTTGTCTTGAGTATATCAGAGACAAACCCATACACATAATGCTCAGAAAATTTGAAGGTAGAAGGTTGAAAGAAGACAAGCCACAAATAGGTGGATCGATGCAAATATCACAACAGCGATCATGCAACTGGGAATCCTGAAGCCCCATTGAGACATTCTGGAGGAATGATGTCTGTATGGTTGCCCATAGTTACTGTGAACTTCATGGTAACACACACACATATATATATGGACATCTTGTGCAAGAACTTCCCTGCCCATCAATACATAATGAATCATTCTTCAATTGCTTGTGGACAACAAAGTCGTTACAGCAACTGAAGTGATTAAGACAGAACTGACATTACCCTATTTTTGCTGTAGTGAGCCAAGAAAAATAAAATCCTCCATGTTAATCTCTCCATGCTAAAGAAAAGTTCACTGGAACACAATAACCGAAACCGCAGAAAGCGGGAAAAAACATAACGTCAGCGTGACCTAGTACTTTGTGGTTCAGGGAATGATGGAAATGGCCATTGCACCGATGAATTGTGGGAAAGGGGAATTTTGGTGTCTTTTTGGACTGGGAGATGAGCTGAGCCACGCCATTAGCTGATGCCGCTTGGAGCTCGAGGTGCGCTTGCAGATGTAGGAGATGTTCTGAATGGGGGGAATGGTGCCGGAACTCCTGTAAACAGTCCACTCAGGGGCAATTCCCCCCGCTGTCTGCGGAGATAAGGCAGACCCAGTTCTGGTCAGGCGTATAAGAATAGACCTGATAAGGCAATTTACAAGGCTGAAGTAATAGGGGAACTAAACCAGTGTAGAACTGGGAGTCTATTGTTCGGGAAAAGCAGCTGTACAGTACCTCACATATCTGACATCCCCCGCCCCCCCACCACCAAAGCAGACCACCAGAGAATAGTCATCCTTCATGTATTAAGAAGGTTCGAAAAATACAATGCATGCTAGATAGAAATTATAAACCCATGTCAGGAAGACATGTACAGTAATATTTTCATGCATAAAGATATTGACAAGAAAGTGTGTTAATCCAGTTATTTAATGATATATTTAGCAAGGAAGGAGTTTTTCAGTTACATCTATGTACATTACTTATAAATAGGTTGTATTCTGATCTTCATCTGAAACTCAACAACAGAACTGAAAATAGAATAAAAAAATAACCCCAAACGAAAAATGAAGGGCTTGGTAGGACAAAAACCCTCAGGGCCAGTTGGCCTATTAAAAGGTCGGATATATCCAACAATAAGAGGAGTGTGAGCTTGAGTGACGCTGATCTGCTGGGCAGTCTGCTCGTCATGACGCATTTCTGGCAGTGAAACATGTTTCGAATGTAAAGAAGAGTTGTTGATGCTTATGAACCTGGAAAGTTTATAGAATTATCCATAAACACCGTGGCCACTATCATTCTGTAGACCGGTAGTCACATGTGCAAACGCAGATTCAGCGTCATTACTGCCGGTTTGTTGGCTGCCCGGCAAAAATGAATCCAAGAGGGAAAATTCCGATGTTACAACCAAGCTACCACCATATAGAACTCTCTTGCTTGACATTAACGTGTCCACCATCAACAAACAGGATATGCTTTTGAGTAAGGTTGCTCTCCAAAAAGAACATTACTCCATGCCTTCAGCTTGTTGAAGGACACCTGGATTATCCAGATGCATGCTGGATCGGATGAGTTCATTTGGCACGAAAGAGAAATGTTATGTTTAGTGAAAACAAAACAGTGCATTCCAGTGTAAAAACCTCATCCTGAAATTAGTCCCAATGCAGGATTAATGAGTTTGAAACTGAAAATCATTGCTGCTGAAGTGGGTGACACTACTGCAAAAGGTTCACTTATGGATTCCAAGAGACAGCCAATGAGGGGTCAGCGTGTTTGTACACTACCAGTCAAAAGTTTTTGCACCCCACAGGTTTTTACCACTTTTCCATCTATTTCAAAAATTGCAGGTTTTGAAAATTCTTGTTAAGCACTGGACAGTTGAGTCAGCAACTATAAATGAATATATAACATGCAAAGAGTAAGTAAGAGGGCATGTCTGACATCCTATTAACTGGTTGTGTGGTGATGGTATGGTCAAATTCTAGGCTGTTCTTTAACTTTACTTTGAGGAATCAAAGATATGACGTTTTCATGCTAATAAAGGTACTCAAATGGTGAACATCGTGTAAATTTATGTTAGCAAAGAATATTGGGTGCATTTTTAGTAACGTAAAAATGTAGAAAACCTCAGTGTGTGCAAAAAATGTTGACTGGTAGTGTATGTGTTATCTTACTCACTTGTATCATTGGGACTTAGATGAACATTAGAGCAGATTTTGCAAGCACGTACCCAGGCTCATTCTAAAGGGTTCACGCACTTTCACCACTTTGCCTGTGCTTCTGTTATCAGACTTTGCCTTCAAGTAGAAAGCAGTATAAATCCTTACATATGGGAGCGTCTCACATTGAAGTGCCGCAGCAGCGAAACGGCACGGGGCATTATTCAGAAACGTGGCCTTACTTATCGGCGTGATCTCTGGCTGCACATCTGCATCACTTTCACGTTCACGTGCATCTCGGACCGCGGGGATGCTGTCTTTGCCAAGAAGTGCGCCGATGTTCCCCAGCGTGCAGCGCGGAGATAACCGCTGCTTTTAATTAGATATTCCCGGGAAAACAAAACGAGGAATCTGCTCTAAATTAAGTACCTTGTGCAGAAGGAAATCTAGTGGTTTAACCAGATGTGTGGACAGTTTCATTAGCATACTGTAGATATTCAGGGGGATACTAACGATTTAAATTAAGAAAATGAACTCAAACCACCTGTAGTCGCACTGCCCCTGACTCAGTAGATTTGTTAGTATTGTTTTACTGTTAGTATTGTTTTACTACCAATATTGTCATACTGTCCTTAATTGCATCATACAAAGCTAGATGCATACCAAAACTGATGTCTGAGGTTTTTAGTCTTTTATACAAATGTATAATTAAACAATTATGTGAATGCAAAATGTATTGCTGCTGTTTGTTTGTAAGTTTTTGCTGCTACCGCAGTTGTTTGAGCAGTACTGAGTGGTAGAGCTCCCTAAGGAGTGATGTTTCTGATACATCGTATATGTGTCCCTGTCTTGAGGGATGATTCACGGCTCCCTTCACATAGAGCCTTGTGACCTCGCTAACAATTTTTCATTCTAGGAACATTTTGCGGACGTTACAATTAAGGTACGGAACCGTTCGAAGTGTCCACTGTTCCTGGTGTTCCCAGAACATTACCCCACTACTACAGCTAAAAGTAATAATATATATAAACCAATGAGGGGCTTGTAGGACAGACAGTAACATCGTTGCTTTACACCTCAAAGGTCAAGGGTCTGAGGCTGGATGGTGTGTTTGCAGCATTCACCTACAGCACTTTTATAAAATAATATTTTATTACAAAGCAATATTTTTCAACAATAATTGTGCTAAAATGAGGTTCAGGTATTAATTTTATCGAACCTTTATTAAAATGTAAAACATGGAAATAACATCTCAATAACGTTTCAGTTAGAACGTTCTCGGCCAACCCTGAGAAGACTTTCACATAACGTTGGCTTAAGTTCCGGGAACGTACCCCGTTAGCTCGGTTGTAGCATATCCCAGGCAGTGTAGGGTATAAGGCTGTCATACACCCTGAACGAGAAGCCAGTCAATCACAGGGTATAATAATAAGAATAATTAGCTGGGGAGATTAGTGATCATGGTAGCAGACCATGCCTGCTTTTGCTGTGTGGAGCAGGGTACTGCCCTCTGCCCCAAAAACACGAGCCCACGGGGCTAAGCCCGGTCAGGTCATCGGCTTCACCACAAACCCTTAGCAGGTGTGCCCACCAGGAGAGCCAGGGTCTGACGAGATCACTCCTGGAGTCTCCTTCGGCCTGTAAAGCAGCAGGCTTTGAAAACAAACATGATGTCAAGAGCACAGCTAAAAGCCCTGAACTTTATCCAGAAGAGCCGTGCAGTACGCCTGTGACTTCAAACCCCTTGTCTTTTTTTCGCCAGTGTCACGGGGTGCTAAGTTCACAATAGTCGTATATTGTATTTCGAGGGTTTCAGCGAAGTCTAATGGGGCCAAAAGCCCTGTATCTTCGCACATGCCGGGTCCTAGTGTTTCACATTCCTTTCACGATGCCACCACATCTGGTCGCCGAGAAACCAGACGACGCTTGAAAAACGTGCCTGAGTCTTAAGAGGAAAAAAGAGAACGGGTGTCACTTGATGGACAAGGACACTCTCGCCTTTCAGTAAACTTGACCTGAACTTTGCCATCTCCTGCAAAGGAGATCCTCGGCACTGTGGAAGGGAGTTGACCCTTGTACCGCCGTTAAATTCATTCACAAGATTCACTGGGGGATATCAGTTGCTCTTGATAATAGACTCTGGTGTCATAAGTCTCACATTCTTTTTTTTAAAATTTGTAACTTTTTTTTACTTTATTTTTTTAAACTTTAAACAATAACATGATACAAAAGGTACAAATGTTGGTCTTGATCTTAATACCCCCCCCCCCACCACACACACACACACACATACCCCCATCCCCTTAAATTAATTATTAACTTTTTAAAGCTTCAAAAAGTACTTGAATTAATCCGATGGCTTGGGCAGCAGATCAGAAAATTTTAATGAATAATTTTTATTGCTTGTTTATACCGAGATTTTGATTAGCCCCCATTGAATGTTTTTTAAATTATTTTTGTTGAATTCCCTTTGAATCATATCCACTAGATGATTCAAGCTAGTAGCGTTCATAAGATTAATGCGTGGTTCAAAATTTCTGAGTTTGTGGGCAAAATCATATGTGCAGTCGCTTCTTTCTGAGAGGGACAATGGTGACACTGGTCCATACTGGGAGAAACCAGGTGGGACACTGAGAGTTAAAGATTTTTCTGCAGATCTTCCGGGTTGTTTTCTCAATGAGTTTAACGTTTACATTCCTATGAGAGGACTGATCTAAAATTACACAACTCAATTAAGATACTGTAAATAAAGACCGCTTGTACATGAGTCCATCTGAGGTCTTACAGCTGCTTATATATCCATCCAAGGGCCTCACATCTATCTGGACATCAAAGGAAAACGTCAGTCAGGACCCGATTTCCCAGAATTGTGTGCTTTTGTGAGGTTCATAAGCGGATTAATTTGTCCCCTCTCATTTCGGGCTTAATTCTGACTAAGGTTTCAATAAAATTCAAGTGTTGGGAAACTCCCTCTGTGGGATCTGAACCCTCAGCCTCCCATCCACCATAGACTATATCATGAAGTTCCATTTACAGCTGAGTATGGAGTTTGTCTTCATTTTGTTACATATGGGTTCGTTTTTTTTCCTCTTTTGTGAAGGCTAGACAAAGACTTTAAAAGTCTTTTTCCTCTAAGCAGCTCCTGAAGCAACGAGTCAGTTAATAATGTTTAAAAGGACATATTTTGGCCCAAAACTATTGCACATGCTGGATCAGTACCGATTTAATGAGTTGTGGGTGCGACATGAACCTTTAAGCTTATAGGCAATATTAGTAGTTGGGCAGAGCTGAGTTGGCGATGTGTAGCATAGACTGTGATGTGCAGCTCAGACTGTGATGTGCAGCATAGACTGTGTGCATGGGGCTGCTTGAACAGATGCAATGCACAGGGGCAGGACTACCACACAAGCTTAAGGTCAGGCAGTTTGTAAGACGATCCCCTACAGAGTCTGAATACACATCCTCAGTACAGGGGCCATGCCCCCCCCCCCCCCCCCCCCCCCCCCCCCCCCCCCCCCCCCCCCCCCCCCCCCCCCCACACACACACACACACTCTCACTCACTCACTCACGCACACATAGTCTGACTCGCTCACATTCCTCTCCCGGCTCTGTGTGGGGAAGGCACAGAGTCTGCTTGGAGCCCGGTGCTGCAACATTAGAGTCCCTCTCAGAGACACACCGGAGACCTTGAGGACCCGGCAGTAGGCCAATGCACACTGGTACACCATACACGCACATTTAGCTCCACATTGCTACACGCTAGCAAACAGTACAGTCTGCATGCCAGTGTGTTGCCTATTGCTGAACAGGCTACAGGAAAACCTCAGCAAAAGATTCAGGTTCTATCAGGTTAGACCAGGTCACCGCCGATGTAGCGATGATTCCCAGCCTCTTCATGACGCTCTCCGTGGTCTACAACTCTCAGCTGGACTTGCGCCTCCATGTCGTCCAGCAGGATGGACAGTAGATGCCCTGGACTGCCACCCTTCCTTACCACGCTTTGATTCCACCCCGAAGGCTTCAATACATCTGGAGGAAGTCCTCAAAGCCAGGAACGAGGAAGTTCTGCTGGACAGAGGTACCAAGGAGGACCTTGTTTGAATCTGCCCCCCTCTCAGTTGCCACAATGCTGTGGGACAAGTTTGCCTGTCCTCTCCTGTCATTGGCCGCCCTGCTGGCAGCCGGGGGATGCAATGTGGTGGAGCAGCGACGTAGCACGGATCCTAGTGCCGGCGACGGCGGCGGCGGCCCCGGGGACACCAGCCGGAAGGTCAGCCGCATCCAACACGGCCAGTGCACTTACACCTTCATCCTGCCCGAGAACGATGCGGGTGTTGCCTGTCAGGACGGCCAAGCTGGGGGCCAGTACAACACCAATGCCCTGCAAAGGGATGCACCGCTACTGGAGCAAGACTTCTCCAGCCAGAAGATCCAGCACCTGGAGCACGTCATGGAGAACTACACACAGTGGCTTCAGAAGGTAGGTGAAGCGTGTTGGTACTCGATTCTCGCAACCAATGGCAGGAAGCTTCCAGAAGCATCCAGGGTATTCCATACTGAAAACGAAAGCGCTTGTCTTTGTTTTTTCCAGTTTTTGCTCCTAGAAGCATGACCGCAGGGATTCAGTTGTGTTGCCCAATTGGGGTGTTATGAATACTATTTTATTCTATAAATATTATGGACCTGGAAGCCCAAGAATGTAAGATGTTTTGGAAACACAGTCCGGCTGTTTCCAAGCAAAATATCATGAAACTGGGGATCAAATTTTGAAAAAATTAAAGATGGTTGTGACAGTACAGTACTTTCTAAATGTATAAAATGTCTAGCAGGCTCAGTGAGTTTCAAATATCAAGAAGTAAATTACATTGTCAGCCGTTTTCCATAAGTTTTCGGAATAAGTATGGTGGAGTGTTTGGCATAGATCTATTCCTCATCATAACTGGCCAATAAAATGTCAGTCAGGCAGATTCCCGTGGTGCTTTCCTTTAATAACTGGGAATTAAAAAAGTTTGCGAGAAATGTATAAGTGGTCGGTCAAGGGTTAGCCCAGATATGCTCAAAATGAAGACATTCTACAACAAATCATTTTCACACTGTGCTTTCTGTACAGCTACTGTCGAACAAAAACTGTTGAATCATGAATATCCATGCTGACAAGGTACATATCAATCATTTTCAATCTTTAATTAAATTTCAATTTAACAAGTAATAACGCGAGCTCTCCAGTTTTCACACAAAGAAATAATGCTTGTTCACAAATCTTTTTCGTATTGTTTTGTATCATTGGCACAAAGCAATTAGCAAGGAATTTTCACAATATATCGTGAATATGTTTAACACTAAACATTAAAATGACATATTTGTACATAATCCAACTACTTTAAATTATAAGCATAAAGATTCTAAATAATTACATATACAGAATGACTGATGACCCATGGAGTTTTGCGTAGATAATTGTAAAAAAGGTGTCATCACCTTAACCTGTGAGCTGATATCAGTCTCTTTCAAGGAATCGCAGTTTTAAACATACCGTTGTGTATGTGTTGGTTCCTTTGGTGTAAATACACCTTGGTTTGGTTTCTTTAAGACTTACATAGTATGGTAAATAATATTCAAAAATCCATTTTTTAATTTTAGTTTTCTGTTGAAGGGCGGTTAAACGTTACACAATAAATAATCATATTTAAGTATTTCACAATAAATTAAAATGGAGAAGAGAATAATTGATAGACTTCACTGTTGATCTGTAGCATTTTAAGTTTATCTATATCTTAATCAGGCAAAAAAAAGATTGAGCATTGATTAGTTGAATGAATCTATAAAAATGAGCAGGACAGTCCTGACATACTCCCTGATCAAAGCCAACATGCCCTATTCTGTGGCGATCGGGCACGTGTGCTGGGCCTTCTGGCTTAAAGTGTTCAGAGTGACCTCTGTGACATCAGGGGCTTGCTGTACACCTCATGGCCACACATGGGGGGGCGAACTGGCCAGCAATGACAGAGGCACTAATCACATGGCCTGTGAAATTCCTCACGGCAAAGGAAAAGCGAAGGTTGATAACATTCCGTCTCAATCAAAGCTGGCTTCTGTTTTTGGAGTGATTACCCACTCCCAGCACCCCCCCCCCCCCCCCCCCCCCATGCAGCTGGGCACGTAGGAGGGGCCGTCTGACAAGATCAGCTCAGATAATTCATTACCACTTTAGGAAATGTGTCACTGAGTCACAAACCTCTCACTCCAACAAGTTTTCTTAACACTTAAAATAGGCATATTAAGGACCTTCTGGAGGATGGTTTCATGAATTTTGGATGAATTTTGACTCAGTCATACTTCTTGGATATATATATATATATATATATATATATATATATATATATATGTGTGTGTGTGTGTGTGTGTGTGTGTGTGTGTAATTATTACATGTGATAAACATGTTGGAAACATTTATCATGTATGCGTGTATATAAAGCAGTATATATTATATTATATTTACTGTCAGAAAATAAAACTAATATATGACTTTTTGGAAATATACATTTATTCAGCAGAAGCTGTATGCAATTATTGTAATTATCCTGTGAGAAGTCAATGGATGCATGATTTCAGCTAAGACAATGTGGCTTTGAAGCTTCATCATAAATAATACAATGTTAGGCTGATTTCCTAAAAGGTTCAAGGTTCATTTATCCAAAGGTGTTCATTATGTACAAAATGTGTTTGTTGTCACTTGTCATCGGTTCAATGTTCCATTCCCTTTGATTGCTTGGCTAACAGTGAAAACCATTTGTGGGCTGGATCTTGCATATTGTTCCGAAAATCTGACCATTACAATTTTGGAAGTTCTCAGTTACTGGACCTGATGCTGAGGTGACTGATTGGGACTCATTTTTCATTTCTATCCATGGCTGCTTTGTGGGCTGTGGTACAGAGGTTACAGCAGTGTTGTGATGAGAGAGATCCCGTAAAGGAGATATTATTCTAAAAGGTACATCATACTTGGAAACATACAGATTGGTTTGGAAAAAACCTGGTGTCTACTCAAACATGCGCATCTGCATGCATGCATTTTATGCTGCAGATCGTATTGCTCTTGGTGCCGAATAAACTTGAGGTTCTTGTTTTTCTCTAAGCAGAACTGCGACCCCCGCTTTAAGTGATATTGAAAGGACACACAGTGAGCACAGTAGGCTATTTTAAGGGCAACTTCCTTTGTACCAAAGTTTATTTTTGCTGACGAAGTGGGCCAAAGCTAACAAATGGACCATGCAGCGCTGGTACATGCGCAATTGACTGAAAATCTCTGCTTTCCTGTCTCAAAATTTTATTTAAAAAAAGGAAGATCACGATATCCAGTATTAGGCACAAAAATGTAAACATTCTATGTCTGGTACCATAAATGCCATCATTTGTAACTTGAACTGTGAAGTGCAGAGGGTGACAGATCAGCATTTTGGACTTTGGTGGTGCTAAGAAGATGCTACTCATGGCTGGCACCTTCACCCTGGATAATGCAGTAGGTCCATTGCCTAGTCTGTTCGGCGGTGTTATTTTATCAGGTCTGCGGAACATTAACCGCCCTGCGGTCGTGATGCTTAACAAACGTCTTTGCTGCTCTACACCACAGCTTGGGAACCCAAATGAATCGTCCGGGTTTTTCCAGTATCCTTGTAAAAGCAATATCTGGCAGGTTCTCTCTTTAATTAATGACCTTTGCTTTCGCCATCCTGGCAGGATTTATTTGTTTTTAATTGCAATTACAGTTCGTATTTTGTTAAGTGCATTTGGCGTATATTCTGACCTGGGCAGCTCACAGCCCTGGGTGCCCCGTAATCTGTGCTGAATGAATTGAGCACTTCCTGTAATAAATTTAAGTTTCCACGCGCCCTAAAGCATATCCATTCTTTTAATTGTTTTTGGTTAACACTGCAGATTGTGTAATTTAATACTGCGGGTATGTAACCCTGACAGAATACTTACTTACTCCATATTTACTAATGGAATAAGTGATGGCAGTTTGAATTCCCATTGCCATGTAGATTTAACCCAAGGGCAAAGTCGAGACTCTCTGTTCCCTGTCACCAAAAATTAAGAGCCGCTGTCAGCATAAATGGCCTTTCTTTACATCACCGTTAAGATGGACGTGCTTTCTTTTTATCTACGTTTTCGTACATCTCCAGATAGTCTTTCCCAAACACAGTGGCCTCCTACGCCGACCAGAACAAATCCTCCAGCGCCCCCACGCCCTGAGGAACATCCATCAGCTTTAATGTTCTTCTGTTCTTCACTATTCATCTGTGGCGTCATGATCATTTTAGTTAGTGAGCATGTTGCCAAAGACCTTGGTCAGGTAAAAAACAACCTTCAGTAAGATTCATGCTCATTGTTGTATTGGTGGGGTGGACGGTGTGGGGGGGGGGGGGGAATTTTGTTGGGGGTTTTAG
>JAODLC010000050.1:10171518-10191768 GCA_026781145.1 Hippopotamyrus pictus
GGTGTGGGGGGGGGGGGGGAATTCTGTTGGGGGTTTTAGTTTGGTGTATTTTTTTCTTTCTGTTAGGTTTTGGGCTACAGCTATCATTCAGTTTAAGTTCAGACATTTTTTAAATAAACTTACTAAATCACTCTGGGTTCCTCATAATGTTGTATTAATAAAAATATGCATTTGATTGTTTTATTTGGATTTTCGCAGTGGATTTTTTTGAGAAGCGTGACAGGGTGAGTTATTTAATCACACAGATAGGACTGATGAGCCATAGCTAAGAAAAAATCTAATGAATCAGATGTCCACATTTTTATTGCTGTTTGAAAATAACATTATTCAGGCTGAAGTCAACAAGCTGTCAGCTTTCAAATGCAGAAAAAGGGATTTAGAGCATGCCCTGCGATGGGCTGGCCCCCTGTCCGGGGTTGTTCCCTGCCTCGTGCCCGTTGCTTCTGGGATGGACTCCGGACCCCCCGCGACCCAGTAGGGTAAGCGGCTTGGAAAATGGATGGATGGATGGATGGATTTAGAGCATAAATGAACAGGAATAAGTTAAATATGGTTCCCTGCTCCTGGGATAGGCTCCGGATCCTCATGACCCTGTATAGGTATGGAAAACGGATGGATGGAAGTTAAATATGTCACTGAATATACAAGAGACTAGATAATAGATTCCAGATTCTTCTACATAACTAGATTCCAAACCCTTTTCAGTGTGTGTGTTTTTTTTTAAAAAAAAACAAAAGGAGGATCAAGCTTCCCATTTTAGCTTGGTCAGGTTTACAGTTTCACAGGACAAACAGCTGTTTTAGGATGCAGGAATTTGGTTAATTAGCATTTTTATTCTGAGGCATACATCAATTTGAGAATAAATCAAAAGGAGATATTTAGTGCAATGAATATGCATTGAAGTTGTTTACGTTCAACAGACTAGTATATTTGTATTCCTTGCGATCAAAACATTGTAATACAGTATAATATTTTAAATACAATATTAAATGAATGTCATTTGTCATCAAGTTTTTGGAAACATTTTTATTTATTGATATTGATTATCATGCATGTGTGACATTTTGGTGTAAAATTATTTGTCATCAAAGACCATTTACTAAACATTTCCATTTAATGACATTATTGTATTTTTAAGGATTTTTTTGCACGCCCACATTAGCCTCGTTAAAATTTCTATCATAAAAATTGTTTCTTGAAGACTGATTCATGGTTGTTTATAGACTGATTCATGCAGGCCAGAAACTCTGTCAACATTGTCAAACTCCATGGGTAACAAGCGTCTCCTTCCTATGTCATCAGACAGGAATCCTACTTTGAGGGTCTGTCTTTTTCTTTTTTTACTCTTATCATCTGAAAAGACTCATTGTTTCAGCCTGCGTGTCGCGGGGGTGGGGGGGGGGGGCATCTGACACAAAGCGACGACTGGCATAGTGTGACCGCTTCGCCTCAGAGTCCTGGGTGAGGGGGCTGTGATGAGCATTATGCTGGACCCCCCTGACAGCCCGGCACACCGGCCTCTGCCCCCGCATCCCCCCCGTCCAAACACCCCTCAGTACCCTACAGCAAGGCTTCCCAAAGTTATCAGCCCACGGCCCACAAATTATCCACCACCAGACCTGTGAGGCCCTCTAGGTTAGGTTTATACATTTATACAATGGTCTACATTATTTTTATTGTATCAGTGTTTTATCTTTTTTAACCCTTCTAGCTAAAATAGGATTTTTTATTTTTTTTTTTTTTAATTTTACACACATATTGTGGAATTAGTGGGCTTAGAGACTGTTAAGAGGCTCAGCAGGCTATAGGTCTGTGTGCCTGTGATCAGAAGACGGCTGGTCTGAACCCTGCCCTCAGCAGAACAGTCACGTGTCCATGGGCCCTTGAGCAAGGCCCTTAACCCCCCAGCTCCAGGGGTGCCGCACACGGGCTCCCCCCTGTCTTGTTACCCCCAAGATATGGAAAGCAAAATGAACTTGGCAAAAAGAAGCATTCCTGTATTTGTGCAAATGGCAAATAAAGCATGTTTGTTTGTTTTGCTTGATAACTATTGCTGTAGACTCTACAGTGTAGAGTTTAGTTAAAACCGTGTTGAGACAGATGTGCTTTGAGAGCTGTAATAGGTCTCTATCCTTACCCATCTTTGGTTCGCATAATCTAGCGGTTACCATGTCCACCTCACACCCACAAGGTCCTTGATTTGGAACCAAGTGGAAAAAAAATGCATTTCATGAGATTTCACTGCTCGCTACAGTGACCATAAAGACTTCTTATCTTTCCATGACCTTTTATTATATGTTATGGGCAGAATTATATCGGGAAATGGTCTGTTAAGGTGCTGCTGTAATTAGTTCCGGCAAAATTATTGGAAGTGTGTAACATATTTCACATACTCCGGCTTGTGTTTTGCTATGTGGAATTGCAATTAAAAGCCAACCTTTGAGTTAAGCCTTAAAAGAAATTAGTCACAGAAGAATACCAGAAAGTTTGCATAAACATAGTTTGCATAAAAATAGTTTCATAAACATATGATGTTCACGTTGCATGCAGTTAAGTTTTAGGTAAAGCTGGTAAATAAAACGGGCAAAGAAATCGTTGTTGATTGTAATGTCTGACGAGCAGGAGAAGATCAAAAGGCTGTTTATTTGTTGCATGCAGGTTAATGTACATTAAACAGTGAATAATGTATGTCCTTTATGTTTCACCATGAGATCATCTTCTGTGGGATTTATATCCCATCAAGCTAGGGGTCTTGGGGAAACCCAGTGAGATGTATCACAGCCTGGATGTCTCTGAAGGTAGTGCCTTCATATTTCATGGGACTGGTTACCCTGAATGCGTATAATCAGCTTACTTCAGCAGAACATAACTATTTGTTAATGGCTACATAATTCGTCAGCTGACATTCTTGGTATTGGTTTGACTTTTAGTTTGTTGCTTCTTCTGAACGATATTAAAATAAATCGGCTTTGATCATTTACAGATACAGCAATACACATTTCACAGGAGATTTAAAGACGGTGGACTTTCTGAGGCACCGCTTTAGCACAGCAGTGCCATAAATTTCCTTTAAATGTAACATAAGTCAGCGGCGGGTCCTTCTACACATCTCAGGGCTTCATTCTTCTCCATAGCCTTTGCCTTTTTAGTGTTGGCTAACTTCACTGCATCCTTCCTCCCCTTGTCAGTGTTTGTACACAGTCCTTAGCTGCACTTCTGTCTGGAAAAGCAAAAACAAACAAGGACCCAGGCAGATGAAAGGGAGTGGGGGGGGGGGGGGGGGGGGGGTGATTTGACATGAATGCTTGTCATGTCTCGTTAGAGGATCTACACTCCAGAGTCCAGAGACGCCGTACTGTAGCCCAGATTTACAGCAGTCCGTATGTGCCGCACAAAGGGCCACTTAGACAGCCCCTAGTGTTTTACGTGTTGAACAAGATAAATATTGCTTAAATGCCAGATAAAGTTCCCCAGTCAATATATCTGGTTCTGGTCAAATACTTTTCCCACCAAATTCATTTTTACCTTAGACATGGATATTTGGGAGCACAATTTATCATATTTAGCTGAAAACACAAGATACAGATCTTACATTTTGATTGCCTTTGAGAATTATATGCAAATGGTTCCTCTTTTTGTTTATGTATCTTTAGATCTTGAATGTATCCGTTTTTCGTTATGCCGAAGTTGGTATAGCCAGTGAGCTCTGCTGCAGTCGTACGCAACCTTTCCGAAAAGAGGCTCTGGGGCTCAGGTTAGCTTACGCTGGTTACGCAATTTGGCACACATCTCCCTCAGAATACATCCCAGTCTAGGCGACACAACTGAGCTCAATGTCCATCCATCACTCACCAGTGGCTTAGGCTCCATTTTGCCCAGCAGTGAACAGACGTTCTCACTCATCCGGCAGCAACACCTTTAGAGTGACCTGACAAGATCCAGTGAGTTAACAGACTACCTCAGGAGAACCAAGTAATGGGTCTCACACCATGATGTTCATTGTGATTTGATTGTTATCAAAGTTTCAGAATGCTAAACAAAATGAGGGGATGATATAGACTGGCTTCCCAGGATGATGAGGAGTACATCTCTAACGGCTGCCCACATTTTTCCCATCTGGACATCACCTGGTGAAACAATATGTCTTGCTGTTTTGTTAGAATCTGGATATATGATTAAAGTATGAAGAGAAGCACTATATATCTCTCTCTCAGACACACACATATACGCACACACATATATGTTTGTAGTCATATCTAACTGGGGACTGTCCATACATTTCTATGGGGAAAGCCCTAATCTCAATAATGACAACCTTAACCCCTACCCAGCCCTAACATTAACCATAAGTAACCAAACAAAAATAACAGACTTTTGGTATTTTTAGTTTTTTGATTGCAGTCCACAGATTTTTATAAAATTGAGTTTCCCCTTAAGGGGACCGAAAAAACATCAAAAACAGGTTTTGTTCACATTGTGGGGACATTTGATCCCCTTAATGTAATATATACATAACCCACATATACACCGAGACAGACAGACAGACAGACACACACACACTCTGAGACATCATCAGATTGGCGAGGCAAACTACATCAACATCCCTCATACTTTGGAAGTGGAGAGGGACAGATTTGCAGAGTTTAAAGGCGGGCTGTAAAACTCATCTCATCGCCTGACAGCTCAGGATTATTGGTGTGATTTTGCACCCAGAAGACAAGCCAATGCCTCTGGCGACAGTGGAGAAGGATAAGAGGGACACACAGTGTGGATGCTAACTGCTAACATATTAAAGTCATTTTCTAAATCCTACTTATGATTATTGGAAGCCATTCAAACTCGGATTTTTCGTAATTGCTGCAACCAAACACGCACAAGAGTAAAAGTCCCTTTGTATTGAGTTCAGGACGTAAATGTACGAGCCAGTACAGACAATGACAAATATAAATTATATGCAGGGAGACAACACTGGCACTGGATAGATACACTAACAAGAAACATGCACGTATCAACTAAACAAATTTTAACTGTAATATTTTTTTAATTGGCAAATTGAAGAAACATTGTTCGACACTTACACCAATTTTTCCAAAGTTACGGAGTGCTGTTGTCGGCTATTAAAGTAGTCGTTCCACAAAGCCACGTTATTCTTTGCAGGAATATAAATATATGTTTATGTGGTAATTTAAAATAGATATTTTTCTGAAAAGTCAGCCATGCTTAAGTGCACTGCAGACATGTTCATTCAGAAAGTGAAACTGCACACGTAGGTGTGAGTTATGTTTGTCTAGGTGCCTCTATGCTTAAGTAACATTCATACCACTCCTTTGTTTCTCTCATGACAACGGAACAACTCTGCTATCCCTGGTCCTCGATTCCAAATCCAGGCCTTGTTTTCAGTTCTCCCAGGTAGTTAGTTTAATAATTACTGATTCTGATTGGTCAGAGGCTTCACACCTGGCTCACAGGTGAAGGAAGCCTGGAAAATCAGCAGTGCTTGGCCCTTGAGGACCGTGAGTTGAACAGCCCTGCCTTACTGCTTTGCATTGCCCATGTTTTTGTGCAGTCCAAATTTATGAACAACAAATTGCTACCAAGGTCAAAAGCACTTTTATCAAATGAATGCTACATTTATATAGTCATTTTAAAACACCCAAAGTGCTTTACAGAACCAATGGGGAGCCACTTCAACCACAACCACTGTGTATCACCCACCTGGATGAAGCGACGGCAGCCATTCTGAGCCAGTATGCTCACCACACGGTAGCCAAGGTGGTGAAGGGGCAGGAGAGAATTAGATATAGGAGATGATTAGGAGGCCAGATTTGGAAGGGGCACAGTGGGCAGTTTTAGCCTGGACATTGGGTACACTTACTCGCACTGTAATACTGTCTGCTGGTGTGTTTGTAAAACATCCTCAAATGTGTTTCAGTGTTTCGACCTCTGGATGTGACAGTGTGTGATGTTCTGATTACGTGACAGTTTGTGTGAATAATCATCCTTTGAAACAGTTTGAAGCTCTGTTGCATTTATACTAAAACTCTGATTGCAAATGTCTACTTGCACTTCAAAAAATCTTTGTGGGATTAATTGCATACCGCTGCTCGAAACCAGCTACTGCACATTCATCTCGTGAACGATGTATTTGTTCTGCGGTCTTTGATGTTCCAGTGCGAGGGAAACATAGTTCAATAACACACACCTTCTGGTGATTATCGTGGCTTGATCGATAAAATAGCATCATAATACACCTACAGTAAAGGTAAAGCTTCTCCACAAGCAGACATGATCCTTTGCATCCTCTGCTGCCTCTGAACCAACGTTTCAATGTAACTGTGCAAGTGCCAAAATATAAGGTTTTAAAGGAAACAGAAATCTTTCATAGACTTGCATCCAACACTATTGTTTTTTACTGAAGACATTAATGACAAATCACTGATTTTATGCCTAGATGGGAGTACATATTTTTTTTTAAGCATGAGATTCTTCTTATTATTATTTGTTGATGCAGTAATTTTATGATGATTATGTTTGTATGTCTGCGATGGGCTGGCCCCCTGTCCAGGGTTGTTCCCTGCCTCGTGCCCGTTGCTTCCGGGATTGGCTCTGGACCCCCCGCGACCCAGTAGGATAAGCGGGTTGGAAAATGGATGGATGGATGTTTGTATGTTAAAATTCCCTGGAAGTTTAAGAAAAGGAATTGAAAATACCAAAGGTGACACGGTTTGGTCGTGACAGCCAGGCATCCGAATGATGAAAAATTTGATGGAAAATTTCCCTCCGTGTTGCTTAGTAGTCAAGCTGTAGACAGAATTACAGCCCCACTGCTGTTCGAATGCAGCTCCATCATTACGACTTAGATTTAGTGTATGACAGGCCTCTCTGTGCCCTGGGGTTTGACCACTTCTGCTGTCGTCGGTCTTGGGAACTTCAAAGCATCTGGGTCGAGTTCACGCGTAATATTTTAGTCTCATACCAACAGTTGGAAATGGGCAGAAAATGTTATGTAATCCAAATATGGAGGTGAAAAGTGCCGGGCTTGTTGGGTAGGATTGTGTGGGGGGGGACTTCCCCCACTCTGTCTTTATACTTACCTCAGTAGACCTACATCCTGTTCCCAGGAATCAAACATACCATTGACTCGCATTTAACTGTAAGAGGATGTTCCACGCTGTCAGAGAGGAGGGACTCGGGGTGTTTTCTCTCCTGCAGGGATCCCAGCACTGCTGCACGGCCTCTCGTGGACTTTTGAAGGCAATGGATTCAACTCGACATATAAATGAAAAACAGGTTTTCGTCAGTTGCTTACAACAGTGGTTCTATAAAAGTGCAGTAACTTATTTTTTGTCGTTATTCTAGGTAAATGAGGAAGCGTACTTTCATTTTATGTGTTTAAGTGCTAAGATGGTTAATGAATTGGTGAATGTAATTGGATATATATATAAAGCAAATACAGTAATATTCATCAATCCATCACACACACACACACACACATTTAAGAGACTAAAAAAGGTTGGATGATCAGTGGCCAGATCCTGAAAATAGCTGAACCAGAACCCAGCTAAAATTCAAGACCGGGAACAATCCAACAGATCTAAATCACAGAGCCAAACCAGAGAACAAGAGAACAGGCACAGAATCAGAGAACCAGGAAGCCAAACTGGGAACAAGAACACCAAGCCTGAAAAATGATGCTTTAACATGACATTATGTATTTGGACAATAAATGTTTTACAAAGTATTCTTTCAGGGCATTGGTTTGTTAATATGCCTAGTAAATAATATGCCTACTGATGAGATGAGTGTGCAGTATTTCGAAATACATGTTAAGAATTATGAAGGAACAATATAAATGTTTTCTTCATGCTAACAAAATCTCAAAGACAAAAGTAAACATTGGTATTGGACAGAGTCCACATGGATCATGTGAGTTAAAGGAAGCATTTTTACTCTTATTGTTTAAAGCAAATTTGTGTCTTCAGCAGGAACTATAAATAATTAACTAGCCTGTGTTTTGATTTCTTATTTTACCTCTAAGTAAAAATCATCTCCAATTTTACACACATAGTCCTGCCCCACGTCGTTTGTGTGGCTGGCTTCTTTAGCGATTAATAACGGAATAATCTAGAAAGTGAAGGGGAAAGGTTTTAAATAAGCACTGTATATTTTTCACATTCTGATTAATAATCCCAAAGACATGCCCATTTAGCAGTTACAGGTTGAAAAGTCGGACTCTATAGCTTTCATTAAAATATCTGAAAAAAAGTAATTTATCACATTTCCTTACTAATGTGACAAAACAGCTACAGTATATTTACGGTCGTATTTTGTCCATGTAAGCTTGATGTTGATTTGTTTTCACAAGCCTTATAATCTTAAAAATTAAATAAGTGTTTAGGGTAAATGTACAATGGTAATTGTATGGGTGGACTAATGTACTCTTAATAATTAAGTTTGATTACTTTAGTGTGGAGATTCTGATTGAAATGTGGTCAAGACAGTATTTCTGCACCAAAATAATATGTCATATATAACTACCCTATATACAATTTATATATAACACACACACACACACACACACACACACATCTCATGTATGTTTGAGCATAATCTCAAACATATGTATGTTATAAAATACTTATTAAATTGTATATCTACTGTATAACAAAAATGTAAAGATTATATGCCTGAATATTTTCGAGTTTTGGAAAAGTGCCTTTGTTACGTTACTGACATCATTTGTTTACAGTATTCCACGGTAACTATGAATTATTAGTTGCAACATTCTAAAGTGATTTTATGGATTTTAAATTGCAGGACTTTCAGAGCTTGTGAATGTTTTCAGTTACTGGAATGTGTTTAGAAGAAGGATATTGGACAAAGTTCCCATACTATCCAGAAATAACCATTGTATATTTAATCTTAGTTGCTAGATCTGGTTACTTATTTGTGTTCAATTCAGACTGAACTGGCTTGGTATAGGGCTGGAATTTGGTCCTATGTTCTGCCGTTGGTAGCTCTGGATGTAAGTGAAATAAATGTGAATTACTAAGAGGTTTGTGTGTGTTTCTGCTGGTGGATAAGTTTAGCCAATCGCGAGAGCAGCCATGTGAGGCGGGGCTCAGAGCCACATGCAGCCCACTGATGTTTCTTCGATGTTGCGTACGATGTTGGATATCTATATAACATACAAGTAAATAAGAGAGAGGAAGGCCTGCTTTGCAAAATATTGGCAGCGGCATGTTTGGCCTGGTGTCGGCCTGGTTTTTATAAGTGCAGTAAAAGACAAAGTGCACCCGCAGATGTAAGGGTGTCCGTATCCCCTCCCCCGACACAGTGCCCTGCAATTTCACGACAATGAGCCTTGTGAAGTTCTGGGCATTTCTCTGGGGGGCGTTTAATGTTCACTGGTCGCCTTTGCTTGTAAAACTGACAAAATAACATCAAGTGCTCCTTTGTGTCCGTTTGGATCAGACCTATTTCTCACCTCTGTCTTCTTATTATCAGCACATTTAATTTTTGCAGACAGTCCCACAAACCCACGCAATAGCCTGGTTTAATATAGAAGGGATTTTAATAATAATAATTTACCATCAAATGTCCATGGTTGGATGCTAGGCCAATAGAAACCAGTTACATTTAATATTTAGCCACAAAAGGCTAGTTGTTAAAACAATAGTTGGTGAGGTCCATGGAAACAAAGGGGGAATGTAATATTTATGACTCATAAATCTTTCACAGAGCTTTATAAAAGTCAGTATTGGGTGTGTTGGTGTGGGTATTCAATTGTGTTTTTTTATGTTTTAATTACAGGAGCTGACCCAAGGGCTACATATTTACCACTCGATGGCTTTTACCCATTAATGAGTTACGGCAGAATTTAAACCATATTTTTATTAACCACAGGTTGAAAAATACTAACTATGGAATAGTTTGGAATTCTCTGGTCAAGTTTTTTACAGAAGCTTTGAAATATGTTGTAAAACACTTTATAAATCATTTATAAAATAATGTTTACAGAGAGGTACTATACGCAGTTATGTTAAAAAGGAAAGTTTGCCATCTCTGTAGGTTTATTGGTTTTACCGCTGAACAATTGTTTTCTTTTTAATGATAGCAGTCAAACTTTCCATGGATGACTTGATCTCTGGAATTGGAGTCCATAAAAGGTACCTAACGATGATGAGTCAAATTGCTGGACCTCCCACAAATAGGATAAGAGCAGATCTCCAACCTCAAGAGTATCTTTTAGAACAGTGGTTCTCAGCCAGTGGGTCCCAACTTACAAGTAGTTTGCTGAACCATTTTCAATGGGTTATTTTGAATTTTTTTTTAATGTCAGACTTGTGTAGTCGCACATGATGAGCACTATCATCCCAGAATTGTTTTTGTGTTTGTTTTAATGACAGCACCCACCCCCAAATCTTTGTGAAATAGACAGACAAACAAACAAGCACACAAACAAATGAAGAAATTTATAAGTAAATAAAAACTTAGGGCCGTGATTTTGTACTGACTGGGTTCTACGGCTAAACCAGTTGAGAACCACTGTTTTAGAACATCTGAGCAGCTAAAATGCTTTATCGTGTAGCTGTGATCACTCGCATTGTGTGTCAGCTGGATGTGTGAAAAGTGTGTTCGTTTGTGGTTCTTCATCATAGGAAACATGCGCGTGTGCATGCTCGCAAATTCCTGGAAGCCACATTCAAGCCAAAGGTCACAGGAGTTAAGAGTCAGCAGGGACTGAGTTTGTACTTTGCTAATCTACACCTCTCTGCAAACTGCTCCTTATTGATGGGTATTTATTTCACAGACAATCTTCTGAATTTCTCCTGGGACACTTTTTTTGATTCGAGTTTCATTCCTAACATTTAGCGGTCTGTTTCCTTAATTGATTACTCTAACTATCGTTTGTTGTCAGTATCGTTTGTATCCATTTAGCCTGTTTTCCAATTTCAGTTAAACCTCTGGGACAAACCCCATGGTCTGTGAGATAAGCGTAAGTTGACATAGTGCCTTCCAAATAAGTGTTACACAGTCCAGAGCCTGAAACCTCTCCGCTCTGTTTTTAAGGCTCTGATGCTGTTGCTTTTATGTGAAAACTGAAACCACAATCTGTCACATAAGGAATCCTTTCTAAATGTGATGCTCCTACAGGAAAGGTAAACATTTTGCTAGTCTCTATTAAACGAGCGCAGTAAATGGTCTGGCATGTCCTTAGATACTTTGGACAACGGTGGCAATTACTGGAAGCTCACTGGAGACATTTCATTTGCAGAAAATAATCCATGTTCCAGCAAAAGGCAAAATTAAAACTAATTAGCAAGTTTAAACTTTTCCACAGCTAAAGCCACAGATGTAGCGCTCCAGATTAATTTATTCACCAACATAAAATATTCTATGCCTTTTTCTTTTTTATTAGCTAAAACATAATTATCAGTAATTATCATTTCCTAGGGCACTATGAGTATTCAGGAAGCTTTCTATTAGATATGTTAAATTAAACCAGAAGTCAGTACTCACAGGAATGTCACTGATTTTATCTATAAAATTAATGTCACAGTCTATATTATATTTTACTTTTGATAGAGCAAAGTAAAAATATAGTATTATATTGTGGAGCCCCAAAATAATATTTCTCCTTTATGTGTTTCCTGTAACTGGTAAAATTCATCTTTCACTACGTACAGTAATCCATAAAGAAGCAGTGGTCAGGCAGGAGACTTATGTAATTAGCAAAGATGCTAAGTAGACAGCCTTACATTTAGTGCACATCTACGTCTATAAAAGGCAAAACACCCAAGACTTAAAGTCAACGGCACCTTCTGCCAAAGCCATCTGCAGTCTCTGTGTACATAGGCTGCCTAGCAGAGATGCACTTAAATGTTTATGACTTTTTTGTCTAGTGGCATTTAGGGAAACATAAAGCTGTGTTTACATGACTCTCACTTGGCCAGTGGTGATCAGGGAGAAGATGTAGCGTTTTTAAAAATCCCCGAAAGCGCAGCTTCTGGATTCTCACAGCATATAAACCACGTAAACCTTTTCGTTATACAGTATTACAGTCCAAGCTTGAAAGTAAATATAATTTCACATTTAGTTATACCTGGAAACCTCTAATGTAACATTTACATCATCTGTACAAAATAAACAGAATTAGGAGATTTTTTCAATGTATCATCTCCGGTTTTTTTATTTTTTTTTGTAAATACACAAAACGAAAAAAAAAAAAAGTTCAGTTTAGTATTTCACAACCAAAGAAATGGAATAAAAAACAAGTGTATATATAAATGTATATGTGTATCTAGATACAGATGGGGTTATATTCTGATAAATCTATCGTAAGGCGAAAATATCATAAGGCGAAAATATTGTAAGGCAAAAATACATTTTGGTACAGTACACCTAACCTAACAAACATTTTAATGCATTTCAATACAATACACCTAACCTGACAAACATCATAGCCTAGCCTAGCCTACCTTAAACATGCTTAGAACGCTTACCTTATACTACAGTACAGCTGGGCAAACTCATTAACACAAAGTCTAATTTGTAATTAAGTGTTGAATATCTCATGTAATGTGTCAAATGATGTACTTAAAGTGAAAAACAGAATGGAATTGGAAATTCCATCAAAAAGTCTATAATCTCTTTGGTTAAATATGTAATAAGCCATTCCAGTCTATTAAATGTATGCAGTAACCTAAATCATGGGGGAAAGCATTGACATCATACTTGTTTCAGTTAGTAATATATTTCATTACAACTGAAAGTTATGGGTTTCATGTTCCCCTGTCCTCCACCGAGAGACCTTCAGTTTTAACAGCGTATCACCTGCCCACCAGAGTGGTGACCTTATTCATTTGGACTGACCCTAAGCGGGTGGGCAAAATCTCGATTAAAACCAATAGGCCCCAAACTCTGCAGAGCGACGGCGTGGGCGTGCCGCAGCCAGGCCCTCCTGGTTCACGTTAAACTTCTAAAGCCCATTGAAACGCGAGGCAGGCAGAGAAGCTCATACTCCGAACCCGCCCGAAAGCTGGCTTTCATCATCGTGATGAGCGCCGAGCTGATTCCACATATGCTCAACAAGCTCGTGACCGTCTTGATTTCCGTCTTTCTGGATGGTTTAGCGTGAAGTGTGAGCTGGTATTTTCAGCTCGAAAGCGAATATTACTTTTGTCTATTTTTAGATATTCGTTTTACTGCCCGGTGATGGAAATCACCCTCCATTTTCATAGAAATATTATGAATAATAATAGTAATAATAATATTTTAAACACCTTCAAAATGTCCAGTGATTTTATTTTTTTATTTAATGACATTCAGTTCAGTCTTTGCAGTAATATACAACCTTTAAGACTGTGGTACCACTTTACAGTAAGATTGCCCTTATACAGTAAATGGCAAATTCATGAATGGTTTATAATCAGTTATTAATTAGGTTCTAACACTTTGTTAATCATTATTAGACTATTATACACAAGTTATAACATAGTTCTTATTTTATGAATGAGTCACTACCATTGATAAGAGGTAAAGGGGAGCTAACTGTACAGTGAAACCCGGATTGTTAATCTACTAGGTTTAGTTTCAGTTTTAGTTCATAACTGATAAAGTAAATGGCAGGAATTCAGTCCAACGGCCCCGGGGTCCATCGGAGATGCTGCCTGCAGGACAAGAAGAGGACTGAGATCCGAGAACTGGAGGAATCAGCGATGGCGCCCAGTACATGGGGCCAAGGAGCGAAGACTGAAGTACAACCAAAAACAAGACTCCCGACACCACAGCTGCTGGAATTCTGGCTAACTGGCACCGCAAACCTGGAACAAAAAACACCAGCACATAAAACCACAAACTTAAGACGGGACACCAGCAGACGTAAGAACCAAATACCGAGACTGGAACGACCCTGCAAACCAGAAACAGGAACCCAGACACAACCACACATTGCAAGACGCTACATTGAGTCTGGTGTTCAAGAACTGACATACCATAATAGACTAAACCAAAGTATTTACGATAGATGGATGGGTGAATTGCTGCTTATTATATGCATAGTTTACCCAGCCAAAGTTCTGCATGAGCCCTCCTGTGTTCACTTTCATCTCTATGATCAGTGTACCCAAAAATGGAAGAACCATCTGAGGATTTCTGTAGCTAGGACAGCTTGTAGTGTTGATGGCCAACAGAAAGGAAAAGTAATTGTGCACACGTAAGATTTGTGAGCCGATAGTTTTTAAAGATACTTACGACATTGCTCGAAGGTGCCTCATCTGGTGTGTTTGACTTTACCGATACTTCTGAAAGACGTTAGTGAAATTTGAGGCCGGGACTGAGCTGAAAGCAGTCAGTCTGTGGGAAAGCATCTGTTGCTGCTGTTCCCTCTGCCCCTGTCCCAGTGAAAGCTGGGAGCTTGTCTGCTGAGCACGTTCTGGTTTTGTTTCACTAGCTGCAAGTCCTTCAAGTGACCTCAGCAGACATTACGCCCACCAAGGTCTGTACTGTGCTAACATTTTGGATGCACCTTCTATCTAGACTTAAGCACAGGCCGTTACCTAGCTGATATGCCCATGGGATTTAGGACCCGAGATCAATTACATCAAGCCGTATTTGGGACTTTCAATAAAAGTTGCCATCTGCAACTTAGCTGACTTAGCTGTCATTAGCTAACTGCAAAACTGCACTTAGCCGTCCGTGACGCTTGACTGTATATATTCTTTTTTTTACTAATTGTGAACAGATATTTTCTGCAAGGTAATGATTATGCTGCGAGCAAAACCATACTGTAGAAGAGTTTGTACCTTTCTTTCAAGCAGCCTTCCTTAAAACTGGCATACCTTGTGTCTGACCAATCTAATCAAAACAGAGGCACCCAATAAATATAATGCAGGACCTTTTTTTCTTTAATATTTTAATCATTTTATGCTTTTCATGCACTGTACCTATAGAGTAAATACTTTATTGTACAGTAGGCAAATCAATTTTTGCATTGAATAAAACATCATACGTGTCTTAAAAGTATAAGCACAAGCAGATCTTTTTAAAAATGATCTCTCCGATTATTGGACGTAACCCATCACTCTGTTATGACCTTCATGCACCCATTCAGGCAACATGATGCTATATTACTTCCTGGTTTCTGGCAATGAAAGATTTTACATTGTTATTTAAAAGTTCTGAGTGTTTCAGGCACGGCCCGTAGCAGGCAGAGTGGCCCGCTAAGGGGTTTTCGAATAACTGAACGCCCACGCAGAATCGTTTTACTGCTTCCCAAAATGTGTTCCTACGTTGCAGTGCGTGTTTTTCTGTTCTTGATTCTCCTTGGTTCCTTCCCTTTATGACGCCCAAAAGATTCAAACATCTGTCAGGCTGGATCATAGAGAGCGACAGCGGAGAGTAGCCCTCGGCTAATCTGTTTGGAAGGTCGCTCATCCACGCAGTAGACGGTAACTCATTTCCTTATTCCATTCATTTAAATTTAATCACGCCAATTTATTCCCATAATGGATGGCCTCTCTCCTTTGATCTCATTTTCATGCTCTGTTTTTTAATCCTTTGACGAAAAATGTGATAGCAATTACCCTGAAAACTCTACTTTTCCACATGAGTACAGTTTCAAACCATTTAATGCTGTTATCATTTTTGGCCTCACTGGTGAATTATTTTTGGGGCTAGAGCCCCACGTTTGCAGGTTTTCTTATTGTATTCGGTGATGAGTTTGGCTTCGTGTGACAGAATTTTACAGCTTGGGACTGGTTACCGACTCACTTCATTAGACTGTTTCTTTTCAGAGCAGCACTCAAACCCCCCAATGAGTGAAAAATAAAGCCGTTCTTGGTGTAATGAGACACCAGGGCTTGGCCTTTGCTTTTAGTCGATTGTCTAAAACCATTTTCGCACAAAAACTCCAGACATTGTTCTCAGAATCAGGTCTGGACATAATCCAAAGGGTCACACTTTGGGATACTTTGAGAGGACATACGAATAACTTAGTTACTCAGTTACTTCTCAAGAAGAAATCATGAACAAAAGTATTGGGACACCTGACCATTACACCTACAGGAGGTTTTATGACATCACGTTCTAGATCCATAGGCATCAATATGGAGTTGGTCCCCCCTTTGCAGCTGTAACAGCTGCAACTCTTCTGGGAAGGCTTTCCACAAGACTTTGGAGTGTGTCTGTCACAATTTTTGCCCATTCATCCAGAGCAGCATTTGTCAGGTCAGGTACTGATGTTGGACGTGAAGACCTGGCTCACAGTCTTCATTCTAGTTCATTCCTAAGGTGTTTGATGGAGTCGAGGTCAGGGCTCTGTGCGGGCCAGTCAAGTTCTTCCACACCAAACTCACCCAATCATGTCTTTATGGACCTTTTTTTGTGTTCTGGGGCACAGTCATGCTGGAACAGAAAAAGGCCTTCCCCAAACTATTCCCACATAGTTGGAAGCATATAATTGTCTAACATGTCTTGGTATGCTAAAGCATTAAGGGTTACCTTCACTGAAACTAAGGGGCCAAGCCCAACCCCAAAAAACAACCCCATACTATTCTCTCGTCCACCAAACTTTACAGTCAGCACAATGCAGTCAGACAGGTAACGTTCTTCTGGCATCTGCTGAAGTCAGACTCGCCCCTTCAGACTGCCAGATAAAGAAGTGTGAGTCGCCACTCCACAGAACACGTTTCCGCTGCTCCAGGGTCCAGTTGCGGCGTGCTTTACACCGCTAGATCCAACGCTTGGCATTGTGCTTGGTGATGTGAGGCTGGCACACAAGCGAAGACTGTCAGTGTCAGGTCCCTTTCAAGCATGCACTGCCACCCTGAACATTTCCAGACATTACCCAGAGGGATTGTAGGTGCGAAAGCAAAGATCCGCATCAGTCATATTGGACCTTAAACACACTTTACCCTCCTAGCTCCCGAGTACAAAGTCCAGGTACTTTCCGACTGAAGCCCATGTGTATTTGGAGCAGGGAGAATTCCGGAGAATTCACCACCAGCAATCTGGTGAATTCTATTACGGAACTAGTGCGAAAACAGAAGAATACTAATGATGGTCATTCATATGAAGGAGACCCGAACAAACATTACTAACTGCGGAGATGATGCGATGTGGCAACGTCTGCCTGTAGTGCCATAAACAAGACACTGCGATTTCCAGAGCTTATTTTTGTGTCATGCCCTGCCTCCAGCATGCTTCTTCCAGTTCAGTTTAAACTTTACTCAAAGAAAGGACCTCCATTCTGGTTACGAGGGCTTGCCTTTGATCAGCACACTATCTGCTTGTTCTCCAGTCCACCCACCTTGCATAATGAGGTCAGCATGTGCTGTGGTTTCCTCTTAACATACACACCGTGTACTTTTGTGTTTGTGGACAGCTCATGTCTCTTCTATTCAGCCCATGTCTTCATGGGAAGGGGCTGTTTAGGAGTAATTTAGAGTCAACCTAGCAATTTTGTATTGTGTTTGCTTGTGGGAGTTTTACTTACACAACAATGCTCTGAGGGCAGAATGAAAAATGATTGGTTCCGAGAGATGACCAACCAGATAGTAGAGGAGGCAGGTACAAGCAACTAGAAGAGGTAGGACTAGCCATTCAGATGTCATGAACCCACCTTGGCTTGGACCCACCTTCTATTCAATCTGATTGGTCACCTCTCTGAACCAATAATTTTTTTGTTCCCTCAGAACATTTTTGTGTAAGTAAAACTCCCATGAGCATTGTGTTTTCTGTTTTAACATCAGATTTGTTTTATATAAGTGAATCTGGAAAAGGGCAATGTAATTTATAATACAAGTAGTTTGGTTTTGTTTTGTGGATATCGTCATTTAGTTCTGATCCCTTGAGGATGCATAAACCCCAGAAATGTAGTGAGATATTTGTTGCATGGTTTTATTCCCATACAGGGGGCCGATCCATTTTCACGTTTAGCAAAGTAATAATTAGTAAAGCAGAAACAGACAGGATTGTCTTGACTGTGCTGTTACGCCATACAGTGTGATACATCGTGTACAATGCAGAGATGCTGAGCTCTGCAAACAAACGCTTCCTCTGTCATTTTCACTGTCACTTACCTTTCCCTGAACACAACCCCTACTCCCTGTCAAGTGGTCAGTCACACCTGTCCCCTGCCTGTGCTGTACTGTGGAAAAAAAAAACGGAAACAGGACGCGGACAAACACTGACTGAACGCCAGCTTGTCTGTATGCTATGGAAACAACTGCAGTGTTTGCTTCAGATAAAAGCACCTTTTAGTTTTTAAGACTGTGGTTTCTTTACATCTATATCAGTGTACCTGAATGATAAAGAGGGCTTTTGTAGAATTTCTGACTGATTACATAATGCCTGTTTGACATACAGGTAGCATGTGTAACTATAGCGGTTTAACTTCAATGGTCCTGCAGTTAACGAGATAATGTTGGTATTAGATTTTAAACACTGAAACAGCGGTCGTTTGTACATATTCACAGTTGACTTCATACCATTAATGAGTCTTTCCCTCTGTAGTCATTTCATCAGAGAAAAGCTAACCCTTTAATGTGAATAACCCTTTAATACATCATTTTAAAAATAATTTTTTAGGGTTACAAGAGGTAAGGGATTTAAATCTGGGCATTATCTCATTTTGCAGTTTAATAACATGTCAAATGTGCTTTTCCCCATGTGTTATGTGTGCTGTCAGAAAATTTGGTACCACTTTGTACCTTTGCTCGTCACTGTGGCTGTACCCTCAAGGGTCTGCCAGTTATACCCTAGCTGTAGGTAATTGTAATTTTTAAGTTACAGAAATTAACTCTGAGGTACAAACAAGGTACAAACAACATTATTGTACCCCCAGTGGTACAACAATGATCCTCAGAGTCCATTTCTGTACCTTAAAAGGTACAGTTACCTACAGCTAGAGTATAACTGGTAGACCCTTGAGGTTACAGCCCCAGTAACAAGCAAAGGTACAAATTGGTACTGGTTTCTGATGGTGTGCTGTCCTCTCCTCGAGACTGCTGGGAAGCACCAGGACAGAAGCAGGATGGAGAGTGACATTATTTATCAGTCTGTTATTCCTGGGAATTGTCTCGACATCCTACGCAGCCTGACCCACGGAGTTAGCTGACAAAGCCGTCAGTGTTTCAAGGCTTTGCAGATTACACTAACATGATAGTCAAGAAACTTTAGCCTCTTAAAGCTACAACATTTTTAGCACAAATATCTGCTTAGCCTTAGAGTAACTGCGGTTACAAATTCATAAAACGCCCGTAGTCTGTAAATACGGTAGGATATGCAGAGTTAGAAATGCTTATCCCATGTTAATGCTTTTTGCGTGTGTAACTCTTTGTCTTTTTTGTCATACACTCAGGCAGGAGATAAAGATGAAAGGGGCTCATTCACGATAAACTTTCACTGTGTGCTCGACTGTTTCCCTCCTTTCCTTCCTTCACAAATCACCCACATCTGTTTCTGGGCAGTCCTCCGACTCCCTGCCTGTACGCGGAGAGCTTTCCTGCGACATGAACATCTTACGAAAACTTTACGAAGGAGAGGAATTTCGTTCCCGCTTCCCCAGTTTTGCGGCCCCATCTCGGGGCGAGCTCTGCCCTCACACCTCCGCCTTTGTGTTCCCCGGAGGCAGCTCGAGAACTACATCAAGGAGAGCATGAGGTCGGAGATGGTGCAGCTGCGGCAGAGCGCCGTGCACAACCACACCGCCGCCATGCTGGAGATGGGCACCAGTCTGCTGTCCCAGACCGCAGAGCAGACGCGGAAGCTCACGGATGTGGAGACGCAGGTACCCGCCCCCGCCCCCCTGCATCGTTTGCTCAACTATTCCTCTTTCAGACACCTCAAAATAAAGGCCTGTGGGGAGATATCCAAGAGAAATATCTCTCCTTCCCACAACTATATGTGTGTCTGTGTGTATGTGTGTCTCTGTCTGTGTGTATGTGTGTGTGCGTTGGAGAGGCTTGGAGGTCCTGGCAATTTCAAGGCCCCTGCACGTTTTTCGGGCCCCACAATATTCCGTGGGGGGCCCCCACACTTGGTAAAGTATACTGGGCGGAACTGTAGTAAAGAACCCAAGGTGACATTTCTGGGCCCAGAATTTCTGTCTGTGTGTGTATGATTGTGTGTGTGTCTGCGTGACTATACACTCACCTAAAGGATTATTAGAAACACCTGTTCAATTTCTCATTAATGCAATTATCTAATCAACCAATCACATGGCAGTTGCTTCAATGCATTTAGGGG
>JAODLC010000050.1:10194312-10237672 GCA_026781145.1 Hippopotamyrus pictus
CCCCCCCCCCCCCCCCCCCCCCCCCCCACCGCGACATCGCCCGACTCTGTGGGTCACAGTAAATTTCATCTGAACACGGGGCCTGGAAGTGCCTGAGTGGGAGACCAGCCTGAACAAACTTCACCCCCCAGTCCTGCTGCTCTGTCTCAGTGCCTCCTGCTGCAACACCCCCCCCCCTTCCCCCCGGACCCCCCACACAGAAGGTCTTCCCATGGCTTCCAACTTGTCCGGTGCAAGATAGGAAGCAGGGCGTTAAAGAAGAGTCATGTGTCAAGTCTCAGCATTAAACACATGCCTAGTGTTAGACAAACATTGGTCCTGCCACACTTCTGTACACTTAACATCATTAATAAGCATGTTTCCTGGCTATTCCATCAATTTGTACCATTTAAATCCAGGACAGAATTCAGTGAGCAATTTCGTCAAGATAGGCTGAACCTGCCAGTCTTACTAATATGCTGCATGAAATTATGGGATTTAAAGAACTAATATATTTAATTAGATATTATATTACTGTTTTAGAAAGCTTCTAATCCACTTCTGGTTGTAATTTACAGTACTGTGTAAGGACAGTCTTCTGGGATCACAGTGACTGCTAGTCATTAGCTCAGCTTTCGCTGAAGAGTTTGAACAATAACCTTAGCAGGAACGTTGCCTAGCACCCGAAATAGGATTTTGCACAGCCATGCAGATCTGCATTAATCACCAGTAGATTTTTTTGTTAGAAATACTACTGTATTCATAGCTGCATCAGACTGAAATATTACTGTACCCATAGCTGTGTCAAACTGAAATAGTACTGTACCCAGAGCTCTATCAGACTGAAATGCTCCCGGACCCATACCTGTGTCAAACTGAAATAGTACTGTACCCATGGCTGTGTCAAACTGAAATAGTACTGTACCCAGAGCTCTATCAGACTGAAATGCTCCCGGACCCATACCTGTGTCAAACTGAAATAGTACTGTACCCATGGCTGTGTCAAACTGAAATAGTACTGTACCCAGAGCTCTATCAGACTGAAATGCTCCCGGACCCATAGCTGTGTCAGACACAGGCCAGCTTGCCTGTCCAAAAGCTCAGGGGCAGACATTCATATGACAGAAGCTGAGAGAGCCTGGTGTCAGTCATACAGAGGTGTCAGGTTTAGGGTGATTCAGAAGCATTTCCAAGACTCGGAGGGCGAAAGTTGAACTTTGTAGGGTTTGCTTTTCCTGTGGGGCATCTGGTAACAGAATCAGAATCTCTTGTGTCCAAATAGGGATTTTCTTGTTTCTGTTTCAGTATGATGATGTGTCAGACAGACATCTGGAGAGATCTCCTCGTTTCAGAGAACCCAGACCCAAATATTCTTTGTGACTCCATCCTATAAGGGAAAAACAGTCATATTTCACCCCAACAACATAGGAATTGTACTGCATGGGCCTGTATGATTCCTCCTACAAGGGCTATGCATTAGGGTGGGAGTCCATCTGTAACACTATCAACAGTGGTGCTGAATTCTTTGGATCACGGCATGGATTTCCCTGGGGGACTTTGGGGAAATGCTGTTCTGTGATTCTGAAGGGACAATCTTTAGCGCAGTGTGCAGCACATTTCATTTGTACAGAATCCAGCTTCAGACACAAATCCCCGCTGGTAGATAGAGTGTTTGCAGCCCATGGATATTACGACATAAGTGTTTTATGTGCCGAATCATCTGTTGTTCTAGGCTGCTATCTTATGGCGGCTATCCGAGCGTTGATCGCAGCTGGTAAACTTGTAGCACATCTCAACAAGCTGACTCTGAATTATAGTGCAGGACGTTTGTCTGACATAGATATCATTAGGCCGTCAAACGTACCCTGCGGATTCACAGCTTGCGGCAAATTGCGGCTTGACAGAGCTACCTTGTTGTGTTAGTCCCTACGGCGCGAGGTTGTGGGCCGTCAACCCCTCTCAGCGTGAGATCCTTGTCGGTGACACTCAATACCACGTTAAAAAGGTCAAAATGATCCTTCCAACTGAGGGCCCGTCCGTCTGAGGCGTCCTGCCCCAGGATAGCGATCAAAGCCACGTCTGAGGAACGCTGACATATTTTGCTTTTTCAGTTACATCTCCTACGCATCAACAATCACGGCCGAAAAAACAATGAGGGTGAAAGCTGAGATGAGCGGCTCGTAAAAAATCGGAAGGAATTTAGTCCGATACGACCTAAACTTGAAGGGTAAATATAAACCACTTGTTATAACAGGAACTCAAAATTTATAGCTTGTAGTGTTTTGTCCTCAGCCCCTTGCTTGGTTTCAAAATATTGTGGCCATAATTATCTGCAGATGTAAACAGATATCCAGCTGACACTTCGATAATGCTGTCAAAGTCGGGTCCTTTCTACATGGACAGTGATAGATCGTAGAGTCAATTAAGGTTTCTAATGCTCTTTGTTCAACTCACTGCGAAGGCTGCGGCATTGAAGTCAAAAATATTTTCTCAGTCAATATGTCGCATTAATAAAATAAAATAAAATCTACGCACACACACACGTGCAGATATTATAGGCACACACAAACAGATTGCGTTAGTTAATATATATAACATAAAACATAAAGCTTATTTCAAGTCTTCAGATATATTTATTCATATAAGTGCAGACGCCAAGTCTTCTCAAGCTTCCAGTATGAGGTCAGACAATCCGTTAAAATTATGTTTACTGAGCCATAATAAAACATAGAATGCCAGCATAGTAATAAGTAACATCTTTCAAGTTATTTCTGGCTTTCAAAAGGTATAATGGAACAGGTGTAGCTCAAAGATAGTGCCAGAAAATGCCTGTTCTATGGTGCTGACGGCTGCCTTTTAGCGCCTCTTATTTGGATTGCTGGGGTGGATAGAGACATTGCCACTAATTGCCATTGCGTCTAATGTAGTGTGTGTAATCCTTTCGGCATTTATACATAACTCCCTTCTATTAGACACCCTTCTGAAATTACGTTCTCATTATATTAGTCCCTACGGTGTGAGAAAAAAAAAAAAAAAAAAATGAATGAGAAGATGGTGAAATATTCAGTAAATCACAAAAGCATGATTTCTGAAGTGGGCAGAGTTCCACACACATTCCGCACACCTGCCAGTCATTGTGATAGAGTGGCATCTCGTCATTGGAGAATTACAGCTTGCAGGGTGGATCGACCGGTCATAGGGGCGTAATGACATGTTTGGCATCTGATGACATGCAGCTGAGCATTTTCGTCCCCATGGCTGCACTGTTTCTGGTTAACGGGTTTATTTCAACTCCTTGTCCCCGTTTGTTTCCTGCGCTCCCCACGTCTGTGGTGTTTTCTTTGGGAAGCTTCATTGCTCGCAATGCAGTGTTCAAAGCTGCGGGAGGTGACCATGTGCCTTCTGCGCGCTGTCCTGCAGCGGTGCCGAACAGTACGAAGCAGACCGACGAGGAGAAGAAGTTCCGCGACTGCGCTGACCTCTTCCAAGCTGGCTTCACTAAGAATGGTGTCTACACGCTCTACGTCAACGTCAATGTCAACGTCCTGGAGACCAAAAAGGTGGGCAGAAGCTTTTGAGCCATTAATTGGTTAAATGTTTCAGGTCTGGGTGAGTCTTTAATGTTCTTTAACTCATTTTTAGGAGCCAATCCCTTGATGGGCTGCTGGACGTAGATATGTCCTCAACTGTGGCTAAGGTTCCAAAATTCTGGGAAGTTGGAAACTTTCCTAGGAATTAACGGGAATATATGGAAATTATTGGGAATAATTGCAGGTTAGCCTATAACAGGGAACTTAAATGTTGTCTTGATGGCACTAATAGTGATGTCATTGTGCAACCAAGTGCTTGTGAATAATTATGTCTGCATAATAAAATAAGCATCTGAATCAAAACACAGTGCATATAAGTCATATTCTATGGTGTGTTATTCATACAGTTTGCTTTCCTTGCCATATATGGCAGCTCCATATAAGGGAGTTCCATAGTTCAATATCTCCAAAATTCGAAAAGTTTCTTCCCATGGAAAGTTTCTGGAAAGTTTCCAGAAATTTTCCAGTCCTTTGCAACCCTAGTTGCAGCCTATGGAGTTGGGAGTTGGGGGACTTCACATACCAGATGAATGCGACATGAAGCGGTGCCCAGCCTGCCCAACCATGCGATGTTTTAGGAGGCTGTGGTCTCCTGGTGCCTAATGCTGCTTCAGCTCAGTTTTAAGTTTCTGGTGCTAATGAGCTAAATGGTTTATTAGATAAAATAAAAATACCAGTGAAATTAGTGTTGACTTAAAACCTATTTAGGTTGAGCTACAAAGTCCATCCCTGAGGTTTGGGTTTGGTCTGGGTTTAGAGGTTTTCTCTCCAATTAGGTCTGTGTCTCAGGTCTGCTCCCTGTCCACCTTCGTAGGTCTACTGCAACATGGAAGCTGCAGGTGGTGGTTGGACCGTGATTCAGCACAGGGAGGATGGCAGTCTAGACTTCCAGAAGACATGGAAGGAGTACAAGATGGTGAGGAGCAGACTGTAAAAACGCCTCCCTCAGTCTCAGTAGATGCTTTCATACTGAAGTTTCAGAACCTGGTTCCAGTCAGCAAGCCCCTGGGCTGTCTCGACCTGGAACTTGTAAAGCTCCAGGCCACTTTCATGTGTCACTTTTACACCATGCCACGGGCACTGGGACCTTCATGGTAAATAAGCATGGGAGATGCAAAACATTAGGTTAAACTTCACGTGAAGTTTCATGGCCTACACAAAAAAACAGAGGATAAATAAGTCATTTTGTTAGTTATTCGTTAGTTATTGGGGGTATCGATCATGATCAAACTGGGACACAGCCATTTATTTATATTTTACTTATATGACCCGTGACACGATCATGATTCCTATTGAATCTGGCCAGCAGCTCAATCTTTCGTTTTCCACAGATTAAATGTTATAGTGCTAATAATCGCTGGCAGGTTTCACTGCCAGCACCAACAATATTAGACAAAAGTATATTGGTCAGGGATCAAACTTTCAGATGCATAAATATTGAGATGTAAGCAAAAAAAGGTATTAATTGATGCATTAAATATAATTGGGGTACAAAAATAATTCCATCTGCTCAATTGCAATATTAACACGACAAAAATCCCTGGTTCCGGAAAAAGGTTCTGGTTCCAGAAAAACTTTCTGGCAATGTAAAAGCACCTAATATTGCTTGTTACTGTGGGTCATGGGAATCAAATTTGTGATCCAGATCCAGTCAAGTTTGGGTGCAAACCATAGTACAGGCCTTTCCTTAAACAAGGTTGGGGTATGTGGTCTCCACACCGACCACCAATGAAATGATGTTCAGAACATTCGCTAACATACCAGAAACCAAAATGCTAATGCGGGAGCATGCTAGCTACATCGTTCCATTAATGAATAACCAATGAGGAATCTGAGCAATAGGTTAAATAAAGAATGGATGTAAAAATACGCCAGCTATTTTGGCCATCCACATGAGAAGAAGAGATCTGAGCGATCTTAGCTGACATCAGCCTCAGAGATTGCTGCTCCCACTGGGTAATCGCTTCCCTGACAGGCCTGTAGTTTAATGGGATAGATGTGCCAAATGGAACATGACTCAATGACTCCAGAGAGCCCAGCACTGTGCACCAGGGGCTTCCCTACCAAATCGGAGGGGGGGGTGGAGTGCCATTGAAAGCGGGGGCACTGTGTGAAACAAAGAAGAGGAAGATATCCATGGAAGAAGTGATTAGCGCTCTTACTAAGGATGCCAGATGGCACCAGTTCTGTACACATTCATCAATCTGCTATCCCAGATCCGGATTTGAGCAGAACGACCTGGGGAAATTCTGAGTGGCCTAGTAGCACCAGTCCTTACAGCATCATGTGGTTAGTCCAATTAGAGAACATGGAATACGAAGAGCGTTGACTCTCTTACCCAATTGGCTTTTACCCAATGCAAAAGGGCCCTGGATGAATATAATGACGAGGTCGTGAGCATTTCATTCCAGGGACAGGTTATTCCTGTGAATAGATTTTAATCTATGGTTAACTGTGACTTTCCAAGGGACCGAGAGCTTTGAGGGATAACAAACCAAGCTCCAGTAAGACTAGACTACCCTTATCTACCAAGAGACCCTTGATCATCAGAGAGGCAAAGAGGCCTGTGATGCTGAAGTGTGACTGAGGTGTTATGAATGAAAACCAGCTTACTTGTGACATGTGGGAAAGACATGACACCACTCAGAGTGGGAAGCTTGGTGAATCTCTTCTTTGCCCTCGCCAATCAGGACAGTTGATCAGCCATTGCTCACTGATATATGCTCTACACATATGGGTTGAAAGCCAGATGAGAAGGAGCTGTGGATTCATCCTGGGATGCCATTTCCACACACCCCTGTCACCCACAAGGAAATGAGAAGAAATGCTACCAACAAGGAACTAAAACAAGAGGAAGTGGGCAGAATGCATAAGCAGTTACTGTAGGGAAGAAAAATCATATTAATTTGGGCCTTTTTCAAGGACTCGTGGAAAGAGAGAAGTGGGCATTAAAATTACCACAATGCCATTAATTGAAAATTGGAGCCAACCCTGATGTAATTTCGGAATTTGTTCTAATATTACCAGCTGTGCATTGCAGCTGTCAAAAACAAATATCACAAGAGTTGCCAGAGTGATTTTGATCACAAATAAACTCTGCAATTGCTCAAATGGTGCAAGAGCATGAACATGACATTCAGTTGGACTGTGTAGGTTTTTTTAGAGGCCTCAGAAAAGAGCCAAATATAAAAAAGAGGAAAATGCAGTTTTGCGTGAATCTGCTTTTGGTTTGCATATTTTTACAGGTACAGTCATTATGCCTGGAATTGCTTTTATGATCTAAACCATCAGTAAATGACTACAGTGTGCAAACATTTAAGTTATGTCACTTTTGAGTGCAGTTAAGGAGCCATTTTACTGAGGCCATGCTATATAACTGCCTAGTACAGTTTTTCCCAACCCAGTCCTCAGGGACTCCCAGATTTTTGCTCCCTCCCAGCTCCCAACACACCTATACCAGGTATTTGGAGTTCTTGGTTGCTTGATGGTTTAATTCTAGTGTGGTAGGACCTGGGAAGGTGCAAAAATGTGGACTGTCTGGGGGACCCCGAGGATTAGGTTGAGAAACACTGTCAACACAGCTCATCTGGTCCTCAAACTCTTGGTCATCCAGAAATGTCCCTCAGGATCAATAAAGTGTCTGTCTGACTAATCTAAATGATCACCAGTAAAGGATAGGCCCTCTCTCTCTCCCTCACACAGGGTTTCGGAAGTGTATCTGGAGAGCACTGGCTAGGGAACGAGTTTGTGTTCCTCCTCACCAAGCAGAGGCAGTACAGCCTGCGGGTGGAGCTGATGGACTGGGATGGGCGGCAGGCCTTCTCACAGTACGATAGCTTCCACCTGGAAAACGAGAAGCTGAATTACAGGTATGGAGGGGGGGGTCCTTAGTACAGCAGACTGACTTCCACTCCTGTTAAAAGATCAACTGCATATAGTTTAAAGTAGATAATTATGGTATGCTTAAAATTTTGACTGGTACTGTACTGACAGATCTATGAGGAAACTGCACTGTCAGATGTTCCCCCAGTGGTACAAAAATGTTCCTCAACATTTATTTCTGTACCTTACAGTAGACTAAAAAGTACCGTACAGTATATTTACCTATCTAGGGTACAATTGGCAGACCCTTGAGGGCACAGCCCCAGTGACAAGTAATTGTACCCTCAATGGTACAAATTGGTACTTTTTTTCCAACAGCGTGCCTGACCATTTTACTTGGTACATTTTTGCAGTTCACCTCGCTTCAGATTAAGGCCTCTTTGTTGTGTTTGCTTTTTGTATTTTGCTATTTTTTTCGACACCCCTTCGTGCTCCCAGGCTGAAAACACAGGGGTCCCTCCAGCTGGGAGGATCAGGGCAGGATTATTGGTGCCACCAACATTTTTATGGGCTTAACCGCTTGTCACTTGTCATTTAAGAAGACTTTCTGAATTGTGAGATGACAGCACAGGTCTTAGGTTCCTGTCTCCAAGTGCTAAGTCCAGTCCTGAACTCACTTTGTGTTTCTGTGGGATGTATAAATTAATTTCATATGCGACGCTTTTGTGAATCGTGGCAACTGCGCCGTAAAAACCTCCCGCTGTGATTAGATTTGGAAAATGACATCAGCTTTTGGGTTCAGCAAAATGAATGTGGTCATATGGGACAAGGACAGCAATAAAACGAACTATCAGGAAGGGACTGAGTGGTGACTTATCAATCAAACCTCATATTCCCAGATATTCCCAGTCGGCCCACGGCGACCTCTCCAGCTAGCTTAATTATTTTCACTAAAGAAGTTATTGCGTGAGCTTGTTAGGGCGCAGAGAAGTCCCGAAGATGTTCTGCGAGCTTCTGAACAACGCCTCACTGCTCTCCTGGAATCTAATCAGCATCTCTATAAATAGATTTGTTCTCTGAAGTACTCGCGGTATGATAATCAGGCTGTGCCTTACAGGGAGGAGACTGAGGCACACCATCATTCTCAAACCTAAGCCAACCAGGGGAAAGAGAGCGGTGTCTGCTGATCGTGATTTGGCAGCGTATCCCAGCACGACCTGCGACACGCCTCCCCCCCCCCCACGCGTGACAGCCCCCCCGTGACAGCCCCCCACATCCACCTTCCTCCGTCCGTCGTGATGCATTTGCAGGAGCGTGCAGATACATTCCTATCTTTTTACCCTCATTAGTCTCCTCTCAGCTGTAGCTAAAAAAAAATGTTCAGCAATATCAAACGCACGCTATAAACCACACACGCTTACGGACACGCACTTTAATCTGAAAATGATTATTTCGAGATCATTTGCAGGACTACAATGCCTAAGTATTGCCATTTATCAAATTATGAGTATTTTGCAGTGAAGAAATGTTCCCTTTATTGCAAATCATTCGATTTCTGCAATATCTATACTTATAGGGAAATGACTTGGTCTACAACAAATAGTAGTTTCTGCTCCAAGTAATATGTGAAATAAATCCCCATATCTTTTTTTTCAGTATACAGCATCCTTGCATCTGTAATTCTTTTTTATACCTTATTATATTTTTGTACTTTATTATTTTACTTGCGGTTCATCTTGAAGTACAATAAAAAAGAAGCATAATTGCGACATTATTCCTTGGGAAAGGTACTTTAAGAAACCCTGGGTTATGAACTCTTAAAGCAATGTGGGGTCATTGCAGCGTTGTACAGTATTTAAGTGGTTGCTGTCTCCTGGGGCTCAGTCTTAGCTGAGGAGGGATCTGGGAATGGTGTTAGCCTGATAAACAAGAGTCTGCAAAAAATCTCAGTAACACTTTACTTAAAGCAGTCATCATAATGCATTATCGATACCTTCATAATGCATTATAAAGTATAAAGTATTGCATTCTGAAGGTATCTACAGTTCATTACAGACGAGAGCTTCACTGAGTATTCATAATGCATAATAAACACGGCTGAAATGTGTTATGCCTTTTTATAAATAGTTAGCCGTGTTTATAATACTTTATGAATGCATTATAATGCATTATGAACTTATCTATAATGCATTATACGAGTGCTTTAAGAAAAGTGTTACCAAATTGCCTTAGGCTGGCAGAGGACTGGAGTCAGAGCCCCTACTGAAACATCTTCTTCATCTGTGAGCACCTTCTGCAGTATCTGTGTGAGGGGCCACCTGGCCAACTAACCCTTGTCTCCCTCATACTTCCCACGCTACATGCTTTTTCCCCTCTTATAAAATGGCTGCTTTCCATGCTCGCAAAAAAAAAAAAAGAAATATCTTTTTATTTTCCAGACTACACGCTGTTAAGCAAGCTCTTTAATTTTCACTGTACGAACAGCTCTGAAGTGGAACGGGGGACATTTATGACCTGACCCCCCAACCCCACCGCGGACTGTCCCGATACAACCTCGTGAAATCCGCGTTGCGTGGCTCTGATCCAGCTCACCGTAATCATATATTGGTTTCTTTGATGAAACAGTTTATAAAATGAGTCAGAGATCATATCTGGGTCTCCAACAGTGTACAAGACCTTCATTTAATGGCAACCAGATCAACAAAAAACAATGTGTCACATATAATAAGCCTTGTGAAATTCTTTGATTACAAAAAGGGAAGGTATAATTTCAAATTGTTTGCCACAAAACACTATAAAATCATTATAATAAAATTAAGGTTAGACTGCAAACCCATCCATAACATCCCAGCTAAATATGTAAGTCAGCTAAATTGCAGTGTACGTCCTACCGTACTGTTTTATATAACTGTTAGGCTTTAAGTCTTAACAGCAAATTTTAAAAAGTACCAAATTAGAAGTAACAATTGAGGCATATTCCACCCCCAAAAATTGCCGAGATTATATGTTTCATTTCTCATAAACAGCTGAAAATGGCAAACCTCAATTTACATTATGGGACAGAGAAACAGTTTTTTAAATTGTGTTTGCACACAGAATGTTTCGTTCTTAAAATTCTCTAATCTGTTTAGCGAAATTGGGCTCGCATTGAAATGATCAATGCTGTTTTCATGTTACTTGACACGAATAGCCTGCATATATCTGCATATATAACTGGATGCAAGAGTCCAATATTGTTTCAATAAAAAAACAATGTAGTGATGTTTGAAACATTCACAGTAGTATTGCTTTTAGGTATTTCTGAACAGTTTAAGAAAACAAGGAAAAGCAATATTTCAGCATAATCATTCTCTGAGAAAATTAAGCTTGCAGATTCTGAGGACATGTGCAGTCAGCCAAAAATGTTGACTTTAATGCGCTAGAAGGACTGAGTATCACAGGATCTCCATTTGTACTCCTCATTAATGTGCATGGTGTGCCTGCACGTGCTATTGTAACATTTCAGACATGAAATACAACATTTCCCAGAACTCAAGACTTTGGAAAAGCTGCTGTGTCCATATTTTTTTTCTCCCGTCCCGGATCAGATATGGAGCCATCAGACAGGGGTCACGGCAGCCTAGGAATTGAAGATGGACAGGGAGGTGCTTATCTTGTTCTCTGTATTGGACACAGAGGGATAGAGGTGACATAGAGGTGATGGAGGCTTCAGGAAGTGAACTCTTGAAACATGCGTGCCGACACTGACCTTCACCAGAGAGTTACACTATATGTTTACTGTTTGGGATGCTTTACATCTTTATTTAATATACTTTTCCTCCAGTTGGCTGGTTCCTCAATCCAGGGATTTCTCTGTACTGTAATGGAAAGATTCGTTCTGGATTCAGACGATTTTCTCAGATATAATTGATGTGCTTTCTGTTGTGGCCTTGCCAAAATGCGGTTTTGAGAAGTCTTGGGGGAGGTTGGCCTTTGTATCATGCTGTTATGGGATGTCAGAATCACCTCCATACGGGCTCCGAGCTGCCCATTCATTGTAGTATGCCTTATAGCAACAGATGGGAATAGAAGGTTGAAGACTATAACTCAGGAGAGCGTAAATCCAAGGGAACACATCAGTTAAGCTTTAAGGATTCGGAAAAGTGTATTTTAGATCAAAGTCAATATTCACACTGTCGCGCACTGAAATACTCTGGTGTATTTCTGAGTCATAGTGACTTTGGCATAATTTGGCATAACCTTCTTGGATGGTTAGAGTAATGTGTACATCTCTACATATTTAGTGAAACCATGTTACTGTGATAATGGCTGATCCTCACAGTAAGAAGTGACTGAGTAGCCAGACACGTCTGGGGACCACCGCAGGAAATGGTGCATGGGATGATTCACTGCAGAAAGCCCTAGAATGTAGCATGACTGAATCTGTGAGCTAGGAAGGATTCTCGCCTAGCAACGGGCTGGTTGTCTTGTAGTATGTCCAATCACGACTGTCCCTCCTCCCGACTCCCCTGCTGGTCAGTGCTCACATTGTGCTTCATGTTTTGGGCCTGAGAACACCTTCATCATCACCGTGTGATGTTTTGTGTTGAAGAAGTCATAGGAAATCATTATTACATTGGCACAATGGAGTGTCCTTATTTTGTAGTTTATTTGGAGTGTTTTTGGTCACAATGACACACACAGCCCTCTTATTGTCGAAAATGCACTGCAGTGATTTTCATTTAATCTCACTGCATGTGTAAGCAGATATTTTACCAAGTACCTCTGTGTTTTTGTGTGTTGTACCCAGTCAACACACTCGTCAGCCAAACTTTCCGGCAAACGCTGCACCTTTGTTGCCATGTTTATTAAAAGGCCAGTTGCATTCACTGACCTCGTACCCGAGTTCCTTGTTCGGGCATGGTTAACGATCACACTAGATGCGTACCGTCAAACTGAGTCATGCCTGGACCCACCTCTTCAAGCAATCACACTAGGCAAAAGAACTGGATTTTGGGGTGGAAATGTGCTCGGGTATGGTACGGATTGCCATGTGTGAGTACACCCTGAAAGAGTTGGATTTGTGGATTAACCACGTTATTTCCGGGCACCCACATGTTGAACCTTGCATATCAAAGGTGACCTTCACACATAATATTCAGCAATGTAATGAGGGTACAAAGGATTGTGGGAAGGCAAGAGCCTGGAGCTGCTCTATTAGCCACTGCCAAGAGCGTCTGAAGCTAACACACTGTAAAAGAGATGGTTTACACCGTTCTCGCATCCTAAAACCTTCATCATGTGTGAAGATGGAGGTTCTCTCTGCAGCCCATAAACGTCACCCCCATGCAGATAACTCCTTCCTCAGCTGATTCTGAGCAGTATTCTCCCGATTGCCAGCGGCACGCAGCTCTGGAAACACAGTAAGGGAATCTCCAATCACCAAGTTAGCTGGATGGTTTGATTGCCGAAATGGTCAAGGATGCCATTCCATCAACTCAATTCTCAGTGCCAAGGACAGAGCCACCCTGACACATACTCGACATCTTTGGTACGGCTCTGAAGGAAGGAATTTGCGAGCACAGGGTATCAGGACAAAACCACAAAGTCACTGTAACATTACCATCGTGAATTGGCCATATGATGTTATTCAAATGAGGAAAGTAAGCATCGGCGAACCAATCCTTAAATTGCTGAATTTGGGTAAAGGGAACAGGCTCATTTAGCAAATGTTACAGGCACACGGAGGTGTTTCGTGGCAGTGATGAATTCATGGGGCTTTGCAGGGGAAAGTAAACAGGACCCGTCGAAACAGTGAACTGGAAAAGGTCATTTACGCGACTTTTCGTTTCTGTCGTTTGTCAGCACTAACGAGACGTAAAGAAACAGCCCATTCTCGGCTTTGATGGTGATTATTTATAACATGGTACACTGAGTGGGTTCATTGTTTTCTTAAGCTAAGCTGTTGTGCGTATTGCGTTTGCCGTTCAGACGCGGCAAATCACTTAGTGACGGCTGGCTTTCAGATTGATTCGACCTTCGCTCTGTCAGCCTTTCTCCTCCAGTTTTACATTTGTACTACATCTTGATATGAATGTAAACATACAAGAATATTTACTCTTAAATTTAAGTAGCGGTGATTTCATTGGCTTATTTGTTGGTGACACTACGGTTTATTTTCCTCATTACATTATATATCGGCTCTACAAGTATTATAAATAAATAAAAAAGCTACCTTTTATTTTATAATAAACTGCCATAGTGTTTACTTCTTATACTGAGCAGCACAAGTGGTTATTTATTGTCACGTATTCAGCGGCCAAGCAACATGAAGACATTTATGAAGTGCATTGTACTCATTTCACCACAACAATTCCACTATAATGGCTTGTTGGCTCCGTCTAGCTAAATGGCAGCAGTAAGCGGGGTGCACTTCGGACAGAGGAACGATGCTGGACATGTGGATAGGATTAAAGAAGTTATTGTACTTCGCTATTTCAGTCCCATGCCAGGAACCTGGAATTTTGCAATAGGCACAACACTATGTAGGCGTGTTGGGTAATTGTGCCCGATATACTACCACAGCAGAAATCAGAACAATTTACCATATTAAACCACAATCAATTGTAGCAATGAAATGACGCCAAGAAATCTAGGGCCACTTTTCATACTATGCTAATTCAGTGCTATGTTTGCATTGCAGCCAAACGCGTTGTTGGGTATGGCTACATTTTTGCTTAGCACTGTACGCAACACGTGCTTTTAAACACTTCCATTAGAAGAGATGTTGTTTGTTGCCAAAAAAAGAGAGGACTACACAGGCCATAAACAAACAGTAATGTCTGCCAGTGAAGACAACTTGGTGATTATGCCTAAGAGTGGCTAAAGGACTTTCTGCAGACAGTTAGAACAACTGGTTGCGTTATGTGATGCGAGTACGAATAAAGTACAGTAAATCTCCTTTCTCCATTTTTTTATAAGAGACACAGAAATTTTATGTAGGGCTCCCATGACATCAGAAGACAGACAAGTGCACTATGGGAAAAGTAGCGATGGCTGGCCGCCGACCGCCCGTGAGCAGCCCCGCTGGGTCCCCACACTGTGGGGGGGGGTTGGGGACTCACACTCCTCTCTGGAAAACCCGGCAGGGTCTGACACGTCTCCCTTTCAGGAAAGGTAGGGTTATTTACAGGCTTCCATTCTCCAGTGCGGTGGAAGGAATGCCACTTCCATAGAAGAGTTCCCTGAACTGTAACCCCCATGTAGCAAACTGGGTGTTCAGCCGTGCCTGAACGCGGATCTCCGTCCACGTTGTGCCCTTTCTCTCTCTTTGCTGAGAGGACGTTACAATGGACACATACCGTACGTGCAAACATGACCTTCTGCTTCCTGTTTCACATGACTCCCTAATCACAGCCTGTTTACCCGCCCGCTAGAATGATGTGTGTGTACATTCAGCGCGATTTAAATGCTACGGCGAGACAGCACTGATTTAAGCAGTGCGCATGGGAAGCCTTTTTTGCGTCTACAAACACTTTTTACAAACCTTAAGCTAGCATACCACTGACCAGCTGATTAGCCCCGAGAAGCTGACTATGAATTGATACTTTGTGTGAGCAGACAGGTATGTAAAATATATGCTGAATAACAACCTGACATAGGTGATACACAGCAACACTCGCACTGGAGAGTGGCAGCTTTCTATAAGCATGGCGTTGCCCTTCCATATTTGGGGGCTATAACGCTTTCATTCCCTGCATAGCCCAGTTCTATAGATCAAATCATAATAAGCCCTGGCTGCCTGAGACTGTGTCTAATGAAGTCGATTGGGTTCACAGAAAGGCCCTAATGGGGAAATCCCTCGGGTTCTCGTCTTTACAGATGTCTGGCCCTCGGTTGTATCGCAGCTTGACTCGCTCTGCCCTCTGGCATCCGTCGTAGAGTAGCCACATTCACTGGGGACCCGTCTGGGTAATTTTCCCCTTCCGGTGAGCGTGCCGTGTTTGATTGCCTTGCCAAACAATAGACAGTGTGTCACGAGGACAAAAAAAGGAGTGCGGCAACTTCAGCTTAATGGGCTTCATTGGGAAAGAGGGTGATAACATCTACATTCTCAAGAGGAATAAGTGCAATGAAATAACAAATCTATCCATTTCCATCCATCTTTGTCTAATTCCTATAACTACTTACCCAGTGCAGGCTTGTGGTAGGCCTGGAACCTGTCTCAGGAAGGATAAGGGACAAGAGACTTCCAGGCCAGGACTAAAATTAAAAACCAAATTAGAAGGTGACTTACTAATGATGCTGGGATATACATATGACAATGTTCTGTTTTGCATATAATTTTCTTTGCCTTAATTAAAGTAATACTACTTACTGTTTACCACCACTATCAATCTGGGGTGCTTTTTCAGTCTACAGTCACCATGTCCGAGTCCAACTCGCTGGATATACGCTGTGCTATTAGCGTTAGCATCCCGTGACTGCACTTATGTCCACATGGTATGCTTGTAGAGAGGCCAGTGTTTGAAACGCCAGCCGTAACACGCCTGTCTGAGTGCGAGCTATGTTTCCGGAAATGGTTTCGTAAAGCAGAACATGTTTCATTTTTCTGGCTCTGCTTCTCAGCCCTGTTCCAAGGCCCTGAAATCTCATCTTAGGGGTTCTACCATATATTAATGGGGGGTAACAAAAGGACAGCAGGAGTTAATCAACATCTGTGTCTGATAGGAAGAAATGCCAAATTACCTTTTAATAGTACTCAAGAGCAGTTTGAAAGTGAAGCAGAATTCAAGTTTACGATAAATTTAAATGCAAGTTTAATGTCTGGAGATTCAAAATTACATTATGGCACTGATTTAATATTGTAGCTATTTATTAACTAAACAAAGCACATAAAATATTATATATAATAATTTTAGTGCTTTTTAGCTAATAAAATAGTTTGTGTGAGGGCTGCTTATTACTGTATTCAATCTCTGTAATTAATGTATGCTGTTGTTTCCATAGTTGCCAAATGCCTTGCATCGCCCAGGTCAGCCATTTACAAGCATGGACATGTTATATAAAAGCAGGCGCGTAACTCTCTGCTGTCCGACTGACAGTCGGCGCTGGCATTCATGCACCAGGAGCCAAGTAATTAGCTTTAGCGGTCCTTATGCGTAGTTAAGCAGTAATCCTGTTCTCCTACAGATGCAGCCTTGGTTTTGATGGTGCCGAGCTCGGCTCCGTAACCCAGGAATGGCATCGCGAACTATGGAGAAATGCTGGACAGTTTATAGCAGATGCAGCTGGAGTTATGGCTTCAAGGAAAATGGAGCAGCACCTCTGTCACTCCATGTTTATGATGTCACATCCTGTATAAAAAAAAAACCTTAACACATGTTGCTCTATTGCAGGGCTGCCCAATCCCGCTCCTGGACAGCTACCACCCCGCAGAGCTTAGGTGCAGCCCTAATTTAACATGCTTGATATAGATAATCAGCCCAATGTAGCCCTGCTATACTGTCTCTGTCCCTGGTATTTTTGAGACATGGCTTTATGATAATAGAAACAGGACACTGAATGAACCACATAGTTTTTGTTTTTATATCACTCATCCCTGGAAGGTTTTTTCAGGCTGTCCGATCAAAGACATCAGAAAGTGAAATAGTTTGTGTGATTGCAGAGTCAGTATATTCTGCCTTTGAGGAAGTGTTTTTAAATTTTGCCCATTTGCTCATTTCCACCCCCGGCCCGCCATTTCTTGCTCCCATTCTTTCTGTCCTCTTTCTCTCAGACTCTTCCTGAAGAGTCACAGCGGCACTGCGGGACGGCAGAGCAGCATGGTGGTCCACGGGGCGGACTTCAGCACCAAGGACCTGGACAACGACAACTGCATGTGCAAGTGCGCTGTCATGCTGACGGGCGGTAAGAGCTGCTCTCGCCATGCGCTCTGGGGCGGCGTGTTTAATAATGAACATCGCAGCAGATATGAGGGCCCCAAAGGTCAAACTGAAGACCAATCCATCAGGTGAAGCCCAACGGATGAAGCCAGAACAAATTAATTCTGAACATACTTCTTCAACCGAAGGTAGATGTGGTTTATGTCAGTGCCACAAACGCTGCAATAACTCTCCAGAAGAGGAGACATGTTGTGGGAAAAAAAGACTGAAATTACTCACTGAAACCTAGTTTTTGGATGACTGTCAGTCACCCAAGATGCAGTGCACATGTGAATAATGAAATCTGTATGGGCGTCCGCACTGCATGCTCTCAGCAGCCAGTGTCTGCACGTCTTGATTTGAAACATACTCCTTGGTCCCCTTTCAGGCAAGGCTTTCTGAGATTAAAAAGCAGCCGCTATACAAGAAGAGTGAACGTCGATCGCTGGCTGCCTCTCAACCCAAACTGTGGCGTAGGCTTTCACCTCGAACGGCTTAGAAATCAAAGATGCAGCAAGCGTGACCGTATTTTCAATTGTCCACCCAACTCTGAACGTGTAATTTCTTCATTTTTATTTCTAAAACCTGTGCAGTAAATTAAAAGTAGGGTTTTGGATTCATATTTACATAGAGTGAGAGGAAATAAAAATCTGCTTTCGTTCATCTGTCCAATTTTATTTGGATTCTAATGTGTAGGCACAACAGTGAATGCTCAATAAATGCCCTTCATTACATCCTTACTACCTGGCTGCTGGAATCTGCCAACTTTTTCCAAGTATCATTTTTTCACATATCTTAGTCCAGCTTTGCCTATCGAGCCAGCATCTCAACAGAGCATGCAGAGAGCACGGCATTAAAATTGCTTAATGCTGCCTTTCGGACTGTACAGTGCACCAGGGCAGTAGGGATCATTGGACTCCATATGCAGTGTTGTATTTTAGCACTGCTATTCCAGCTGGTATTTCAGCTGGTTAGGGTGGGACCTGGCCTACCTTTTACTCGTTGACTGGCATATGAAATCGGCACCTGTGACACACTCAGTGTTTGCCTAGCCAAGTGGAAAAATGCGTGACCTCAAAAAGGGTCATTGGGGCGAGGATGGATCTTAAACTGTGCCATGAATGCTGATGAATGGTGTGGGCTGAATTGCTAAGTATGGATTGTATGTTTACTAAATTTACTACATTAAGTTACTTAGCTGATGATACAAACAACTTAAGCCATATTCACACGGGATTAGTTTTACCTAAGGAGGTTGGGTATTTTGTTTGTAAGGTGATTTGACTGGCTGATTCAGACCAGTGTAATTCCCCAAAATTACCAGAGATAATTGAGGTACTAATCTAATCCCGACCGTTGTTGTTGATGTCAGAGTTAGCGTGTCTAGAAAACAGATGACTACAGAATTTTCATTTTTGGGCGACCTGTCCCTTTGACATAGTATTCAAGCACAACAAAAACAGAACTTTTCCCTCCCAACCATATATTAGCTTACAAATTAGTGTATTCAGTAGTGCTGGTCTTCTCCGCACCTACTGAAAACCTTGATGCAGGAGAAACTGTAGGGCTATATTGACAGATGTTTATGTGGAAAACTCAGTAGCCTATTCAAGCTCCATTTTTAGCGTATGTAGGGGGTCCTCGGGTCCTATAAAAAAAAAAAATCAAGACGGGATTGTCTCGGCTTACGCCGTTAGCGTCGTACTTATGGACTACATGGACAAACTAGTTTGGTTGCACACAGCAGAAGAATACCCAATAACGTGAAAAAAGAAAGCCATCACAATGGAAGTAAAATTAGACATTGTAAAGAGATCAGAAAAAGGGTGTGTTTTGACCAAAATTCGGGTTACGTCACTGTCACAAAACTGTGTCGTGACCCAAGGACCGCCTGTATGTTATTTCCACCTTATAAAAACTGGGATGCCTTTATAGATATAACCTTATTACCAAGAGGACAGTTCAGACTGGATTACTGTTACTGAAAGAGGTCCCTGTTCACTGACATACAGAAGGTAATTTGCTCCTGAATTTTCACCCAGATTCAGACCGGATTAAAATTACGGACCATGCTGGCAATTACGTCCCCGGGTAAAGCTAATCCTTTCCGAATAGGGCTTTAGAGTTTCAACCCATAACTGAGAGCAGTGTTTCCCAATCTGGGCCTCGGAGACCCACAGACAGTCTAGGTTTTTGCTCCCTCCCTGCTCCCTGAGGACTGGGTTGGGAAACTCTGATTTAGACAATTAATGATAGATGATGATCTTAAAGATTCAAGCCCCTTCCCAAGATTTCAGCTGGCATGTTGACCGTAAGGCAAGGTGACCCTCCTCCTGATTCTGTCCTATGTGCACGTTTTATCGCAGGAACATAAGCGTAAGGTCCTCTCTCACCCTTAATCCTCCCAGGACATACCTCATTCGCCACATCTCATCATCGTCGCCACCTGTAGCACCCCCCATCATTTGGAGTGCCATTCCCAGCATTGTGTCCCTGTGCTAACGCCTAGCCTTTCTCAAAATACCACCCATGGTTGTTTGTGACCCAGATGCAGCCAGCAACACACACCGTCAATCAGTGCTAACCTATGATATTGGAGAGGTGAAGATCTGTGGAATGGAGGTTGAGAGCCACTCCTTTAAAGCCTACGTGTTCGGGAGGGATGTGATCGCTGGCTGTGGTTTCAGGGATGAGTGTAGCTCATCCAAGATTATAAAACCTGCCCAGTGATATCTATTCTTATGGGGGTGTAGAGTTGCTTCTACTCCACCATTTCTTCATGTGTAGCCTACTATGGACACTTTCTGCATCCAGGCCTGTTGTACCATTGATGTAACAAGAACAACCTGCTCTCTCTTCTGCTCACTGGGTTTTTCCATATGCTAATCATACTAAGAAGAAAATCTGGTAACACTTGATCTAATATACTGTCATCTATAATGCACTAATACCTTAATAATGCATTATAATGGTCAGTTTCAACATTAAGGATGCTTTATACTGCATTATGAAGGTATCTACAGTGCATTATAGCTAAAAGATTTAGAAAGCTTTCATAATGGATATTAAACATGGGTATAATTCATTTCAATTTTCAAATTCAATTGTATTTGTACAGCGCATTTTCACAGTATTACATTGTCTCAAAGTGCTTTACATTTTCCCTCCTCAAAGCCCTCACTGAACAAACCAAGGGAAAACTCACTAGTAGAAGAAACTATGGGATGAAGCAGACTCAAGGGGGAGTCCATCCTTTAAGGGCTGGCTGAGGAAGTCAAACGAGCAAGATGGCAAAATCCTAATCTTCAAAGTCCAAATTTTACGATTCGAGTCTCAACGCAGGGGGCAGGCAGGTGATGGTAGGCAGGTGATGGCTGGCAGGTAATGGCAGGCAGGTGATGGCAGGCAGGTGATGGCAGGCGGGTGATGGCTGGCAGGTAATGGCAGGCAGGTGATGGCTGGCAGGTGATGGCTGGCAGGTAATGGCAGGCAGGTAATGGCAGGCAGGTGATGGCTGGCAGGTGATGGCTGGCAGGTGCTGGTGCTACTTCTGACGAGCAGGATGAACATTGGTACAGACAATGATAATGTGTTGTGCCTTTGCGTAAATATTTAGAATGTTTTCTGAATTCAGTATGATGTTTTATGAAGGTGTTCATAGATTTTTCTAAGGCGTGGGATTCAAAGACAGTGTTACCATAAATTTGTCAAAGCATTTTGCATAGGCTGTTAGTTAATGTGGTTTGTTCCTGAAAAATAATCCTTTTTTGGGCATGAGAGGAAGAATGTGGTCACTTAGAAATTTTAACCTATCCCCCCCACAACTCTGTCTTTGGTACAGGCTGGTGGTTTGACGCCTGTGGCCCATCCAACCTCAACGGGATGTACTACAACAAAGGACAACATGTCGGCAAGCTTAACGGCATCAAGTGGCACTACTTCAAAGGCCCGAGTTACTCTCTTCGTGCCACGACCATGATGATTCGCCCATCAGACTTCTGAAGGAAGCCTCCTTCCAACAAATGATGTTAACGGAGTCATCACCCAAGAGGAAAATTCATCTTGGTCTTGCAAGTTTTCCCCAAGACCAGTTCTGGAGATGAAAGACATGGCATAGTCTTGTCATGACAACTGAACTATAAAGGCTATTAGCTGCAGGTTACAGTTACAGCCGGTCTATAATGGAACCATTACCTGAAATCACAGGATTGTTGACACTTGTGCTTTCTGTTGCTGGCACAGAGAAAATGCTATTGAGCATTAGCATATATCCGCAAAAGAATAAACTATGCTTGTTTATCCCGGTCATTTTTTTCTCCTGGTAGTGGAATCTGTTGGTCTGTCTTCATAGTCACCAAAATCATTAGTGCCGTTTTCGGACACAATACGAATCGCAAGGTGAGTTTGAGCAGAGGCCCCGAAAGGCGCGTGTCACCCGGGACGACGGACGTTCATGGCCCGCTGGAGGGCAGATAGCTGAGCTGCCAGAGGCTGCGGTGTAGAGCTGCCAAACGGACTCGCCGACGGACAGCTTGCCGCCGTATTCCGGACCGATAAGCACATATCGGGGTAAACCTGAAACACATCCACATGGGATTTTTCTACATGTGATGGCTCACATTCTGCGACCTTTGGATATGGAAGGACTGCATAAAAGAAGAAGACAAAGATTTAATACAATCATAACTTACGTTGTTTATTTTTTCGTAAACAGTATTAATATGAATTTCTTTGCATACTTGGTACTTTAAAAGCATATATGGTGCTTTATCTGTGTCTTTATTAACGTTAAACCATGTTAGTAGTTTCTGAGAACACCGCAAATGTATAACGGTGAGTCGACTTGTACACACGAGTGAGAGAAATGTGCTGGATTATAGGTTATTTTGGTAAAATACGAGTAAAAGCAACACTTGAAAATGGTGAAGTGTTTACCGAAAAACAACTAATCTCATTAAAGAAAACCATGTTAAACATCTATCTCCTAGAGAACTTTCCATATAAATCTGTGATGATGAAAGAGGGGGTGATGAAGATGGTCTCCAAAATGGCTATAAAATAAGACCCAATGTTCACCCAACTATAATATTAGCGTCCACTCATCCGTCTTCCATATCAGTTTATCCTGGTGTAATACTAGCAGTAAAAACAATATAAATATTCATGATTAGGAGTGATTCATGTCAATATTGTTGACTTACAATCTAATGAATTTTTCATAAAGGAAGCGTTGCAAAAATTAAGACTCTCTGGAGACGCCTGGATTCACATTCTCCAACTCAGTCGAGACCGTTCGTTTTAATAAAGCAATGGTGTTTAGAAGTGCCCTCGTGTTTCATAAACAAGAAGAAATGTCAGTTTAGTTGTTCATTTTGTCTTTTTCCTTTGATGATATGTTTTATAAATCTTCGGTTATGTGAACGCACTTGTACAATGGTGACATTTTCATTGTTGTAGCTCAGTTGTTACTGAAGGCTAGTGAGGATTTTTAAATCTTCGTCATCTTTTTAATAAGGTTACGGCTAACTTTAGGGCATAGGGACAGTGTGAAGATGGCAGAAATGCCCCTCTCAGATATTTTAAACACCTAAATATTCTCTGACCATGTTTGCCTGAGTGGGCACTGGTGTGTCCTAGGGTACTCCAGTGTGTCCTAGGGTACTCCAGTGAAATTCAAAGCCATTTCTCCCTATACTTCATACTGCGAGGCTGTAGGACAACATAAATAATGACGTGTCAGTGTCGACACTGTGCACAGTGTGTACTGTTATGTGAAAAAGCAACTGTATTTGTTCTGTTAAATATTACTGACAGGTACTTTGAAACAAGCAAAAGGAAGAAGACAGCTTCTGGAGCATGTAAAACTTTGCAATAACAAGTTTATAAATAGACTAAAATGGTGTAATATGATGTGTGAACATGTAAAAAAAATAACTTTCCTAAGGAAAGCTGTGTATTTGTTTCATTTCAGAGCCAGAGGTGCTTGAGGTACCCGTGGTAGCGGGCGGGAAAAATGCTTCTGGACGACCTGGATTTTAGCTCGAGGAAGCGTTTTAATTTTGTTTCAGTTAAATCCTTTTTGTAGAATATGAAAAACCATGGATAATAAAAGCATGTGATGCGGCAACATTTTTCACTCTGGGTGTGAAGCAGACCTTTACTCAATGGGTGCATGACAATTACAATAGTGTAAGATACACTGTCTAAAAATAAAACGAGGTGTATAAATGTGCAAAGTATTTGTATTGTATTACAGATATAACAGCCCAGGAGAATGACACTGATGTGCTGCACTGCTGGTTGTGAGGAGGGTATCAGCAAGGGCCTCTGAGGTCAGACCCTGTATCTTCAAAAAGTGCAGGTATTCTGCCAAACACGCGACTCGAACCAACAACCCTCCAAGTGCAGGCACGGAGGCCTCGCCCTCTGAGCCACACTGCGCCAGTAGGACCTAAGTTCCGCATCTTGCTTAAGAGGATGAGGTGATGATTGATACGTAACTGGGTCACGGGATGCCGGAAAACAAAGTTTGCGGCAGTTTCTGAGCTGCTTCTGCACATGTTCCTCATGGAGTCTGTGTTCCCCCCTGCATGTTCGCTCACGGGCCACCGTTGCTGTTCCCAACCGGGCAGAATCCCGCGGCTCACATCGAGTCAAGCGAAACAGAAGAGGATTTCCCAGCATGCTCCTCGGGGTGGCCTTCCTGCCGTCGTGAGTGCCGGGCCAGGCTTTGTAACCGGCCTATCAGCGGTGACGGATGGCCAAGGTGCCACACGGTGCTGTCCGGGCCGTCGGCCTGCCCATCACTCACATTCCTGAGCCTAATCAGCGGTCAAACAAATTACCGCGGCTCGGAAACTGCAGCCTATCTCTCAGCGCTCTGACCCGCTGTGACCCGACCCCCCGGCAGGAATGCGTTTTGCATGCGGGGGTCCCGGTGCCCATGGCTGTCAGCAGCAAAGCCTGCGGCACTGCAAGAAAAACAACACACTCTAGTAACAAAACTGTGTACTGAGGGAAACCCAGACAAATAGACAAACAGCAAAATCCAGAACATAAGTTCCACACAACTAATATTGATGGTTTTGACACGTTGCTGCTCCAGATCTATCTAGCCTGGAGGTCTCATGGTCCCAGGATTAAGTGAGGTCTCCTCAGAATTCACTTCCTGTTCCTGCAAACCGACAGGAAGGAGCTCCCAGTGGAATGGTCATGACCAGCATGTCGGGGGGGTGTTTGGACACTACCTGTGACGTTGACGCCGATGGAGAGCAGACCTCCCGTTTATAAAACTGAATTAATACACACCGTCCAAAAGTACAAAGTTCATTAAGACTGATTATTCTGACATCTTCATTTTATCTAGAGCAGGGGTGGGCAATGTTATCAACAAAGGGCCGGTGTGTATGCAGGCACCCTGAGGTACCGCCCCCAAGCACTGCTCCCCAGGCGCTGAATTAGCTGCCCCCTGCTATGTCACATTGTCACATATGGGTTAAACGCAGAGGACACATTTCGTTGTTGTGCACTGTGTGCTGTGGTGTGTCAACAATGACCACTGATCACCAAATTCAAATTCTAATTATATTAGGTTCAACTGCTCAAACCCAAGTGTGAGGACTCTTCAGCCAATCAAATCTCTAATTAGTAATCTAATTAGGTGGTTGCAGTGAAATCCTGCATACACAGCGGCCCTTTCTGGGTAAGATCTGATCTAAAGGGAAAAAACACAGACGCTTATTTAGTAATTGTCTGTAACAACATGTTAAAGCTAAAAGCATTAATATACACCAAGCTTAAAAAGCAAGATATGCAGTAACCTACAGATTCCACAATCTGGTCTGATCTCCAAGTCTAAGGTTCAGAGAACTATGCATAACCCCTTTAGAAGATGAGCTGAATGTGCTTTTTAAAGCCATCTAAAGGTCCTGAAATGAAAAAAGTGCTGTTTTCAGCCAGAACCTGAAATGAAAAAAGTGTGTAGCTTGGGTCAAAAATGTGCCAACAGCAGGGGAGGCCGCAGCGAAATCTCTGCAGCAAAATGTAACCCTGCTGCAGGTGGGGCTGCATTATTATTTTTTAGTTTGTAAAGGAAATTTGATTAGAAATAATGTGTGCCTGATGTTCGCATTATTGCATTTCAGGGCTAGGGAGGCGGGCCACTGACACTGCTGTTCCCCTGGCTGAGCGCTCTAGCGTGGCTGCGAGTCACATGTTAAAGTCCAGCTGATGGATCTGCTCAACAGCACGGCCTGCCCTTACAAATAACTAAACTCCAACCAGTGTCCATACATATGAGGCTGGACTCTTATCAAAGCACTTTTATGTCTTAGTAAATAAGATGGAAACGTGCCCTTTACAATAGGTGTAGCAGTTAATCCTCACCCCTATTGGTCTACCTGTTTCTCTGTGACTTTTAAGGCTTAAGCATCTTCGTTAAGGCCTCCATAAGAGAGGAACAGCAGTTTATTACCTCCGGATATGCAAATCAGATTCAAAGTGTTTCATAGTTCAGCTCAAAGCCAGATCCCTAAAGTCTATGTCTGTAATGTGTATTGGCTTTCCATGGTTCTGCATAGAGTATAAATGCCCCCCCCCCCCACGCCCGTCCCTCCCCAACACTTCAAACGCAGAGCACAGGGACTCCACATTCCTTACTAAAGGTCAGTGATATTTAATCTCTTGCACTTTATGTGCAAATAGTGATTATTGGCAGAACATATTGGCTTTACTATTATAAGTGTTTTGCTTAGTGTGGTGGGAAACAAAACGGCCATCTAGCTAATCCAAAAGAACATTTGTGCGTTAAAGAGGGCCCTCGCTTATTTAGCAAACAAAATGAGAAGGGCCAGATGTTTATAGGGACTGTTGCAATGGAGGCGTCCAACTCCGTGCCATGAAAAAAAAACTCTGAGAGGTGTACAAAATGATGGATGTTGCCCGGTTGTGAAAGTGACACTAGTTAAAACACAGTTATGCGTGAGGTAACTGGTTTAGGCAGTCTGAGGTACAGGATAGCTGAGCTAACCTCCACCCTTGCAGGGAGCCCTGCATTCATGCAATTCTCCATTAACCACTAGCGACAAACCAGCTAGCTAGAGATGCCAATTCACTTAACTGCTTATTTTTGCAGGAGGAGAAAGAGAAAACCAGCAGAACTTAACCTGCAGGTAGCTTTTCTTTCTGCTTTTTTTCTAGTGTTCATTTACAAGGTCTGAGAAACTTTTTTAAACGACAGAGTGACACAACATCAGATTTTGGTCCATGTTTAATGGGCATGGGGGGGGGGAGGTTTACGCCCCCCCCCCCCCCCCCCCGTCGTTAAACTCTCAGTCAAATGAAACCTAAAGATGCAGGAAGAAATTAGCGATAAAAACGGTCTTACTGACTGACGTGACTGTGCCTGGAGAAACAAAAATACCGCATTCGGTCCGGCACAAACACAAACATGCCCTCAAAGACATCTCACATGGTGAAGAGAAAATGAAGATTACCCAAAGACAACACCATTAAGCTGGAACACCAGCTGCATCTGAAGACCATCAACGCAGCAGAACCAACAAAGTGGCAAAGCAGGAATATATACTCCTTACATTTGCAGGGCAAATTGTTAGTGATTGTTAGTGTGTTAAAGCCATTAAACTGAATATTTGTTTAACCTTTCCAAAGATCTCATAAAAAATGTACTGCCGCCTTCACAGGCGTCAATAAAATCTTTCATGTAGAATTAGTGCTGTTGTCCATGCTCAAGGGCACCATAAGTCTGGCACAGTTCAGGGAGTTGTATATTATCTTAATGGATTTATCTAGGCTCCTCTTACGAAAGGACGTCTCAGCCTCTACATCCAGGACAATGCAGCACTTTTTAGTGAAAAATCTGGCATTTTGACAAATCGAGGAAAGCGTTTAGCAGAAGTGTACGATCCTCCATCGACAGCCCGTCACTTTGACAAGGCTCTCTCATTTCCAGACAGGTACTAGGCGAGCTGCCCACAGTTAATATGAGTTTTTGGGGTTTGAGTTTGGTTTATTATTGTGTCACTGTCGTGTTTCAGTTTGACCAGCAGAGGTCTCTGTTGGTCAGCCTGTTTCCTTCCCTTTTTCTCCTAGTCATTCACACCTGTTCCTTGTCTGGTCATCATTATCCCTGTATAGGTACCTGCTTGTGTCATGTTCTCTAGCTCAGTCATGATCAGTGTTAGCCTTTGTAGTGGTGAGTGTAGGTGTTGCTCTGTTCCCCTTCCTGTAGTTAGTCAGAGAGTTCTTTGTTTTGTTTCCCTGAACCTCATCTCAGTGTAGCTCTTATTGGTAATCCTGCCTCCTGTTTTTAATTCCTCGCAGTCCAACTGTTTCTATTCAGTTGTGTTTTGTTGCTTTAATAAACCCCGTCAGTTTTCCATGAAGACTGGTTCTGGGTTGTCCCTCCTTTTCTCATGCCAATCTGTCCTAAAAACTGTCAGAAAATAATGAGAAGAATCAATGCTGGGAATGTTGTTTCTGGCAAGGATGGAGAGATTCCATGAAACAAACCGTACCTATGTACTGATGTTCAAAGTCGGACATCAACCAAGGAGCCCAGTCTGTCACACTGAGAATCCATCTGTAGCAACAAGAAAAGAAATCTAACATTTTTTGGCCAAACCAGAGTTTTAACCTTTGTTAGGAAAGCGTTAAGGAAAATGATAGCGAATGGGCATGACTAACAGGCTGAGTATTAAGCTAAACACATCTAATCAGCACTGGGAATCATGTTCCCTTCCAGGAATGAGGCATTACTTGGAAATTGATATGCAAATATTTAAATAGCATGGCGTGTTATTCCAGAGCTCTCCTGAATCACCCTCAGCCATACATGTGTCATGTGTCTGCACGCCTGATCCAGCTAGCTAAAGACCTGAAGATCAACTGGTTCGATTAAGCAGATTGTCAGGTGCTGGTGTAGAACAAATGGCTGGGTATCCAGGGATTTGGAAACCATTCACCTAAAGTAACCTAGAGACAATGTCAATAGTAACCGTTTCTACCAAACGACACATGCAAAAGACCATGAAAACATTATATAAACATTGTACTATCTCTTCATTTAGAAGCAGTGAACCATGAAATGCAGTGAATGGGAAAAATTATGTTTAAAAATGTATGACCCGAGTAGGTGGATGCGTATTGGAGTGACAGAGTGCTCCACTGAGCAAAAGCCCGCAGCATGGACCTCAAACCGTGAACCTGAAAGAAGGCCTAGCTGCTTGCTGGCCTCAGCCTTGGGCTATTAGGCTGACTGCAGTGTCCAGTTCTGTTTATATTGGAAATCACCGTAAGAGTACCCTGGTTAGGCCCCTTTTTGTGAATGTACAAAGAAAGTGTGTGAGAAACACCGGTACAGGAAGAAAGGATGTACAGAAGCACATGTACTCTTATCGGGTACATTCAGAAATGCACTAAGATAGTAACCTGAGATTCTGTGGGTTAGGACTCTATGTCTGTGATTATACGGTCATCGGTTCAAATCCCATGGCTGACAGGATGACTCGACCTTAACTCCAGGAACTCTGGTTGACCCTGCTCTCTGATCCACAAGCGTATGTTGCTTTGGCAAACAGCATCTGCTAAATAAATGTAAATGTAATGCAGGGGGACGCAAATGGAGCTTTGGAGCATATACTGTATAGCAGCACACTTAAGAGGACCAGAGTGTGCAGAAGCATGCATTGAGTAGCAGAACATGTAATAGGGCACATGCTGAGTAAGTGCAGTGAAGTCTGGACCTGAAAGAATAGATATACTGTAGAGTAACAGAGCCTGTGTGTAAGACACAATGACAGCAGATCAGCAGAAGCGTAAAACTGTATTCGTAACAGCTACACTCAACAAATTCTTTAAAAGAGACATGTTGTTGTACTTGCACTGAGGGCCATCTAACGAGGAAAGTAAGAAAACTTGTATTAACTTTGACAGGTGACATCATAACGGTTCCATGAATTAAGTGAGAGTTGTTACATTTACAGCTGGAGACATTAACACATACAGCTTCAGCCAGTGGAGCACATTTTTAGAGAATGACTGCATAAAAGCAAAATAAACTCTGCCTCTGACTAAATTCCAGTGCACCTTACAGGAAGTGGTTAAGAACCTGTAGGGCAATTTCCAGCCAGACAATGGGCAACACCCCTAGTGGTGAGATGGCACATTACTATATGACATCATCTATCAACCAGGTGGGAGGAAACCCACACAGAACAAGGAAAACATGCTAATCCCACACACACAGAATTCCTGTGTATTGCACATACATTTCACATATCAATACACTCTGGGTTTCACCAGTCACCAGCATGTGATCGCTAGGGAAATATAGAAACAGCCAATCCAGTGTACAAATTTATTTGTGCTATCAGTGATGTAGTGAATTATCACAGCATTATGAACCTATTCACAAGTATTCTGCTGATTAGGATCTGAAATAAGGATCTAGTGCTGGATTCTGTCCAATGTGGAATCAGCAGAAACACTCCAGCACTGTAAGACAAAAAGCTTCAGGCCACACTGCAGTCCAGAGGGATTATTTAGCAAGCAGTGAACGTTCCCAGAACCATCAGAATGAAACTGTGCAGTTTCAGGAAAATGACCAAGTTCAGTACAATGCTAATTTATGGACAAACTGCTCAGATAAGAGGGGATCTACCAGAATCCTTCCCAGCTGTCACATCACAAATATATGGTAAAAAGAAAAATCACATTCTGAGTTCTGTTCTGTGTTCTGGTGTCTGAAATACCAGACAGAGTCCATACTGTGCTTTGTAATAGAATTGATACTTTTATATGTTTATTTTAAAAATGTCCTCAGAGGTTTGTGCAGAAGGATTGAAAATGAACCCCAATCAAGTCGCTGTGAAATACCCATACAGTTTCTGTTCTGCCGAGGTTTTAAATATTGTAATCGATATCCAAATCCAAAGGTTAATTAAAAAAGAAATGGTGTTTGCTTGATTGATTACAACTGTTTATATGTGACTTGTGTAAACTCTGTATGACTGCAGTCTTTCAGGTAAAATCTCGCTCTTGTGTGATTAACTTTTGCATAAGTGTGTGTGACATTCTGATCGAGTTTGTTTCAGATCATCCGTCATGCTGACACCTTTCAGTGCTTCCATGGTGGCATGGTAGTTAAGTGCATGGACTTGTAGATATTTGGGACAAGCAGCAGCCAGTGAGCATGAGACCAAGCTGTTTTGCTCCAGTGAAACGTCCAGCTGTATAAATGAACTGTAAGTTGTTTTTGATAGAAGCATCAGCTAATCAGCTAAATTTAATATAAAGCAAACATTCCTTTGAGTGTTCCCAATGGCCACTTAAAGAAAGTGTTGTAAATTTGTGAAACACCTCTAATATGTCCTCTGGTACCAAGCCTGTGCGGTCATGGCTCCCCAGACCCCACTGTGAAAGGTGTCATGTGACTGCGGTGACAGGGTGCCGATTGGCCCAGGTGTCATTCCGTAACACTCCATCTACTTTCTTCCAGGAAACTGGAAATGGCCACAGGCCTCTGGGCAGATGGTGAACCTCAGGGGTCAGAAGCTCTCACCTCAGCCCCAGGGCTCCGCCAGCTGCTCCATCTGAACGTTCTGGTCCAAATCCCACACGCACGAGCCAAGTAATGATTGATTTGCTGATTTGATGGTATCAGGATTGAGGTGAGAGCTGCTCTGTGTTATACAGATGGATATGAGAGATATTTACTCAGCCAGCCCTGGGATTTGAGCTTCCGATAACAAGCACAACATCCTAACCTGCTTATCTACACACTGCCCATGTTTGACTCCACATATAACAGTTGTACAGCGTAAAAAACTCAAAACATATGCCTGGAATGTCAAATACTGGCAATACAAGGGACATTGCTTATATATACAGCTCTGGAAAAATTAAGAGACCGCTCTATATTTTTAAAAAGTATATTTCTAAGACAGTAGTACCCAAGAATGAGATGAAGCAGGAGACACTGAGAATCACCAAAAAACAGCCAGGCAAAGGGCGGAAGCGACTTTCTAATGCCAGAGATGATCATTCACTTATCCCACAGTGCCTCATAAATCAGAGGATGACCTCAACTGACCTTCAAAAGGAATGGGAAACATTAGGTGGTGTGAAGTGCACTTCTAGGACAGTTCATATCAGGCTCCTAGAAGCAGAACTGAAGACCCATAAAGCAAGGAAGAAGCCCTTCATTAATGTGAAGCAGGAAAGAGTCAGGATGGAGTTTGCAAAAAAATGTATTTTTACACTGGCACATATCCATAAATTGAGAAATGACTGAAAGTGAAAATTTTTCTGTGGTCTCTTAATTTTTTCCAGAGCTATAGATGTAAAATCTCTCTCTCTCTCTCTCTCTCTCTCTCTCTCTCTCTCTCTCTCTCTCTCTCTCTCCCTCTCTCTCTCTCTATCCAAATAGCCCTACCTCACCTCATTTTCTAACCTATCAATTTCTGTCAAGAAAATGGCATTTGCCAAGATGTCTGGCCACCTAAATACCAGCTCAGAGTTTAAACATCTGCCAGTATAATACAATCCGGTATTTAGTGAAAACTCCGTATGCTGTTAATTGGTTCCTGTTTATCATTTGTCAAATGTCCCAGATTTAACAGCAGCTGATGGGACCTGAAAAAAAACTTGTCAGGATCGTTCTCGTCTGCATAGGCAATTATGATGACATTTTATACCAGACATATACAGGGATACAGTGATTGTTGTATAATAATGACAAACTTTATCTGGATTTCAGTCAGTGAAGATACTCCACAAAGACGCCAGAAATTTCATAAACGCTTCTAATAATTTGGCATGCATTTTCCAAAAACACTATTACCCGCAGCAGTAATGGTTGCGGGATTTCAAATGTGTCCAAACATAGCAAAGTCAAAATATACTGTACGCCTACTCTTCAACATCGAAAGCTCAGAGTCCACCAAGATGTGAGGTAGTCAATCTGCAAAGGGAACACAGTTTTTATAATGATATATCGCTTCTCCTCCGGGAATAAAAAAAAGAAATATATTCAACCTTTTCGTGTGTTTGCTTTATTTCAGCACAGTTTGTTCGTCATCGCACTGTTTTCTGTCCTTGTATTGTGTTTTTTAACCTGCTCCACAGTGCATTTAGCGTTGTCCTCTTTGAACATCGGTTTTGCGTAATTGAGTTGCAGCTGTTTTGAAGTGGAGAGACGCGATACGGGAAAAGAGAAAGGTGAATGCAGCCAGCAGACCTACAGCTACAAAGGAGCAAATATAAACGCATCAAGACAACCAGGGGGGAGCGCAGCGCAGACAGACAGACAGATAAACTTCACTAACGCCGAATGGGAAATTAAAGGTGCGAACAGAGCGCCATAAAACATTAAATACTACAAGACGAATAGCGCAATTACGGGATGGAAGACAGGCGACACGGGGTGCAATCAAATGGGGTGCGATCCCACAGTGAACAGCAGTATAAGTTACATTTTGCTCTTGCAACTCTTGATCATTAAACTTCTTGCAACAACATCAAGTTCTGATTTATTTTATCAGCAGTAACGTGTTCTTATATGTTATTTCACAATGAAAAACAAAGTTTCTCTGTTGGCGGCTATAGATACAGAACGCTGCATACCAGTGAACTATAAAATTGGTCTTGACTTCTCAAGACTAATAGAACGGACACTGAATGGAGAGGAGATCGGTTTGTCCCGAACTATCACTGGGCTTATTATCACCATGAATTACATCTGTGTAAGAACTTCTGACTTGAACTGTGAGACTGTTTATTCACAAGTATTATGTGCCACCGTTAATAAACATTCACGTGTTTATTAAGCAGTCGCTTTTGTCCGAAGCAGCGTGAGGGACCCAAAAGGCGTACACCACAGGCACACAGCTGTCAGCACTGGTATAATTGCTGCCAGACTGAGCTTCCAGTGAGTGACTGTGGGCTACAGTATGATGTACACAATTATTTTAAATTGCCGAAAATGAAATCGAGAGCAAACATATTCTTCCAATCTCTCCATCCTCCAGACAGTACAGCATCTCACTGAAAAGAATGAATGAATGAATGAATGAATGAATGAATGAATGAATGAATAAGGATTAAAAAGAAAACTTTTAACACAGAGACGTTTTTTCCCATTACAAACAGACATAAGATCAATCAAAGTGATGTGTTGCATTATGTTTTAGCAACAGTTGTTTTGGCAAAAATAGGCTACAACTGTGAACTTGTATTTTTATCACGCTTCAAAATATCCTGGGAAAATCGCAACACCTTCATAACTAATGCTAGACTTACTAAAACAGGCTATGTTCTGAGAATGAACGCAAACGTGTGCACCTCTATGTAGGCCTACGTTTATCTGTTCTTTATCTACGTTTATCTGTGTGATTGAAAGGAGGAAAGAGGCCGTCTGCAGTTCACCCGGTTTGGGGGTGGGGATCAGGTTATCCTTCCGCGAGGTTAACGCTGAGACGATGTTGATCATTCATTTATAACTGTATAATAACTCACAAGGTGATTAAGTGCTTCTTTTACCCTGTGTTTTTCTTATCCGGGAGGAACAACACAAGAGCTGCGCCGTGCCGGTCAGTTCCAGTATAAGTGTGATTTTCTCAAAGAAGAGATCAAAGACTCAGATATGATATTAATGTAAATACAAATGATGTACGTATTCAAAACCCAGCTCACAGTTACAGAAAACAATAGGAATATCGAAAAATGGATCTTTAAATTTCAATAGCTTTTAGGGTAGGACCACCATTACATCACGTGTCTTTGTCCAAACAAAACAACAACAGCTGTTTGTTCAGGGGTATGAGGCAGAATTAAGCACAAAGCCAGGCCAATTAAACATGATTTGAATTCAATTTCCTTTGAGATTTGCTCAAGACATTCATCTCTAAATAAGGGTAAGTTAATAGTTTTTGACCTTAATCCTTTGAATCATTTGATTTTTTGTAGGAAAAAACCTTACAAATAGTATAATTTAAGATGATTCAATAATACAGCTATTTAACTAGGAACAGAATTTAGAGAAGTAAATATGAAATATGTATATCATTATAAATATTGTTATTATGAAAGAAACATATTCCACAGACATACATGAAAAGATTGAAAACTTAAGACCGTGCCCAGCTGAGAATCAAAATTCATTGAAGGGTTCAAAAAGGTATCAGTCATCAAGATCTCAGCTGGAGCTGAAACACACCAGGTTACAAAGCAGCTCCATCTCCAAATGATTCTAATCTCACAATCCTTTTTCGTCTAATGAAACCCCCCACCAGTACCCCCCCTCGGTTGGATCATAACAGACTGTCTGGGAATTCTACTGAACCACAGGTGACAAGACTCTTTAAGCCGTGTTTGGTACATATATTCATAAAAGAGGCTTTGGATCGTGTGCAACAAGCGATATGGTTTACACTGATCTCAATCGACAGCCATGGTAAAGAAATCTTATGGAAAACTACTTTATTTTTGCCAATGAACATGACAGAACTGGAAATTGGAATATAAAATATCCCCCTGCTGGTTCCCTCTGGGTACTACAGTTTAATTCCATTAATCCAAAGACTAACCCATCTGTCCATGCATTCATCCATCTATCCATTTTTTTACACCTGATTGTCCTATGCAGAATAGCGAGGTCTGGACCCTAGGCAGTGAATAGCCCAGGATGGGGTGCCAAGTCATCACAGGGCACACACACCATTCACATTCAGGACAAATGCAAACCATCTCTCTACCCTCCCAGCCTCCAAAGACTAATGTTCAGGGCTCGGTTTCTCGAAACCTTCTTAACGCTACATCGTCCGTAAATTAAATGTTAAAAGATAGAACTTACTAACAACGTAAGAAGGCTTCGATAAACTCACCCCAGGTCAGTTAATGACTCCGAGTTGCCCCTAGTGATGAGAGTGTGAGTGATCGCATTACAGTGGTCTAGCATGCTACAGTGCTGCTAAAATTAGGCCACAACTGGCAGTGGGTGTTGGGTAACTGGCAATGAGTGCTGTGTAACTGGTAGTGCATTGGGTAACTGGCAATGAGTGCTGGGTATCTGGCAGTGGATGTTGGGTAACTGGCAGTGGGTGTTGGGTAACTGGCAATAAGTACTGCGTAACTGGCAGTGGATCTTGGGTAACTGGCAGTGGGTGTTGGGTAACTGGCAATGAGTGCTGGGTAACTGGCAATGAGTGTTGGGTAACTGGCAATGAATGTTGGGTAACTGGCATTGAGTGCTGGGTAACTGGCAGTGGGTGTTGGGTAACTTGCAATGAATGTTGGGTAACTGGCAATGAGTGCTGTGTAACTGGCAGTGCATTGGGTAACTGGCAATGAGTGCTGGGTATCTGGCAGTGGATGTTGGGTAACTGGCAGTGGGTGTTGGGTAACTGGCAATAAGTACTGCGTAACTGGCAGTGGATCTTGGGTAACTGGCAGTGGGTGTTGGGTAACTGGCAATGAGTGCTGGGTAACTGGCAATGAGTGTTGGGTAACTGGCAATGAATGTTGGGTAACTGGCATTGAGTGCTGGGTAACTGGCAGTGGGTGTTGGGTAACTTGCAATGAATGTTGGGTAACTGGCATTGAGTGCTGGGTAACTGGCAGTGGGTGTTGGGTAATTTCATCTATTTACAAAATGGAAAAAAGTCCATCCATCTTTCGTGCCCGCTTGTCCTTTGCAGGGTCTGTCTGGAGTCTATCCTGGAAGCTGCGTACACAAGGCTGGGAAAAACCAAAGATGGGAAAAAAATAAATAAAAGTTCACTCAGGACCCATAACTAATATTAGATTTTTTGTAAATATCTGAAACAATTGATGAAACAGATGACGGAGCCACATGCATTTTCATGGCACTGTACAGCTATGATTTTGTGGTTTCGGCCAGATGAGGTCCTGGAGATGACATTTGTCACTTTCTCTGTAAACAGTACAGGAATTCTCCCCGGTCCCTGAAGCCTGTTGGGTAGGCCGTTGTCATGCTCACTGATACATCCATTCCCACCCCTTCGCTGGTGGTGTCTTGCATGGCTTTTGGTCTTTCTTACTCGCAGGAGTTATAATTTGCATGACCCATCAAAGTAGCTGTTTTAGAGTCATCCACTGTGTATTTTCTCCACATCCTGGAATATGTACATCATTTCTTGTGCTGACTGTGTAGATGTGTGCTAAGTGAAAGCTACAGATTTATCTCTGGGAGATAAAAGATTAAACCATGAGTTCGCCCCCTTCCAGAATTTGTGTGTGACCCCAGGACCGGACATCATCCATCTCCCATTGGAGTTTCTGTCCTCTTTTTTCTGGCTGTATCTCAAGGTTCTGGAGGTCTGGAATCCTCCATCTCACTCTGTCACTGCATCCCGCCACTATGGTGTGACTCTCCAGTCTGCAACTAAGTAGCAATGCAGTTTTGGTACAGTGAATACCAACAAAAATACATGGAAACCAGTTGTAAAAAAATGTTATTTTATTTACAAACTTTGTGTGTAAAACATGAAACTCACTTTGGGATTGAACTAGACCAAAACAATAAAAAAACCAAACTAAGTGAAGCCCAACACTAATTTACCTACAATAAAAGAAATGAAAAGGAAGACAGGAACTTCTCTTTCTCTATATTCATTGATGAAGAACAGCATCACAGTACAAACAAAAATGTCATGCATTTGCTACAATAGGGCCAGGAGGCAAAAAGTCAGTGGCCAGGGAAAATAAATCAGGCACTGCAAGAAATTAAAAAGGCAGAAACAAGAGTCCAATGAGCGGAAATGCTCCTCCGTCTTGAGTTCTTCGTTTGTAGCCTAAACGATAAATAGCTGGGTTACCTTAAAGGCTTAAATAGGCAATGAATGACAAAATACAAAATACGTATTTAAAAATATGGACTATAGTATTATGCTACTTGTGAATTATGTTTAATATCTAACAGTAGCCAGTTTCTTTTATCAATGCACCTGGTTTTGGGCACAGAAAATGCAAATGTTAATTAATATCAAATGTTAATTTTTTTCCCTTTTTTCCCAGTTTGCTTTGCTCTGTATCCCGCAGGTCTGTCCTTCTAAGGACCTCTACTGAGTAGGAATGATTACAGCCATCCTCAGAATGGGAACGGCACCCGGGCAATGCTTCTGGGCTACAGGCTTGTCTACCTAGGAAATGGCTCCCTCTGCTGGACAGAAGCAACGCCGATCAACGGGACCTGAGTCTACTACTACAACGTATAGTCAAGAAAGTGACACGTCATTCTGTTGTGTCTGTTGTCACTATAAAACCACACAGACCATTCAAAATTGTTCATCCTCCCTGCCTGCTTTCTGTCATTCGCCAGAGGAAGCACTCAGCCCTTATTTCAGGCTACTATTAGACATACTGTATGACTGGGAAAGACAGCATGTGTCCATTGATTAACTGCCTTTCCCTTCTAGCCAGGAAAATTTGAATTGTGTCTTATATAAAGTGTTTTTTTTTTTTGCAGCACTTGCACTATGAAGTGCAGTCTGTGTCTGAAATGCATGATTTGGAGCTTTTCATAAGTAAAAAAAAAAAAAAAAAACGTTATCACCTGCAACACTGTACTGGATTAGCATGGATGGATGGATGGATGAATGGATGTTATTTATCAGTGGGGTAGAGTCTTTGCATTTATGGCATATGTCTCCGTTAAAGCTGTGTCTAAAGTCATGCATTGGTCCTGTCTTATCTTGTTTTGTCAGCATTTATTTGTTCATTGTCATGTAATGTGGTGAGCCTTTAGATCCCAGACACATCGATCAGAGACTAGACCAGCGGGAGCCTGCCAGCCACTGTGATCACGCACCGTCGAGTCAGACTAGGACCCCTGAGAGCTGAATCTCTGAGCATGCTCAGTGCCCACCTTCCATTATGCATGACTGACCACCAACAGCTGCCTCTTTCCCATCTGTTTCTGCACCCTCCAGACGCTAAAAATAAAGAAATCCCTGCTTCCAATATACACACAGTCACTCCCCAGAAGAATATGTGCTGCTGCATAAATTAAAAAAAAACACTAATTGAATGACAAAAGCTCTTTTAAACATGTAAATGTAAAACTGTCACTGCAAAAATATAAAGTGGCAGTAAAATGCTTTATGCAGGAATCCTACAGCTGACTTTTGGAGGTGAGGGCAAGGCAACCTTTCCAGGTGTCAAATTTTTACTGAGTTGCAGAGTGTAACATTCTTCTCTGGATCATGTGACTCCTTTCTCCGAAACAAGTCAGTGGGACCTGTGGTTTCTGTAAAGTTGCCCTCGACTTCAAACCAGAAACCACACCCCTTTCTTCGGAATATACCTTATCTATTCAACCTATAGACAAAAATAGTGTATATAATATATTATATTCAGTACGTGCACACACTGCTGTACCGCATCACACACTATGGGAAACTGAGAGCTTAGCTTGACTGCATGACAGTAGGAGGAAGCACGATGTTGGCAGACCAGTAAGTGCGTAAATCCTATGCCTGAATATTTTATATGCACGGAAATACCACATACAAAAAGTAACTAAACAGAGGTATCTGACACACACACACACACACACATATATATATATATATATATATATATATATATATACTACCGATTCCAAATTTATAATATTAATTAAGTAATATTCTAACGGTTTTATGAACCAATAACGTGCAGGGGAATGTATTATAAGAATGCTATGTGCACTATGCTAAATCTTAAAATAGCGTGATCAGGGCGATACGGCTTTGGGAGCCAGATACGGATCACCGCTCACGGAGTCGTAACCCCAACTTTAGCTGCAGATGCACAGACGAGCCCAGCTCAGAGAACACACTGCAAACCGACCATGCCAGTGCGGTCATGAAGGTTCACCAGTTCAGTACAAGATGGATCACACTGGACGTTCACTAGGAGGATCAAAACAGCTATGAGCTTAAACTCAATTTACCACCTAAACGTTATTACAGTTATATATGTTTTTTTTAACCACAGTGTGGAGTCATGTGTCACAGGGTATCACATTACACTTCTGAATAAATATTGCTGTGATGCATGCGGACTGGGACTGTCAAGCCAAGATCTGGGACGATATCCGTGAATCGCAGACATCCGCTTCTTTAATTAATCCGGACAGTTGATTCTAATGTTTATGGCCTCTGAGAGATTTAAAAAGCCTTTAAAGAGTAGCCCTGTTTACCATTTTTGAGACGCATAGTCTGTGACGAAATTCGAGCCTTAGGGGATGGTTGTAAGTGTCAGAGAAAGGCGATCGACGGAGAGGTGATCCGAATACTTTCCACCGTCAGAATACATTCACTTGCGAAGACTTGCGGCACACGGTGCCCAGGCAATGGCGCGATAGGCTGCGGAAGAGAAAACGGCCTGTAAGAGTACAGCAAAACGCAGCTGCAGGGTGGAGCACGACAGGAAATAGCAAGACGTACATATACATGTGCAGAAATGTCAGAGAAGGTCCTCAGTCCAGAAGTGACCAATCAGAAGCCTTCAGCCAACAAGAATATCAAGAAACTGCGGGTGCTGAGCACAGTATGCAACCTGGCAAAAAGCTGGCAGCAGTGGGTGACAGACAATGAGCAGAAGCAAGCCAACGAGCCCTCGGGCTGGAGTCCCTCCTCAGGCAAGCAGGATGAGGAGAAGCCAAACTCGAAGAGAGTCCTCTCCAAAAAGCAGACCCGTCCAACCTCGGCTCCCCCCAGTGCAGCAGAGTACACCTTGGTGTCCCTACAGCCCCTGGAGGAGGTCAACAGCAACATCCCAGGAGCCTCCAAGATCAAGACCAAGCAGGTGGCAAAGTCGGTGACGAGCAGCGTGCAGGAGAAAGGCGTGGGAATCGGGTTGCTCACCGAGCGCTACGGCAAAGACGCCATGGAGGACGTTGACAGGATGCTGAAGGCCAGGGGCTCCCCGACGCGCCGACGCAAATGTGCTAACGTGGTGTCGGAGCTCACCAAAGGATGGAAGCAGGTGGAGAAGGAGCGACGGCAGAAGGAGGCCGACAGCCTAGAGGGTGACCGGGCCTGCAGCATGGACACGAAGGACAGTAGCTTCTCAGAGGTGGACAAGAGGAGTCTGGAGAGTGACATCACGCCTGGCAAACCCATACAGACAGGCAGCACCCAAGACGCCTCAATAAGCAAAGACAAAAGAGATGCGATAGACACGCCTGAATCGTGGGTTAGGATAAAAAGACCTTCCTCCACAGTGTAAGTCTAACAGTTTCGCTATAGTTTGATTGTACAAAGAAACTCATGCATACTAAAAAACGAATGCTACTCTATATTCATCTCTTTGTCTCTATATTTGTCTCTTTATGCCTGTGTCTGGATGCCACTTTTGTAGGGTAAACAGGGACGTGGACGAGACTAAAAGACTGAGTTCGGTGTCGAAGAAGTACAGTCCCGTCGGGAACCTGGCGAACAAGTGGCAGAACTGGGCCTCACAGCACGAGATCAACCAAAAGCTGAACCCGTTCAGCGACGAGTTTGACTACGAGCTGTCTATGTCCACGCGCCTGCACAAGGGCCAGGAGGGCTACGGGAGGCCCAAGGAAGGCAGCAAGACGGCGGAGAGGGCCAAGCGAGCCGAGGCGCACATCCACCGCGAGATCGACGACATGTGCTTCATCATCCGCACCATGACCGAGCCGGGTGCCGACGGCCGGATCCAAGTCACGTTCGGCGAGCTGTTTGACAGATACGTACGCATCTCAGACAAGGTGGTGGGCATCCTGATGAGGGCCAGGAAACACGGCAAGGTGGCCTTCGAGGGCGAGATGCTGTGGCAAGGCCAGGACGACCACGTCGTTATCACACTCCTTGTTTGACGGCAAAAACTGCGACCAAAACATAGCTGGACAAAGCAAGAAAGCAGCTGCCTCTTCCTGCAGCACATATTTCATTAAGACTGATGTTACGGCAGGTGACACAGAGCTAACAGAACGCACCTACTTCTGTGCGATAAATATGACTGTATATTTTCCAGATTTAAAATTAAACTACATAGACAGGTAGAAACGTCAGATGTAGTCACTCTGGATAAAGGATGCACTAGCGAGGCTCAATAAATAGCTATACGTTTCATCTCAACGTTTTGGGAAACAAACAGTTCAAAGTTGTGTTTAAAGTTGCTTTTTTTCTCATTATGTTTTGAATTTATATTCTTGGTTTTATAACATCATAAACTTTTCATAGTGAAAAATGGGACACTGGAGTTTGTAAAGCATATTGTTTTGGTATAATAAAACGTTAGGTACTGAGACGGGTGATGATGTGGATTGGCAATGTAGCTGGCAGGCAAGGTCTTAGTCACAGGGAAAATGACAGATTAAAATACCTGCAGCTCTGCTGTTTGATCTGAACCTAGCGCTGCTGTCATTTGAATCCAGTTTAAAAAAAAATCTCAGGCTTGTCACATAAACCACGTGCAAAAAAAAAATTAATCTCACATTCCATTTTCACTTCCGGGAATTAGCTGTAAAAAAATGTGAAATTCTGCTTAAGAAAATGCGTAATATCTATATATTATCTACCTACGTGAGGGTGGAGTTTGCATTCTCTCTCGATCTCCTGCAGTCCAGTGACATGCCGTTAGGCTGTTTAGTGTCTCTAAATTGCCCTAAGTATGACGGTCCATCCAGAAAGTACCCAAGGCTGCCTCCCTCCCAATAACTCAATAACCCTGATCAAGATAAATGGTTCGAAGACGGAGGAATGTATAAGGTGGTATAATGGATCAGTAGGGTACCCCACAGTTCCGGGTTGAGGGCTCAATATAGGTCTTTTGATTTTATCATTAAATTATGTTATAATTACTGTTAATCACTGGAGACTGGAATTAGTACTTCTGAAAAGAGCGTAGCTCAATTTTTAATTGAAGTTCTACTTTTTGACTTTCTCCCAGCAGATGGCGCTCTATTACTATCAGCCAATTCCATGTGCGCGTCTTTCGTTTTCTACTCAATGCTGACATCTCCGTTAGTGGGTATTCTGGGAGACGGTGTACGGGCTGGCTGGCCTTCCTTTAAGCTCCATAACATATAGAGTGCGATAGAGTCTCTTTTATTAAAATCCAGTGAAATACAGAAATTGACCATTTTAAAAGTTTACAGGAATTCATCCTCAGTTAGGCTGTAAGGCTTGGATGTTGCTACTTTTCCATTCCATATGTGTTATCTAGTTAAGAAAAGAAAGCGATTGACCGTAGTATGTGATGAGCCGTGGGTATGAGGATGGAAACCAGCTCAGTGCTTTCTATACTTTCTGGGACAAATGTCAGGCTCGCTTTGTCCCTGTATAGCATACGTGGTCTTGTGAAATGAATGCATAGACACATGACTGTAATAACTTGTTGCCGTTCTTCGACGTCATTCTCAGCTCCAGCGTTAAAAGTCACCTGCACCTACTAGTAATAGATTAAGCGATGGTGATGCTAGGGAGAACGTTAAATTCACTTCCCGTTTTCAGCTTTATATTCTTCAATGACGCACACAGGCGTATACTTTGTGTTATTTTTGGAAAACCCCTCTACCCTGTGCCTGACGCGTTTGGGAAATTACACATAATAATCCCGAAAGGCAATCCCTTCCCGAGAATGAAAACGTATCTGTAACCCGTTGAACGGACTGGGAGGAATTATAAACAAGCGTTTCACATTCCACAGTAAAACAATAGGCGTTCATTCTCTACATATCATCACACGTTTCGCCCATTTAGATGTGCACATCACCAAATTATTTAAGAGTTCACTCCTAACAGACACACAATTCTCATTTTGCCAGTATCATATTTTCGTTAACACTACTTGACGGGGCACAAATAATATTATGCTATTACTTATGTATTAATTAACCACAAACTAAGTCTTAGTTACAGACTCATGTCTTGTTAATTCACCATTAATGAATCGTGTTTTATCTCAAGCAGTTACTGTTACTCTACCTCGTTACTATATATATATATATATCTATATATATATATATATATATATTTTTTACTGCATCTGTTAATTCTGTAAGCCTTTGTGAAC
>JAODLC010000050.1:10240221-10264917 GCA_026781145.1 Hippopotamyrus pictus
ATGGAAACTGAAATCACTGGCATATAAAATGATTAGTGTATATATATGCAAATCACTCAGATTGGCTGGTGATGTGTAGTACTGTGACGATTAGGCTTCATCTTTAATTTCGACATTTCTTTTACATGTCAAAGAGCGAACTGGAGCGCAGAGCATTCAAGCAGGCTCACCCTCCCAGTCCCCGGTCCCCCAAACCGGTTATTCTAACTACAGTCCCCACAATCCTCTGAACGCGAAACCACTCGGCTTTCTGCGGCTCGCTTGATTTTGTCAGCGCTGGTCTGCAGCAGGAAGGGAAAATGCTGCTTAAATAATAATGTACAAAGCTTTGAATGTAACGCCGAATCCACAGCCGCCCGAATAATGAGCGCATTAGAAGATGACTAGCATAATGGCTGTTGAAGGTAAGGCTGCACCGGGTGACTCATGGAAATCAACACGTTTTTGGCGTTTGCTGCTGGTTCAGTGCTTGGGAGATGCGACCATGATGAATACAGATTACAGGCACCTGGAAAGTTGTGAGATCGCGATTGGATAGCGCAGATATTAAATCACGTATGGAAAAATCCAGGCTTGCTTTGAGATAGCTGAGACGGAAAGACAGAAAAAGGGGCTCTCTGTATTCTTAGTAGGGCTTGCGGACAGGTCGAGTGAGGTTTTCGCGGAACGTCATTTTGGTTTCCTTATTTTTGATTGTAGTTGTGTAGATGCACCTGTTAAAATTGGTCACCGTGCAGGTTGGATTTTGTCAGAAATGCATCAAAATGCAGTCCGACTTTCATGCGGTGATATTTAGGGGGTCAGTAACGTTTGCGCTGCACCTCAGCGAGTCATTTTTCTAAGGCTGTCATTGAGAGAAAGCATCGCTTTCAGCTTCCAGACTCGTCTTATTTCGGCTATCTGTGGTGTATGCGGGCGCCATGTGAACAAACCGGCTGCGATCACATTAAATGTCATTGCTTTGTAAACTACCATTTTGAACACGTTTAATATCCAGATATATAGCATATTCCAGGTGTTTCTTGTGTTTTGCTGGGGCATTGGGCAGTCATATCACCTTAGCGGAGGGATCCCGTGGATTAAGAATCCGATGAGAGGTGGGTAAGTTCAGGGCGAATGTGCGCAACCCCCTCGGTATTAATCGATTTAAAGAGTTTCCCCCCATAAAATTGTTTCCATATATGGTATTCAGACGTAGGCTACTGTTAATGTCATTTTATCGGTAAATCTATCGGAACTCAACCAATGTTCTTAAAATAGCTGCTTCTGGCAGTCTAGGGGATGATGTTATGATTGGTATAGAACTTTAAAATACTATTACTTCAAAAGAGGTATTATTATTATTATTATTATTATTATTTTTATTATTATCATTATTATTATTATTATTATTATTATTATTATTATTAATAATGAATGATTATTATACTCTGCATTTTATTGTCCATAGTTACCAAGCAATGTGTTTTTATTTTCACACTCGCTTCCCCATGCTAATGATGGAAAGTGTCAAACTTACGAACTGCGAGGTGTCATAATGTGAAATATCGAGTTAGTCGACAGTCCTGACACTGATCATTTGCGTTCGTGCTTGTTGCCTATAGTCCTGCAACTTCACGGAAAAAGCCGATGTTGCTTCATGACGGCCCGCGAGGTTGTACCATATCGACGCGTTCAGCACTTAGAAAAGTTTCCTTCTAGGCCTGCCGAGGGAACTTAATGGGATACGTGTTCAAGAATTAGATGTAAGAATAATAACGAACACCGGAACGAAGATATACAAAGCTGACGCGATTAAATGTTGTCCCGTTCTTATTCGATTACCATTTTATAGTGTTTCATAGTCATTACTAATTTGAATGTATAATTAGACAGCACCATGATACAATTTTATACCTGTGACCAAATTCTCTGCCTTTGATCTTTAAGACGGTTAGAGATCATACAGACAATAACTGCCTCACTTTGTGCTCACTTCAGTATATAAGCTTACTAATTTAGCCTTAAAGTGCTTAAAAGTACATCTCCAGGGTGCACTAAAACTTGTAGCCAGTGTTTTGATTTGCAGCAAGGGCATAACTTTGGGTTGAGCATTGGGATGGTTGAGATCTCCACTATTTTAAGGGGGCCCATTGGGTTGTATTGGCTGGTTTTGATTACCTGGGGGGGGGCAGCCCCCTCCCCAAAAAAATGTGTTGAAAGGGTCTGGAAACACTTCGAGTTAATAACTTTTATTGTAAATGAATGATTACCATCTTCGGCGTTTATTTAGAGATCTGCAGGCAAATGTGGAGTAAGATTCGTACCTCAAGCAGGTATAAGGTGATGTCAGGAAAATGATTGTATACATGTAATACGTTTTATTAAATTTTCCGTTGCTAAGGAAAGAGAGAAATGACAGTGAGAGGGAAACATGGCGACGTTACGGTGGTCACACAAAATGACAGCATTATGGATTTTATTTATTTATTTTTGGATGAGATGGGCTTCGGTCGGGAGTGCCATTATAGCGTGAAATCGCCGTATATTGCACTTGTGACAGTGATCGCCGATTTCTGTACGGGCTTAATCGCGGGTATTTATTCGGAAATTGGGTTTTATCTATGTACCGCACGTTAACCGTTTGGAAAGTGCACAAAGCTAACTGGCTTATGTTCAGAAACTTAATGGTAGGCTACTTACTTTTCATTGCGAAACTGGATCACGAATGACTGAAGTTATAATTAGTCTGTTTCAGCTATCATGCATTTCTGTGAACTGGGCTCTGAAAATGTGAATAAAACTGCTGCGTGGCTTTTAAAAGGAAAAATGTAGGGCAGCTATTAAACATTTAAAACAAGTGGCAAAGATAAGCTGGCGGGGGAGGCGGCCTTGCACTGCCTTAACCCCTGATTTCAGCGAAACCTCAGTCCACTCCCCCACTCATATCTTAACGTTCAGTTTTCAGATTATTTAAAACGTAAGTTGTACTTCTAACTCCGCTAAAATTATGTACTGAAGGCATCAATGAGACTTGTATACCCACTGTGGCTTGGGATCTCAGGCTGCTGTCAATCGGGGACGTTTTAATCAATGTCCTGTTGTTATTTCATTAGATCCGATTGACTTACCCCAGGCAGTGACGGACAACATGCAGTACTGTAACTCCAAGTAGTGTTAGTTTCCAACAATTCTTTCTCCTGTCACTAGGTAAATCATAATTTCGTGGTTTGCATTCTCCTTTCTCTACAATCGGTTTGCCAGGCCTGTCTTGGTAGTGAACCCTGTTCTGCATGGTAATTGCACAATGTTCTCTAAATTGATATTTCCATTTTATGGGAAGTTAAGATGGGGGAAGTTGGAAACTTTCCATAGGAATTAATGTGAATATATGGGGATTCATGTGAAAAATCCTAGACTTTTGCAGCCATAGTTGTAACAAGTAAGATCCCCGAGTGTGGGATCAATAAAGTCCTGTCTTGTCCTGTCCTGTTCAATATGGAGCACTGGTGGTCAGGCAGATAATGAAACTGTCAGGCAGAGTTGCCAGCTTTGCAGACACTGATGTCAAGCAGACGGCATCCAGATTTCTTTGCACAGCACGTCTGACCCATTTAGTTTAATTCTCTCACGTTTTTTCTTCTGGGAAAAGGGGCCGATGTAACCTGAGTAGATAATCACTTTAGATGGAAGTATTCTGTTACCAGTATAGTTTAATGTTTAATACAAGAAACAGCCAATGTCTCACAGGTCTGTCTGAGCGGAAAATGGAGGGCGGTGTTCTCAGGTCACTTCAGCTGGTTATGGAGAGTAAAGGTTTCGGTGTTTGCCAAGCCTCCTGTCTTGGTACAATATGAAAGAGAAGTCTATATGAACATACACTGGAATGATTACATTACACTTTCTCATAGATACTGACTTCCTGACCAAGAGGTAAACTTGCTGATTATTAAGGGGACGTCCTGTGTCAAGATTTCCAGAGAGATAGTGTCTAAATTATTCTCATGCATGTTTTCTAGACGCAGTGAGCACTGGTTTTGGACTATATCAAGAAAATTGGCTAAATGTTTTATTCTGTTGTTCTTTTGTAAGACTTTATATGCCTATGTTATATGCCTATGCCTATGTTATATGCATCACACACACATGCTGTCCAGCTCCGGACCATTCCATTATTTTTTTTTATTGCACTTAGTTTAATTGGCTCCCTCTTATTGCCTCTTAATGCACCCTAAAATTTCAATGTACTTTCTCTGTAGAAAAAACACAAAGGGACAAAGAAATGAGAGAAGTCATAAATAGTCTTAATTTTCAGAATCCAATATGCTTTTTGCATTTTTTTTTGCTGTAATACCAGTAAGCAGTGTATCAGCTACATGCATAAAGACATTAGACAGCTTGTCTTTTTCTTTTGATGAACGCACAGTAGAGACTTCTGGAAAAATCTTGAAATTCAAAAAGTACTTTTGTTTGGAGTAGTCCCTGTGTAACATGCTCTGACGTTGACCTGCCCGTGCCCCATCACACTAGTGATCAAATTTGTATGGAATTATTACATGGTGATATGAATAACATAAGCCACATTCTCAAACAGAACTTTACACTATAGACTCATTGGCCACTTTATTAGGTACACCTGTTCAACTGCTCATTGAAGCAAATATCTAAGCAGCCAATCATATGTCAGCAGCACAATGTATAAACTCATGCAGATACAGGTCAGGAGCTTCAGTTAATGTTCACATCAAACACCAGAATGAGGAAGAAAGGTGATTTACGTGACTTAAGGTGGCATGGTTATTGGTGCCAGATGGGCTGATATGAGTATTTCAGAAACTGCTGATCACCTGGTATTTTCACGCAGCCATCTCTAGTGTTCACAGAGGATGGGCCAAAAGAAACATCCACTGAGTGACAGTTCTCTGGGTGAAAATACCTTCTTGATGGCAGAGAGCAGAGAAGAATGGCCAGACTGGTTCAGGCTGATAGAAATGCAACAGTAACTCAACCACTTGTTACAACCAAGGCATGCAGAAGAGCATCTCTGAATGCACAGCATGACGAAACTTGAAGCAGATGGGCTACAGCAGCAGAAGACCACAGCAGGTGCCACTCCTGTTAGCTAAGAACAGGAAACTGAGGCTACAGTGGGCACAAGCTCACCAAAATCAGACAGTGGAAGAATGGAAAAACATTGCCTGGTCAGATGAGTCTTTATGTCTGCTGCAACATTCAGGTGGTCAGAATTTGGCAAAAAATACCATCATAACATCGATTCATCCTGCCTTGTATCAACAATTCAGGCTGGCAGTGGTGGTGTAGGGATATCTTCTTGGCACGCTTTGGGTCCTTTAGTACCAAGTGAGCGTTGTTTAAATGCCACAGCCTACCTGAGTATTGTTGCCGACCATGTCCATCCCTTTATAACCACAGTGTACTCTGTTTCTAATGAACATTTCCAGCAGGATAGTGCACCATGTCACAAAACCTGTATCGTCTCGGAGGGTTTCCTTGAACATGGTAATGAGTTCACTGTACTCAAATGGCCTCCACAATCCCCAGATCTCAATCCAACAGAGCTCCTATGGGATGAGATGGAATGGGAGATTTGCACCATGAAGGTGCAGCTGACAAATCTGCAGCAACTGTGTGATAGTATCATATCAACTTGGACCAAAGTCTCTGAGGAATGTTTCAATCACCTTGTTGAATCTGCCATGAAGAATTAAGGTGGTTCTGAAGTCAAAGACAGGGTCCATCCCTGCACTAGCAAGGTGTACCAAATAAAATGGCCAATTAAATGTAATTTTTTTTATTGAACATAATATGCTGAAATATTTTCATCTGATGAGTCCACCTCAGTAAAATCGCCTATACTCCACTTTACCTGCGGTTATTTAAGCTATTAATTTTATATAATCACTTCTTGCAAATGTACACTCCTGATTTCTTATCAATAGTGAGAATACTTATGTACTGAAAAATATGTTTGCATTTTTGGTTGAATTTCTTTATGCTTATTTTTCTGCTGTTATTGAAACATGATTTAATATTTAATTTTGGTTTATTTCAGCAATTCTGCTAAAAACAATTAATTACTGCGTTAAATGCGTAGGTGAATCGGACTGGATGAACAAGTTCTCTCAACTTCTCCGGTCTTTGTACTGACTGGTACACGATACTCATTCCATATGATAAAATCAGAATGCTATGAATGCTCACCCTAGATTTTCATCTTACTCTCTGAATGAGAGTTGTTCCAAATGCTTGTGCATAGTTCACAGCCATAAACACCAATATCAGAATGGGCTAAACATCCATTTACGTGTATTTTAATATCCGTCAGATGAGATTCAGTTATCTGTATATAAATAATTAAAAGCATCGTTTCACATAGCCGGTACACTGCCGAAACAATATCCGCGAGATTCGTCTCGCATCAATCACTGTTTATACTGCAACAGATTCCAAAAAAACAGGAAAGTGGTTTCTTATTTTAGCAGTGATAAATATTCATTACCCGAGACGCACAGACAGCAGTAACTGCTTTTCTGTCCAAACTAAACCTTTACCATTTAAATCAGACACGGATTTGCGAACGGATTTTAACAGTTCCTTTTGCAAAGGATAGTGGATTTTTTGTGCTTTATATTAATAGAGGTCAACAATACCCATCAGCGAATGCAACAGAAAAAAGTTTATAAAATAATTGGAGGATGAAAGACACAGGCCTACTTCACGAGCCTTAAAAAGATGGAGGTTGTCATGACGCAGCTATTATCTGGCGTTACCATTTATAAAATATTGCGAAATGTAGGTCTTTATCTCTGGAGGCACTTGAATGGTTGTGCTGCAAGCATGAGACCCTCCTCCGTACCCCCCCCCCCCCCCCCCCTTTAGGGTTCCGGAAGCACTTTGCATGACTTTGCATGTATTAAAATAAGACTCTTGAAACATTCCCTGTTGTGCCGCATTAAATATTTATAATCTTCACTTTCTTCCTGTTAGCTGTGTGGAACGGCTGTGCTATTTATATTTTATTTACGTCTTTGATGCTGTGGATATAAAAAATAATTCAGACTTTATGCTCCAGCGTGAGTGGTAAACCAGAGTCGGGGATATTTCAGAGTGATTGTGACTGGGTAAACTGGGACACTCCTCTGATAACCCAGGGGAGTCGTGGGTATTAGAGGGTGCTTTCTCTGTGCTGGGGGAGCCTTATAGCTTGAATTAGGCGCTATAGGTGCTGCGGAGAGCAGCAAAGTTAGCAGAAATAGGAATCGCATGTTATTTAATCAGAGGCATTAGATGCAGCCGTGGATATGTAGGCTGAGAGCGAAGATTGGAGGATTTGCATCATGACCCATTTCGGACGATCGGGTGTTTTAATCTGCAGCTTGTGTGCACAAACAGCTGCCGTGGGCCGGGTGAAGGGGAGGGCGAGTTGGGCGGGCTCCAGCAGCACCGGGCCGTCTGTGTTCGGGCTTCCAGAGAGACCAATTAAGACTCCCCCGATCTGGTGGCCAGCTGTCGGATCTCCCGCGGATGGCACGGGCATAGACCGCGCTGATGGAAGCTGGATCCTGGGGTAGACCGCTGGAGGATGGATTTGTATTTTTTTTTGCAGACATAGAGAAGTTTCCATGAAGTAGTTTCGATAACACTGCGGGGTCGGCGGTGTCATCGCAGTTTGCCGGAGGAGAGTGAGAGCAAGTGCAGAAGGATGCCTCGGTAGAAGGATGCCAGTGGTATCTTATATACAGTACTAGGCTAATTATCATAATACTGTAATTTACTTTGATGAATGCAAATTAATTTCTTATTCCTGTAGATAAGACCAAAGAAATTAAATATATACCCTGGGGTAATTTCAGTGGGCGAAAGAGTCTCCTCTTAATTATTTGTTGTCATTTGGATTATAGAACCTATTCACATTTTGGGTAAAACAAAATCTCCAGAATATACTGTATAGAATATATTGTTGGTGGAAATTACATTTTCTTTTGAGAGAGGGCTACGAGTTAAATTAAACTACAGTAAATGAGATATTCGTTGTTTAATTGATAGGTATAGCATCGATATGGCGGGTAATTCTGTGAACGATTATTTTCTGTGTCAACGTTTTCAGACATCATACAGAGCTATACACTGTAACCTACAGTCTTGTAACATCTGCTCATCCTGTGCAAGAGTGACTAGAATTGCCGGTATTTAAAGTCCGTCCCAATCCGGCCATATTAAAACGGTTGCCATCGATAAGTAGAAAATATGAATATGTAAATGCAGTATTAGGATAGGCGGATTTAATGGGGTGGCATAGGGTGCCATTTGCCGCCATAAGAAAATTATCTGCCGCCTCAGTTTTGAGCGATGTAACTGTTTTATAAAACACATTCAACATAATTAATAACCAAGTTCCATAAGTCATCTCCTGACTTAAATTTAGCACGTCAAATATCTCCCGAGTACCATGTAGGATACTCCTCCAGTCAATGATGGTTTGTTCCACTTACGCCCCGCCTACTCTTCCTTTCTTTTCCCCCCACTCACTGGTTTCAAATTTCAGCGTGCGTTTTGTGAGAGAGGTAATGTTAAAATATTGTTTTCTAATTATGGAAATAGTTTACACGAATCACAGATTCATTAATTATGTCGTTTTGCTGCATCTTTGTGGCAGGGCGGGGCAATTTAAAAATGTAAAAATTGCGTGATATTTAAATTTAGAATATCGTGATAGATATCGAGTTCTGCAATGATATTCCTCAAGATCAACAGAAGGCAGGTGTGGCCTAGGTCTAAATGAAGCTTACGCAAAAGCAGAATGACATACGGTTTATAACTGCAAGTTTCAAGTCGTCTTGGGTTTTTAAAACAACAAAAAATCAACTTTCTTTTGTAAAACTACTTAACTGATGAAAGCTTTGTCTCCCAAACAATTTAGACAGTAAATATAGCTAATATTTACCTCTGCCCAATCACATTTCTCATTGAAAGTACTTTTTGATTCTTGTGATAAAGTATGATTTTTGCATTTAATTCAGTAATAATCAAGACATAGGTGGAATATATGGAGCCCCAAAGAGTTCAAGGTGGGAAAATATTTTTTGAAATAGTTTTGTGTCCCCTTGCAATACTTTTGCATTCTCACGCAATACTTTTGTCATACCTCGCAATAGTTTTCTGTTTGCAACTGAAAGGGTATGTGGAAAGGTGTGAATTGGCTTTAAAGAAGTAGTTCACAACCTTTAAATGGTAACCCTTGCTGAGTATCACAGTTATAACTAGCGTTATACAGTGACACCTCCACACCAAATAATAAGTGTTTTTTAACTGTTTCGGAAATGTTAGCTAGAAGACTGAACTAAAATTGTGCAACAAGAGTGAGAGACGAGGCCGGGCACAGGCTGGATCCACTGGTCAGAATTAAGCTTGTGGAATAAATGCTGGAAAACAAATAATTGCATTCCCAGACTTTCAGGGCATGTCCGCCGAAATGGCAGAAGTGTCGGTATATAAGGCGATATCTCAGAAACAGTTTGACGGATCTTTTTTGAACTTTACACAGATATTGTATGGGTGAGGAACTACAACTGTTCACAATTGTAGACAAATTCCCCCAAAGTTGAAGTAGCGCTGCGTAATGATGCAAAAAAGGACCGTTTGTACACTTGATTGTGTTAAGCCAATAACTCAAAAACTGTTTGATGGCTGTTTTCAAACTTTGCAGATGCACTATGGCTGAACTGGAACCAATTAAAGGTGCTATAGAATGAAAGTCTGACTTTACCTTGGCATAGTTGAACAAGGAGAGCTGGGTACATGGAACTGACTTGCCTTGAATCTCCAACACTGTTCCCCTTTTCCAGTATACATCCCGCATATTTAAAAGAAGGCAGTAAAATGGCCTAATCCAAAAATCTTAGACTGTTATGTAGCAGTTATTTATTACTAGTAGGCTAAGAAGGTAAGTCCTATCCTGGAGTACATTTCCCAAAATCCTCCATTAGCAACTTACATAGCTGGAACCATTCAGTTGTATGGTAGATTGTAGGCAAGAAGCTTCTGTATTGCTTGCAGCCTACTTTGTTAGCTAAAGAAATATTTAATCAATATCGAAGCTTTAAAAAAAAAAAAAATTGGAAGCGGAAGTCCAAATTCATTACTGTATAACAATACTTTTATGAGCTGCTCAGCTTGCTGTTGGCGTTCTTAATAAAATTTGCACGCCAAAGCTAGCATCATAAAATCATTTAACAACTGTGACACAAAATAATTACACTGGTTTTGTTACAGTGCAAAAAACAAAGTTATGACTATGCTAGAATTGTGCCTAGGCTGAAGGGGAACTATTACAGTTACATGTGGAAGAATACTCTTTTAAGTAACAATAAGTACACGATAGTATAGTCGATTCTTCCACATCACGGGGGTTTGGGGTGCAGACCCCCCGCAATCTTGAAAAACATAACTTTTTGGCAAGTGAAGTAAAAAAATGAGAAACGTCTGATACAAAGATCACTATGAGTTACAAGTATCACTGCAAGATCACTGCGAGATATCACACCAGAGGCTTCCATAAGCATGCTGGCATCCTCCAGACCAGCACTGTACATATATTTTATGCATTTATGAGCTGCTAAACTTTTTGTGTTTTGTCTGCAGGCCTTCGTGTGTTCTCTGCTTCTAAAAATGTACATTTAATTTCTTATGCCAATCTCGTGATGAAACACAATGGGGAAAGTCACAATGTAGGAATGTAAATACATAACCCAGTAACACAGTTGTTCATTAATATTATCAAGTGTTACACACTGCACATATCTGGATGTGCTAAAGTTTTGTAAGACTGGCAGTGCAGCAGGTTTGTTTACACTAGCATCACCACAAACATTGGTAACGTGTTGCAGTACGATGTCACTGTGATAGGAATTTTTCAGCTCTGTTATTAGCTTATGGGACCGCTGTTGTAAATGTGGTATATCGTTGACTGAAATGTAATTTGGCACTTGACTAGAAATGTTGGTTGTGTGTGAGCCATCGCAGTGTCTCACTGTAAGCCAGCCAATCAGAGTAGAGCTCATAACATATTAATAAGCCCACCAAAAAAGGGAAAACTGCCTGTTTTAGTCTAGGGCCAAATAATAGGGCCAGTAAAACCATTCCTGGGCATTTTTTGACCAAACCAAGTTCAAATACCTTCTCTGTAGACACCAGAGAACAATTTAAAATACTGAAAAAACTGCATCCCATGGCATCTTTTTTGAGACCAATCGCTGCAAAATTGAAGCAGTGTCACCTAGCAGCATGGAAGGATGAAAGCAGAAGATATCTAACCTTGTGAATGTAATGGTCTAAAAATGGATTTTATTACTGCTTCCCAAAAACATTATATGGTGAAGATCTACATGTGGCTGAAGACCTGAACTGGATCAAATTTTGACACAAATCGCACCACAATTGTGACAGCGCTGTATAGTGATGGTAAGGATAAGACAAGACAAGATAAGACACTTGATCTTGTCAGCATGAGAATGCAAACGTTTTATTTGCCTGATTTTTCCCCAAACTTTTGGTGATGATCTGGATCTACTCAAATTTTGAGACAAATCACACCAAAACTGAAACATGCGCTTAGTGACAGCTAAGAGAAGGATAAGGTGATTAGGGGCTTTTCCTTGTGAACAGGATCAATCTATTTGTCATTATTTACTCTGTTAGATGGATCTTATGGCTGCTTCACGGAATCATTATATGGATAAAAATCTACTCCTAAACATGTACACTTAATCATACTCAATCACCTCAAAGTCGTAACTATACTCTCACAGAGGGCAGCTAAATTTGAGCCGTGAAACAGAGGACAGCCGAGAGTGAAAACGAAGCCTTCGGCTGCCTTCTTGTGAGTACCACCATCTGCCATCTGAACTTATTCTGTGGATCTTTTTGCGAACTTTTGAGAAACATCGTACAGGTCAGTAATAATAAAGCTGTAGTACAAGATAATATTCCAAATATTTTATAATAAAATTTATATTGATTTTTTGGTCGCTACCCACCCTTGTTCAGCAAATTTTACCTGTGACATTCCAGTAGCTGGGTTGCTGCTGGGAGAGGTGTTGGTGTAGCCAACAGGGGAGTCAGATCCTGTGATCTGTTTGGAACACAATGCCCTAGTGCAGCGATGAGGACACTGCTGTAAAAATGTAAATATAAAGATGTAAAACTGAGTTCCTGACTCTGAGGTCATAAAAGATATCTGGGTGCCTTTTGAATGAGTAGGGGTGGTACCCTGATGCCCTGGTTGACCCTGTGACCCTTTCAGATCTGGCCTCCTAATCATCCCCTATATCTAACTGGTGAATCCTCTCCTTCCCCTTCACCACCTTAGCTACTATGTGCTGAGCATACTGGTGCAGAATGGCTGCCATTACATCATCCAAGTGGGTGAAACACTGGTGGTGCTCTGTCTGTTACAGGTCTTCTTGTTATGTCACAGAAAATTTAGGCCACAGTGCTGAATAGATCTAAATAGAATATTAATAAACATATATAACAACTTTTTCATACATGGAGATTAAAACACAAAGTAATACAAGTAACCACCTAACTGTCGGGGAAAGATTCTGCAAATTGTCACAGAGGTGTGGTGTGCAATAAATTAGTAAGCATACTTACATATTACAACAAAGATTCAGTATTCAGGTAAAAAACACATTGGGGCAGTGTATGGCTCAGGGGGATAATCTGTGCCTGTGGGGGGAAGGTCGCCGGTTTCAGCCTCCCTTTAGCAGAGTAGTCGTGTGTGGGCCCTTGAGCGAGGCCCTTAACCCCCAGCTCCATGGACACCACTACAGGTGGCTGCCCTTCGCTGCCAAGCTCGCTTTCACCTACATTTGTGTTTGTGCGTTATGGAGAGCAAAATAGGTATGGATCAGTAAAGTGTCACTATTAGTATTTATTTTTATTAACGTCTACATTTCCAGGTGATCCTTCCAGGCCTTCTAGAAAATGTGCAAATTGGTGTGTGTGGGAGGAGTGTGGCCTAGATGGCGACACCAAATGATAGGGCTGTCCAGGGCATGCGATGTTGTCATTTCTGACAGCACCAAATCTAGTTGTTATATTCAGTAAAACTCCAGTATAACTTCTAATAAAAACCGAATAGAATATACATATACACCGGGGCTTCAGACTAACTTTTTGCACTGGTTGCACTGGTCTGCATAACCATTTCTGACAGGTGCACTGCTGCAACATTTAGGGCCACCCACATGTCAAGGGGTATCTTTTCGTCATTTCCCGCACACATTGATAGTTATGTAAATGGCTGTAAACAGGAATAAAGGTGTAGGTAAATGTTTGTCTTTATTTGAATCACAGCACGAACAAAGAATTGCAAAAACTTCATCACTGTAAAAAAAAAAAAAACCACTTAAGCACTTTACACGTCAGAGCTTTTTAACAAACTGAAAATTTCAAAAACTCAGTTGACTCAAAAGTATGTGCTGCTCCGAGACACTTGTAGAAAATGCTTTAGTTAGCCCCTTCCGGACGCTCAAATGCTGCCTGGGGGGGCACTCTGGTGAAACTGCATTTGCGAATGTTTTAAAGGTGCTTTATTATTGAAAGTCATATACCTTTACCTTGATAGTATAACAGACATGTTTTATTAACTATTAATGTGTTTTTATCTCAATAGTGGCAGAAACTTTAATAAAATAGGCTTACATCAGCGATTGTTTTCAAAAATGTGTTTCTATTAATTATTATTTCAAATCGTTTACATTTATTTTGATAATATAACCAACTTGTTTTATTAGGTTGATGTAGTCTATATTTAGGTAGATTTGAAGCAGGTAGTGTTTACCTCAGAAAAATAGACAATGACCACAAAGGTTTTTAAAAAGGTATGTCTGGATTATGTGTAATATAATTAGCCCTGTATCTGCAAATAAATGCATATAATGGTAAAGCAAAATCCCTAATATCGATGTATATCAAGGTATTTATAATCCTGCAGGTTAAGCAAACATATTTCTACCAAACTAAATATACGGTTATAACAACATATCACTGTAGAGTTAAATTTCCATTCATAAATCCTAGTAAAACATGTCGATTATACTATCAAGCTAAATGCAAACAATTTTACAATTTATAAAAATGTATCTTTTTAAAACATTCGTAAATGTATACTTTCAGAAACACTAGTCTAAATTGGCGAAGACCTGCTCAGGCCCTGAAAACAGACCTGTGAAAATTTTGCCGCACCAGTGCGACCAAGGAAAAGATTTAGTCACAGCTGACAGGTTTTTGGTGCCATAGAGCCTTGGATACCTGCACATTGGAAAGATGATGTTTTTTCATTTTTCAGCCCCTTAAAATCTCCATGCCGCCCTCTTGCCTCCGCATGAAAAATTCTCTAGATCCTCCCCTGACTGTTACATAATGGCACATGATGCTTCAAAACGCTTTTTGTTCTGAAGGGCTACACGGTGGTTTAAACACTGCTATGCCGTAAGGCTGCAGTGCTGTCAAGCCATTATGCTAAAATACTGCATGAAGCTGTATAATGCTTCACAATGCCATTAGGCCACAAAGCTATAATGTTGTGTAATACTCTCCTTTTGGGAAGTGATGTTATGAAATGGTCCATAATGGTGTATAATGTTTCATAATGCTGCTGTGCTATTTTGCTATTAAATCTAAGTGGAAGGCAGCGTATATATGTGTAAGTCACAGTGAAGACTTATTGTGAGATGCTGAGTTACAGTAACAGTTTAGAAGACGCTGGTCCTCACCTACCTAAGACCATGGATGCTCCTTCAGGGACCTGTCTGATTGCTCATATTGTTTTCTGTGAAATGGATCGACATGCGTTCATTGCTGGCAATAAGTCTGGAGGACACAAGTTGGCTGATTCTGCACGGAAAGCCTTTGCACAGTCATAAGCTGCGTCGTGTGCCCTGGTGCAGCACAGCGGGTGAGACAGTTAGTGCACAGCCACAGGGCTGACTGTCCAGTGCCTGTGACCGGCAGCCTTGTAAGATAATTACAGTTAACACACGCACCCCTGGGGCAGCAGACAAGGTGAGGGTGGGTCAGTGGAGAACCAGTGAACTTGTAACATGAAGTCGTCCAGGTGTGTTTCGGTGGGGGGGGGGGGCTCACTGCTCTGTCCATGAATGTTGCTTTCCCAGAATTGCTTCACTGAAGTACCCAGCTGTAAGCATGAGGTAATCCGTAAGATGATGGAAAGGCAGCTGAGTGACTGTTCGCATAGATATGCTGAAACATATTGGTGACATTTGCAGGTTACATGCTTACTGGGTAAAGGTAGAAATGTTTCAAACAGCTCTCAGTTCCTTGAATTGCTTTGGTGCTTTGTATCAAGCTGTGTAAATGATGAGGAATTTGTCAATGGGGAAAGTCACTTTGGACAAAACACTTCGGTAATAAAATAAAATAATGATCAAACCTCCTGCAGTGATTTACGTGATTAGTGCTGATTTTTTTCCCCATCTTTTTCTTTTGTTAACGCTGTAAACAGAGGACTTCCATAGTTGGGTCGGCGACATAGAATTACTGGTGAAAGTAACTGTTGAGTAAATTGGATGTTTGTCACTAGGTGGTAGTTTCCCCAACCATCTGGAGCTTCCCTGGAATGTCGTGATGTGGCGCGTCTCTCCAGAGGACATTACAGTGAATGTGCGGTTTGCTGTCCATAAAACACGCCAGTTAACAAGGATGTCAGCACTTGGAACAGATAGTGTTCATTGTGGCACATATTATCTGAACTGAAATGAAAAGGCATATTGAATTGTAAAATAAAGAATATGAATATGTGTTTTAATATAGTGGAAAATAAATCTGAAAAAAATCTGGTTGCAATTTTATTGAGAAAATAACATATAGATTACTGAACAGGTAGCATTAGCAAATGAAGTCTTCTAAACAGTGGTTCATGAGATATTTTCATTAATTTGTGACCTGCTAAACCAAATAAGGGACTCCTCGGAAGTCCCTCCGAATGGTCCTTGGCTGCAGAGGACGAGGGAGACGGGATCCCGGAGGTGCCAGCGACTGTCAAGGGGAGGGCGAGACGGTGGGAGTTGTTCCGGAGGTGCCTTCCTCACCTCCTACAGGGCGTTACAGCAATGGGGAAGTGAGGGCTTGGCTATTTATAGCAACTGTTGCAGGAAGAAGCAACATCCTCTTCTCTGCTCCCCCCCACACCCCACACTTACCTAATACCCCCCCCAGCCACTGCCCCAGGGGCTGCTGGGAAGCAGACCCCTGCAGAACCGGCTGGTGCAGGAGATGCCGTAGCTCTCTGTCATTGTGTCATTCCCTGTCTCTTTATCTCTCTTCCTCATTCTCAGGCCCTGTCATTAACGATGCGCCGCTCATTCTAATGGGGAGCATTTCAACAGGCTGCTATTGTGCGGATGAGCGGGTGTGGGAGGGAGATAAGCGTGGGCCCTGTCTGCCGTTCCCTTTGTCAGGCCCTATCTGTCCCTGTAAGACTGAAAAAGACATGGGGTACCGTCAGTATCAGGGACAGTAGAGCTCTGCTGTGGTTTCTACCTTCTGTCTGACAGAAAACCGCATCATAGGGATGTATGGCTTGATTGTCTTTGGTGTGTATCATGTGACTCCAGGTCACACTTGAGCCTGAACTGGAAAAGGCTTTTTTTTTTTTGGATGTCAGACCTGGAACGATGAGGCATGGTTTGTATTCACGCTGTAGATGATACGATGAAGGTTGTCACATTCACATCACAGCTAACAGACTGAAGGTTCGTGTATTTACGCTGTAGATGATATGAAGGCCCGTATATTCATGCTAGATGATGTGGTGACGGATCCTGTATTCGCGCTCTAGGTGAGGTGGGGACGGTTCCTGTATTCGCGCCGTAGATGATGATGTGACGGTTCCTGTATTCTCGTTGTAGATGATGTGGTGAAGGATCCTGTATTCACGCTTGTAGATGTGGTGATGGTTCCCATATTCACGCTGTAGATGTGGTGATGGTTCCTGTATTTATGCTGTAGATGTGGTGATGGTTCCCGTATTCACGCTGTAGATGTGGTGATGGTTCCAGTATTCGCGCTGTAGATGATGTGGTGACGGTTCCTGTATTCTCGTTGTAGATGATGTGGTGAAGGATCCTGTATTCACGCTGTAGATGTGGTGATGGTTCCCGTATTCACACTGTAGATGTCGTGATGGTTCTCGTACTCACACTGTAGATATGGCGATGGTTCATATATTCACGCTGTGGATGATGTGGCGAAGGCCTATTCACACTGTACCTGGTACATATCTGTAATTCAGATTTGTCCGTGCTTCTGGATAGGTGCCACAGATTCTTCATCTTATAGTTAAATACTTGGTAGGTTTCTTCTTAGCTGCTCAACAGTACGCAACAGTATGTCTTTATTTGTTGTTGGAGGACTGGGTGACAAAGAGAATATAAGTAAAGAGACTGTTTCTACCCACCTCCCATGGGACCATTTACTAAAAACACTGCTGATATGGGAAGCAGTGCCCTACTGATCACAACTGATGCTGCATTGGAGCAGCAGTTTGAATTGCTGTTAGATTAGCATGTCACATTGGGCTTCATTCACCAACCGTTCTTACTAACAAATCTGTTCTTAAACCCCACGTACGCACTTTTTTTGCGACGATTCTGACATTCACCAATGTTTTCTTATCAGAATTTGTTCTTAGCTAAGAACAGAATCTACGCACACTCAAGACCATTCGTACGCATATTTGAGTAATGATAGTTTGTTCAAAATAATCGGTTACAGCAGTTTTGTTCATTCTACGGTTCATAAAATGATAGTATTTGAATAATTTATAAAAGTAAATTTTTTTCATGGTAGTAACGGCGATCACGCGGATTATAAACAGGTCTGTTTCTGCGCATTGGCCTTGCTATCAAAATGGCATTTCTGTTACTTCTCGAAGAGCTTGCCAATCGTGCTCTGACAAGGGGAACGCATGTTTGAAGATCATTTAGATTTATTTGGCACACAGCGTTCACAGAGAAGGTGATATCTTTCCATGTGTCAGCTTTCTTGGGGGATTTATATCCACTGGTTACGCTACTAAATAACGTGTCTTTTATTTGCATTTACCTCCTGTACAGTAAAATCCAGTTATAACGGACTTAAAGGGACCTGGCAAAACAGTCCGTTATATCCAGAGTTGCTGTATGCCCAGAACTTAGCAAATTTTGTAGGCATAAATTTAAGAGAATTCTTGGTGAATGAGACCCATTGTCCTACACACTTAGTCAGTGACTGCCTCTATTAACATCACTACCAAAATCTGGGATATTTTACAATTATGGATAGATTGTTTTGGTATTGCCCTTAAAAAGTATATGAATTCATTGTATGGGTACAGAAGAGACGTCCTTTCACTTTGTTGTGAGGTAGCACCATCTAGTGGTTATTTTCAAAAGTGCATGTAATCGGTGGGGCCCTGGGGAAATGTAATAGCAGAAGATATGTAAACATGCAAACATCTCTGTCTTTCCAGCTAATTAACACTAAGTAATTGCATGCAAAATATGGAAAATTAAGCCCTGTTGCGTGCAAAATATGGAAAATTAAGTGCCATCTTTTCTCAGCAGGTGGGTCTTTTCTCCACAGGAGCTTTTAAGAAATTTGCCCACTGACCTTTCTGTGTTGTCTTCACCCCACAGCTTTCCACTGCAACCTTAGGCAGAATGGCATAGACCACCAGGTGTGCACAGAGGAAGTGACATCACACCTGGAGGAAGAGTCTGTGCATCAAAACCCAGGCCTGAATGACCGAAGCCCCGGCTTCCATGACCCGAGGGGGAGTCCCAGACATCAGCAGGTGTCTGAAACTGATGGCACAAAGGTGCATCCCGTGTTTTTCCATTTGCTTACCCCGGGGGGGGGGGGAGCTACACTGGGAACACCCTGGTCAGGATGCCAGTTCATGTCGTGGTGCATGCACACTTCGGGCAGTTTTAGAAATGCCAATTAACCTAGTTGCCTCCCTTAGAACTGCTGGAAGAAACTCGCACAAGACGGGGCACACTGGGCACAGTCACTCGGGTCAGACTCACAGGGTACACGCACATGGGGCACAGTCGTTCGGGTCACACTCACGGGGCACACGCACACAGGGCACAGTCGTTCAGGTCACACTCACGGGGCACAGTTGCTCGGGTCATACTCACGGGGCACACGCACACGGGGAACAGTCGTTTGGGGCACACTCACGGGGCACACGTATGTGGAGCACAGTCGTTCGGGTCACACTCACGGGGCACAGTCACTAGGATCACACGCAAATGGAGCACATGCATATGGAGCACATTCACACAGAGCACCGTGCTTAGATGTGTTTGAGAGGAGTGTTTTCCATTGAACCACTCACCTCATGATTGTGTTAATCCAAATAAGCGATGCGCCTGATAAGCACTTGTTGGCATTGGTTAAACCATGGCTTGGCTCTCTGTGGTGTCTGAGAACCTCTGTATTACTCAGTATTACTCAGCCCCATTGGACTTCAAGACATGCCCGTTCAGCTAGAGATCCACAGTGACACAGCCACAGATCTTGATCACGAACGTGGCTTTACAGCCCAAACACACTGCTCAACTATGTAAAATTCTCTTTTCATTTTAAGTGCTTTAATTAGTATTAATCACTTTAATTGATATTAATACTTTTTGCCCTTTCATGACCCAGCACACCTGTAATAGGATCCCAAGAGTGATTTTCATAGGTCCTCTTGTAATAGAAATGCATGCTGGTATCCAATGCAGAACTGTGAGGTTAAAACAATCACACAAGTATAGTACAGTAAATGTCATTCATGATATATGGCAATATGATACACAGGTTCTAGATAGGATATTGTTACATCACAGTGAGCTTTTAGCTAAAGGGAGATAGCAGTGATTTCTGCTCTTATGAGGCTGCTACACAGGAGAGGTCAGTAAAACTTAATCTTTTCAGTGAGCCATGAGACCCAATATAGGTCTTAGGCATGAGACCTCTTTTCATAAAGAATACCTATTTAAAAAGGGAAAAATTGATTCCTTACCCAAATGAAAGGGTTTTGGAGTAAACTTCTTACAGGTGTGCTAATTCTGCCCACTCACCCACACCCACAGGCCTGACAGGGTGAGATCACAGTGACTGCCACCAAGGCGTCATGGTCACCATATTAAATGTTACAGGGATCAGGTGATATGTGACCAGCTTTTCAGTGACAAATGTTTATGTATTGCTTTTGTTTAGGAGCAGGTGTGTCTCTGTTCCTTGGTATTGGGCTGTAATTTTGTAACTGTGTCCCCTGCCTTGCAAAACACCTGCTAGCTTCAGATAAATGTATCCGTTATGCCTAAACAGTATGTCTTTGTGTTTAATAAGCAGCTATGCTGCCGGGTTCCATTGACATGTTACCCATCATGCACTGCACAATGAGCAAGAAGGATTGGAACTTAAACAGGAGCTCGAGGTTCAGGAAATGCTTGGAATTGACTTGGAATCGTTGCATGGAGAAATTCACTCACTGACTTAACATCTAACTTCCCATTTGCCAAAGCTGTAAATCTTTAAATATACTGTAAGTATAGTAAAGAAAAAAGAAAAAAAATGATTTGGTCTGTTATTTATTGCTATTAATTTAAATTGTCAATCGTGTAATTCTGTTCATTTGTTCCATGCAGTTCCATCCAGTTAATTTTTTACCGAAATGCTGACAGTTCAGTGCCCAGTTAATCTTCATTCCGTTACTCTGCGGAGTTCTGCCTGTCGATAGCAGACCGGGCTTCCGCTGCAAGAGCTGAGGGGTTTAGAGAGCATTCACTGCCGAGGCACACTTACAAAATTGAATTTTAACGGTATTCTTGGTGCACTTAGACACCCAGATCGCATCCATTTCTAGAATAATTAAGTCTGCTGAGATGTGACCTTGTGACAATGGCGGATTCGCGGTGTGCCGTTGGAGCCCCGCGTTGGAGTACTACGATCGAGCGTTGCTCTGCACTGCCTGTATAAATGTCCGGTGATGCTGGGGACATAAACATAGTAAGACGTGTTTATTATTATGTTTTGTACGGTTATCAGGGTTTCCAACTTTAGTCAGCTGGCTGGAATGAGATTTTTCGATTTGAGACAGGTCTGCACCCATATTTACATATATGTAAGAGTTTTATTACCTTGTTAATAGTCTGTAGGGTTTGAAAACCTAGCCCCAACGCTTTGGGTGTAGCTAATTTTAGGTTTATAATGTAAATTTGCCATAAGTTTCTTGCGTGAGTGTAACGCCAGAAGCGTGAGCGTTGGCAGCCCTGGGTTAGTACACATTAATATGGTAAGGAAGGCTCAGGAAGATTATACGTGTCCCACAAAACGGTTTGCCTTCATTTCACGCAGGTCCGGCCTTCTCCTGACCTTCCGGTAGTCGTAAGTATGCGGCATTTCTTCACAAATACGAGATCAGTTTCTTTTCCTCACCACGCTGATAAGAGCGGTCACCACCGATTGCCCTAAACGATAAATGTAAGCTGAAGCAGTTCCTCATTATAGACACCTGATGGTGCTGTGTAGTCACGATAGCTGACTGGCGTACCTCTGCCGTTGACTTGGCACAGTTGCGTGATGTACCCATTTACGTGTTTTTATGTGTTTACTGAACCTCTGTAGCATCCATATATATGAAATGGATCTGATTAGTTATCCTTAAGGCTGTCTCTGCTTGTGGGGGGGTTTTAATGGAGGGGTGACTGATGACCTGGCCAGTGGCTTGTTGTCTTGGCACATCGGTGAGCCTGTTTGTGGAGATTGGGTTTTTTGTTTCTGGCCAGTATAAAGTGGAGGATGACACCCGAGACGGCAGGTTCTGGGGCGTTCTGTTTCAGAGATGTTAGCACCTGAGCACCACCCCACCCCCTCTCCCTGGGGATCTGAACATGTCTGTTGCATGACTGGTATTTGGGCCACAGTTCAAGAACCAGGTGATCCAAGAGTATTCATTTCAGATGCCTCTCGCGTGTTGAGACTGTCCCATGGATCGCTGAGCTGCGTGGGGGTCTACGTTTTTTAGCAGAACGATGGCGTTTGTTTGCATATGTGTGATTTGTTCGGCATGGTTACTTTTCAGGCTTGGTCATTCCACACATTATGTTGTAGCCTTAGAAAGTTTGCATTTCCTGTCAGTGGATCAAGACACAAATCCTCTGGAGATTGCAAAATACCAAAACTGGAACCAGATACTTTGTGCGGACGTGTGCATTGCATTCAGTCCATAAGTTCCTACTCGTAAAAATCTGTACTAAGTCAGCAATGTGCACGATAAAATCAATGCGGGAGCGTTTTTTTTTTTCGTACAAGGAACCAAAACAAAAATATCAGGAGTTTGAAAACATGAATCGCAAGCTGGGCTATTGTATGTGTGCTATTGTATGGGTGTGTTTTCATCCTTGGCTCATATTAATGCAAATGTGCGCTGGCATTTTAGTCAGGGTTCAGGGAATATTTGTATTGGCAGTCATTCAAGCACTAACGCTACCTTTCTGCCTTACAATATGTGTCTGACATTTTGGATTCAGCTCAGTTAAGAGAAATGTAATTTACTTGGAATGCTTACCACAGTTAGGGATATGATATCCAGATGTCTATCTGAAGGCTTTAATGCCATAAACAATGCTCATCGCCTTCTAAATGCCACCAAAACGTCTTTCCATTTTGATGCAGAAAGAGAGCATGTCCAGGGAAGAGGAGACTTTGTCCGAAATGGGTTGACTTTGATCTCTGCCGATGTCAGAAACTGTCTGGAAGTCCACGTTTTTAAAGTAGGTTGGATTAAACATTGATAATTAATGTTTTCGCATGACGGATCCCAGTAGCTCTAGATTTGAGGAGATGGAGATTTAACAGTGACTCGCTTCATGTGGACCCCTCCCTAGATGAGTGTCTCCTGTTATTACAGCTGGAAATGGGCACTCAGCCCTCTGGAACTGGCTCTCCACAAGTTTTATGCATGCCTTTCACTTCACATCAAGGAAATTTGCATCTCTGTCCTTGCGCTTGTGAAGGGCTACACAGAGATCCCTGAGACCACAGAATGACCCCGGCGCCACCCTCATGCTCAGCCTCGGCCTCGGGGCCTTCAGGCTCCTGTCTCTCCATCACTGGCCCCCTCTGAGATATGACTGTATGAACAGAAGAGACCCACTGCAAGGAGACTGAGAGCCACAACAGTGAAACGTGGATGGCTGGTAGACCAATGGAAATGGAGTATCGCTTTGAAATTTCTGTCAGCTGGCATGCTGGCGAGATATCACTGATTACCTCTATGTCTGTTACTCAAAATGTGCTTTAACGACAGGAATTGCCTTCAGTAGGATTTGATTGCTTGATTAATCAACCATATGGTAGCTACGGGGAAAAAACAAGGTTTCAAAACTCGCAGTGGCTACAATCTGAGGGTTTAAGTTTCATTTTTCTGATTGCTAGTGGCACCTAGAACATTTCCACCTATCTGTTACTGTATAGGCTGCTTCTGTCCTACAGTCGCTCATTGGACATGTCTTCCCTGGTGGAAAATAAGAAGCTTTTGGCGGGTTTTGGGCACCAGTAAAGTTATTTGTCTTATTACGCTTAAATATCAAAGGAAGAGCATGATTTAATTTGTGACGATGAAAACGGCTGATGAAAGCTTCCGGAATCAAAGCAGAGCTCATCTTTGTTCAGGTTGCCGCCATTGAAGTTCTCAAGCCTCACGCGCACAAGGTTAAATTAAATTTAAATATGACGTCCAGACTATCTCTCTCACTCGTTATTTTGGGACCCGGCAGTACACGCTAGTTTCCGAAAGGGACATGGACTTAAGCTGTCCAACAGAGCTTAATTAAAAAGATGCTTGAAGATAAAACGGCAATGGTGAAGATGGGGCAGAACGAGAGGCCGGCCCGCTAACGACGGAGGAGTCCATTTGTGGGGCGTTTTGACAACGCCGTATATTTTAGTGTGCCGTCGGTCCCTTAAACTTTCCACACATTTATGTAACTGTCGCCCTGGGGTCCGATCACAGGAACCAGGACCAGTCAAAGATCAGTTCGCTTTTCACCTTCTTAATGTGTGACCAGGAAGCCTGAGGCCAAGTTAGCGTGTTGTTGTTATGCGGTCTTACCCTGCTGGAGGATCTGCTGCGGGAGGGGAGATGGCTCTCTGTGCCAGGAAGGGGGGGAGAAATGATAAACGGCAACAGGAGAACAGGTTTGGAAAGGGCCGTGATGGAATGCGAGATCCGATGTCCGCGTTTGGCCCTGGGAAGATGCACCGAACGCAATCATATTTGATCAGTAATAAGGCCGGGGCAAATGAATGGTGAATGGGGAGCCACGGGCCCACCCCCACATTATACCCGCGGTTATCTTTGTAGCCAGCCTGCTAATCACCTGGAGCATAGAAAGCCGTTGTTTAAAGTTGTATTACTAAAAACAAAGTGTAAATGTACGGCTGTTGGCACTCAGTTGTGTGTTGTTTGACTATAGTATCCATATGGTGATGTTTAACCTGTGCAGTTGTGTGTTTTGTGACTATAGTATCTATATGGTGATGTGTACCCTATGCAGTTGTGTGTTGTTTGACTATAGTATCCATATGGTGATGTGTAACCTGTGCAGTTGTGTGTTTTGTGACTATAGTATC
>JAODLC010000050.1:10265017-10296453 GCA_026781145.1 Hippopotamyrus pictus
AAAACTGGATATTGATTAGCAATGGCTGCGAATCATTTTAACGGGAATTAGGCAATTGTTTCGCAGGTGGGTGTTTTGACATCGCAAACTGCGATGCGATACCGGCTATTTCGAACCCTGTGTAACCTGTGCAGTTGTGTGTTTTGTGACTATAGTATCTATATGGTGATGAGTAACCTGTGCACTTGTGTGTTTTGTGACTATAGTATCCATATGGTGATGTATAACCTGTGAAGTTGTCGTCGTGTATTTTGTTATTGACTTAGTCGGATATATTTATTCTTCTCCGCAGTGTCTCTAAGTATATGGCTGTTATTTCGTGATTGTCTGCCTGTCTTTGCATGAGTATTTCAAGATTACTTTGGTTTCTTGAATATTCCTTTTCCCGTTGCATGGGAACGTCTAATTGATCATTAGACTTGTATAATAGATTGACATTTTTGAGTCTATTTTTAGGCATATGTATTAATTTCTTGTTTTTCTTCATGGTGTGTTGCTATGGTAGCATACCTGAATAGCACATTTCTGCTAATTAAGCGGAGGATGGAGTGAAGATCAGTTTTAAGATGGAAATAGCGTTGTTCTTCATACTTTGATTATATTTGGAAAAATATTAAAAATTCGGCAGACTTTATGTCGCCAATTCGGTAACTCCGCGTCTCGTCCTGAGAAACAGCCGCTCTCTTCTGCGGAGGTGCCACGAGCCTTTAAGCACCTCATACTTCATTCAAAACGTCTGGCTTGGGGCTGATTTTGGCAGCGACCACACACCCGCAGCCTTCCCCGCGGCTCTCAGACGGTGGGGTTAATTAGCGCTGAACTATATTTATTGGCAAATTTGCTTCTGACCAGCTCCCCGCGGCGACGCCTTCCCCGGCGGAATTCGCCGGCCTCGTCGACGGCCAGCTGTCCCCTTCCCGCGGAGCACAGCGGGTGACCCTCGGGAAGGTAAATGTCAACTCTACCGCAGGTGTCGGCTTGCAGGAGTCACCGAAGGAAGCCCGGAAGGCTCGAGCTTGAAAAACTTACACCGCTATTTTCCGAGAGACCATGGAGGGCGTTCCGGATTCGCTCTGTGGTGTCGATGCCCAGCATCCACGCTTCCTCTCCAGATGGTCCTCACACAGGTGCTCCAGGTGAAGGTTGACCCACGAGCTGATCGCAGTCCGATCCTGCGGATCATTCCACTCTCTGAGTTTGGTTTTTTTCTCCGCGGACCCTCTCTAGCTGTTGCGTCCTACTGGCTGAGGAAGCTGACCCTGCGGTCTCCTGGATACTCGCAGAGCACGGGCCCATTTGGGGGAGGGTGAAGGTGCTCTTTCTGTCCAAGTCCCGCGAGCCTGACTTCTCACAATGCCCGCCAGGCCATTGGAGCATCGGCATCCAACATGCCTCCGGCGGCCGCCACCCGATGGCTTTTTGGCAGAGGCTCCCCTGCCCTTTGGCGGTATTTGGCAGGCGAGCTGGGCTTGTTTTGGTTGGATGGGGCCCAGCTGATGTCAAAGTCAGAGCCTCGCGGTCCATCGTGCTTCCAGAGTTCGGGGTCCCCAGGTCTTATCAAGACCAGCTGCCTGACAGAAGGGCATCATCACACAACTTGTGCCCCATTGTGCTGACGTGGAGCCCATCCGCTCAGCCTGGGGATTTTCCGTTAAAATGCCACCTTCCTGCCCGCGACTTGCTCACGTCTTGCTTTAAATGTTCGCGGCCTTTTCAGATTACAGGTGAATGCTTCCGCGTACACGGACTTTATAGGATTAAGCTGCTTCTGTCAGGCCCAAAATCCCAGGTTTTAGACCTGTCCCATGAGACGAGGTTTGCACCAGAAGTGTAAATATTATGATACCCGTGTGCAAAAATTCAGTATTGGGAGTGTTTCTCCGCTCTGGAGATTTCCAAAGAAGCCAGCCAGTTTTAATTAGCTTTGCGCTAGTACGACTTTTTTGATATTTACCTCTTTTTGCGTGTACCGCCTGTAGTGGAGAAGAAAAAAACGCTTCAAAGTTTACTTTTTGTTCCAAATCTCTCTGCTGCAATTAAGAGGAATAAATAAATATTTAAAGGTTTACGGGCTGCTGCTTTTCGGCCTAATAAGGCTGCCACTCTTGCCCATGCGCAGTCAGGCGTGGACCGTCGCTATTCCGTTATCATCCGCAATTAGCATTTTTATGGCTGGTTTATGTGGGATTGTCCCCTGGAGGTGAACAGTCACATCGTGACTCACGCCGGATGAGGGCCGCATGCTGAAATTATGGTACGACGTCTGTTTATTCTAGAAACAAACTGAGGCAGGATGGAAAAGAAGTGTTAATGGAATCCAAAAGGACCTATTTGTGCACTTTTAAACAGCTCACCCCAGGAAACGTCTGTTTTGGGACAACACTGAGGTTCCGTGTCTCAGTTCCTTGATGGACAAGCTGAAAATGAGCGCCGTGCCACTTATCTCCCTGGCGACATCACTGAGGATGGAATGCTGGGTTTGTCTGGCAGCGCTGTGGGAATGCAAGCTTCCGATATGAGCAGCCATGGCCTGAGCCCCCTCTCCAGGCGTACAGGGGTGCCGGGGGACCTCGCTGCATTGCTGGCCACCTCTCCGGTTGGGCTTGTCGTCAAACACGCGGTGTGATGTCATCGCGGGCCCTCACCAGGGATTTTGACCCTGATGGGGCGCAGAAATCTGGGAGCGGAGTTCATCCTGATATCCCCGTCTCTCCAGATTATTGCATGCGGTCCGAAGCGTGCTTTTGCAAGTGTGTCATGAACAGTGTCGATTTATAGATCTACCCAGCAACAGTCCTGAAGTCACGTCCATGGCTCCTGAACCCATTTTAAGCTACAGTGTCGACTTGAGTGTGGATTTCACCAGACGACTTGCTGCACTTCTGGGTCTCGCAGTGGGGATTGTTTTTTTTAACTTATTTTAAAGATAATTTTGTTATTTTTGTGCGTCAGAATAATCCGTTCGTCGTGGTTGTCAGAAAAGGACAAACAGAGCAGCTGAACAGATGGGGGGGGTGTTGGATGCTCGGACCCTTGGCCCCTTGGGTATTTTATTTGTAGAATTTAAGGTGAACTTGTGTCCAGGACAAAATCCAACACAAATCATCTCTCATTTTTTTTCTTGTACTTTTCTTTTTCTTTCCAGACTCCTATTAGCCATCCCTCCAGCAAGTGAACCCAAAAGTATATAATCATATATAACTGCACACATAATGTCAATTCATTATTTCTAACAAAACCACCATTAACACAAATAATCCTTTTAGATACTGACACTGATTCGCTAGCAATATAAGGCTAACCACAGGATCCTATCAAAACTAACAATGAAATATCAGCAGACCGAACAAGTCTTGTTCCCTAAGTCTGTTTTTAAGTTGAATAATAATAAAAGTAAGAATAACAGTAATAATGATCAAATAACTAAATACAGTACTGTACTGTACGTCAAGCTAACGAACCACTGAGGCCATGCAGTATTTTCTCGAGCGTCACAAACTAGTGCATGCATTCGTTATTATGAACCATATAATTAATAGCTTTAATCGCTTTATGGTGATCCATCTTAAGTACATATGCTCCTCAGCTTACGATGGGGTTATGTTCCGATGAACCCATCGTAGGTTGAAAATATGTAAACCGAATATGATATGATAAATAAGTGACTGTAAGATGTTGTTAAACAGTGTATGAGATGTATGTATGTCTGTATGTCTGTATGTATGTATGTATGCATGTATGTATGTATGTATGTATGTAATATATGTATGTATGTATGCTTGCAATACTACAGAGACTGGAAGTGTGGCTGAATAGAAGTTGCCACCGCCCTTCATGAGTAGATAGTATTATACGGCTTATCGATAGCCCGGGAAAAGATCGAAGCTCTGCTTGGTCTGATCTATCGCACCGTCGTAAGGTCGAAATATCGCAAGTCGAATCGTCGTAAGGCAAGGTGCACCTGTTCTGGTTTTCAGCAGGTCTGATGTTCTTAATCCAGGGACTACCTGTATTGTACAGATCAATTTAAAAAGTGAACGCAAATGATATGGAGCAGTGAATGTACATTTCCATATCATCCTGGGATGGAGGTTTGTGAGGCTGTGTCTATGGAGCTCCCTGGAGACTTACTTCTGTTTCCTCTTGGTGTCCGTAGCCAGGAACTGTGAAGCTGACCAAACCGGTGGCCCTCTGGACCCAGCAGGACGTATGCAAGTGGCTGAAAAAGCACTGTCCGCACCAGTATCAGATCTACAGTGACTCCTTCAAGCAGCATGACATCACAGGTAGGCGTGACCCCCGATGCTTCCTTCCCAGCATCCCCTGACTCAAGTTGTACTCTTCTCTGGTAGCTTATGGTTTACTGCTAGCAGTCCCCTACCCCTCACTCACTTGGTTTTGACCCCCTCAAGGCAATGACTGCCGATTCAGGGATCAATAACAATTTATGCTGTGACCTTTGGGGGGAGAGGGAGTGGGGGCTGTCATTTATGGGCACACAGATGACGCACTGCTAGTGATTAATTCGTAGACCAATTAGCATTGATTTATACAGAGTTAAACACTTAATTCAGACCTGCACCCCATCCAGCAGGAGTTAACAGCTTCCGATTAGCAAATATGGGGGGCTACCCGCACTGCTTTGCACCAGTCGAATTTTTGTAATGCAGTTTGCAGTAGGATCCCCGGGTCACAGTGGCACGAATAGCTCTTTAATGGCACCCTGCAGTTTTAAATTGATACTGCAGTAATTGCGGCATTTTCATTAGTGAGCCGCCGGACAATAAGACTAAAAATATATATATATACCAGAGTCGCTCCCTGTGCCTAATGCTCGAGATCAGCGCCGTCCTTATCCCATTTAGTAATTAGCAAACGTGACATATCAACAGCCGGTGTGTATGTTTCCTTGGAATTTATTTCCTGTTTGCTAATTTAAATGTTGTCGAGTGGGTCACCATGGCGATGTGAAAATGTCACATGAAATTGCGCTGCTTGAGAGAAACGCCGTGCACGAGCTTGAGTAATTAGTCCGTTATCAGCATGCTTTAATTGCTCGCTGAATATTCCAGCGCCGTGGTTGCTGTTCGCGGCACTGAGGGTCCCGTCAGGTTACGAACATCTAGATTAGAAGGCAGACGCTCTGGCCAACGTACCGCCCCCTGTGTCAGTCCTCACTCTACCCCAAGTTCATTACTGACTTCAGCAAAAGATATAACCTCCACTTGCCATTAGACTCCATCCTGGAGTGAGTGTGTCCTCCAGACTCAAGTATCCCCTCCTTTGTGGGCATTTTAATTGGTCCTGGAGGCTGTCTGCTGCTCTATTTAAGGCTGCCCTGATATATAAGCTGATTTATTCCATTCTTTATCCGCCGCGGACGCTTCATGAATGCTGCTTTTAAGCACGACTGCTGTAATTCTGCTATTGTATGCAAATGCATTTCTGCACGTACGTTCTACATTGTGCGCATAGTAATGCTCATGCCATTGTGTGCTCTTGCTGCAGAATGGCATGGTTACATCCGGTTTAGTGAAATCAGATTAAATCGTATCGGGGGGATCTCAGCATACGTTCGTAGGACGAGCGGATCTTGGCGGATCCTCGCTTGGAATGACTCAGGATTATACAGCCTCTCTCTGTGATCTGGAGAATTCCGCCCGGACCACAGTGGATTACAGAAACAGAGGGAGGCTGATTTTGTGGGGCCTCCGTTGGCCATCCGGAGGCAAGCCTGGCCTGTCGTGCCATGTCCTCAGACCATCGCGCCATCAAAGTAGTAGTGTTATTTTTTTGTGTGTGCAATACTTGTGAAAGCAGCACTTTAATGAAACAATTGCCGCTCCTGTTTGTCAGCATGAACAGCTTGGCAAGTTGTTTTATAATGGTGAGTCAACTCCATAATAGAAGCCAACTTTATTTTTTTATGCGTTCATACTGTGTGTTAAAAATAAGAGGTCAACATCCTGTAAATAGACACACCCATAATATCTAGACAGCGGGAGAGCGTTAAGGCAATTTATGCGTGTTTTCTCTCCCATGCGCTACAGCTGATTGATTACAACTTACGCAGCTATTAGAAGAACAAAGTTAAATGAACTTCCAGGGGAAGGATAAATCAGAGCTGGAAGAATGTGCCGGAAACAATGCAAGCCAGGTGTGTTTATGTCTGACGGCGATGATGTATGCTTTTACCGCCGATGCCGTTTGCGCGGCTGTGATTAACATGGGTGCCGAAAGCGAGCGCGTGAGAGCCGGCGCACAGGAAACCGTGATTTGTGTGTCAGGTTGCTGACAAGTTTCAGTGTCGCCAGCTGACAGATAGCGTCGCGCGCAAACGCCATCCCACAATCCCCTGTGGGGATGAGGTCATTCGACACAGCTTTTCATTTTCATTAAATTGACTTATTTTATGATTATCTTTGGTTTGTTTGTTTTATGTGAGTTTTCATGCAGTGCCAACAACATTACAAATGAGGTAACCGACGAGCTCATACACTGTGCACCAAGCTCTGCCTCGATGCATGGATTTTGAATAATTTATTGTGGCAGAGTTTTAAATAAAACTCCTGGTTTTCCAGTCCAGCACCAGAGGGGATTCCAAACATGCTGGCATTGGTTCCAGATCATTTCTTCATAATTAGTGCTTTTTTTAGTTATGGAATAATAATCTAGGTGTTTAGTCTGCTATATGATTTGCATACAATGCACTGTGAGACCCTAGCAGTCCTACAAATGTTGCTCATGTTTAGGGATCCTCTGCCAATGTTTGTTTCGGTTTAAGCTGCTTAAGCATTTATGGCCGGTGATAGTAACCAGCTTTGATTTCCGGTACCTGGTAATTATTTAAAGATTTGATTAGCCCTGTATTCAAGCTAATTGGGGTTAAAGGCACGTGTAAACAAACTTTAATCTTTTATTAATTCATTTATTTAATTTGAAATTGGATTATATTATAACAGTAATCAGGTATTAATTTTAAAAATGTGTCAATTTGTGTCTTTTGCTGATTTTTTTTTTTTTTAACAAAAATCGAAACTGACAATATCAGTATACTATTGTGGAATATTGTGGTATTCCAATACTGTAACCACAGAATCATAATTATAACAATTTTTATCTTTTTTATGGTCTGCACAAATCTTCAGCAGTGTCACGTATTGCTTTTGATTGGCCTGTAAAAGGGGAAAAAACTGCTTAAAATACCTTTTAAAGTGGTTTTCTAATGATCTGAAGACAAAATGTACAGATGCAATTTTATTGTGGCTGTAATGTTCTCACATAAACTGGGGAGAGGTTTTATAAAACATATCAGACGACTTTTTGCTGCTTAATTCTGACATAGCTTCAGTCATTTAATTGGCCTTTTTTTAAACCTCCCATTGTTACCCGTTTTCTAAGATTTCTGGACATCTTGATGCAGTTTTGGAGAAGCTGACATCCCATACAGATGTTTTGGCCGTTCCATGAGGGCTCCGCATTGTTTCCTCGCTCTGAAGCTCCCACAAGCTCTAACTCTGGACAGCTTCTCCTGGATCGTGTTTCTCCAGGCCTCTTGGTGTGCCTTGGTGGTCCAACCTCAGGAAACCTTGTGGTCTGTCATTTATTTTTGGTTCACCGATGTTGCCTGTTATTTTCACATTCTCCGTAGAGCTGTCCGAGTTCGCTATCAATGCAGGGGTTCATGTAGTGTGTGTGTGTGTGTGTGTGTATATATATATATATATACCGCCTTTATTTTTTCAAATCAGTTTTGAGAAATGCCTTTCTTTCATCTGTCTTGCATCGCTGCCATTTGCAGCATCGCAACAGATTGTACATGTTTTGCATTACTGTGCGAGCGGCCGCAAGGCTGAGGAAGACGCCCAGAAATCATGGTCTCACCTCGGTCTGATGGCGAAACGCTCCCCAAACTGTAGCTCTGTCCACAGATGGTCTTACTTAAAATGCGCTAAAGCGTGCATGCTAAGCGGTTCTGTAATAAGATGAAAGCAGCTAATCTCTGACGATTGTTAAAACGCGGCAGGTGATTAAGGGATGGCCTAGTAATGTGTGGCTACACATTTAGAGCAGGCATAATCGCTAGATAGGGTTCAGAGCCGTAAGCCTTTCAAGCATGAATAGGGCAATGAGATGATTGAAAAAGTCTTCCATCCCAGAATAGCAAGTTAAAATCAACCTAGGGCAGTTGGAGTGGAATCCATTCAAAACCTAGGATGATATATGTCAAAGTCTAGTTTGTTTATTTAATAATAATAAAAAAAAACGCTTGATGGTACAGCATCCAGCCAATTTTGAAGATCGCCTGGAGCCCGACTAAGATTTTGTTTGAGTAGATAAGACTTGATGTGCTTCCTGTGAGCACTAACAGTCATTAGCTCGAACCATGGAGATCTTCATAAGCCATGAAGGGCCAAGATGCTACAGTACAAGGGTGTCTTATGTTCCTGTGAATGTGATGTTTGCTGGGACAAAAGGCAGCCAATAAATGGATTATTACATATGTATAGTGAGGTTATAACAGCTATCAGCTGTAACCGGCGTAAATCAGGTAACTCGTGTGCTGACTCCATTAACGTCATTGGTGGGTCGGCCCCAGACAGTTTCCCATCATGCTCTGCTCCTGGGCTGCTCCTGCCGTCACCGCGTGCCCGATTCTAATGCCGCTTCTACATATGGATGGGCGGAAGGCGAAACGGATGCATTCAGGTGGACCGGAGCGCTTGGTTATTCGCCAAGCGCCATTTCTCTCTTCGGCGGCGGGATCGATGGCGTGTCCATCAGCAAAACAATTTCCCATCAAGTCGAGAAAGCTCTCCATTTAATGATTGTGTGTTTTTTTTTTTTTTTTCCTTTCACTCGGTGACTTAAAAACGCGGTCGATATGGCCATGCAGAGAGCGGTGCTACATCGAGTCGGGTGCAGTCCCCGGGCCTGATCGATGGCCCCGCGGGTGTCGGCGAGTCTCCTCGGTGTCGCAAGCTGCCGGCTTTGCCCCGGGGAAGAGGTGAGGAGCCGTCATCGGAGTCCAGCCACTGCTGTACCCCCTATTATACGTGTGAACGTGTTTCATTTATATTCTTACACCTCTGTTCGTGGAGGCTGTCCCATAGGCGTAATCTCGGGCAACCGAAACCCCCCCCACCCTCTTCCCACCGCGTCCCTCCACCTTGTGGACAAATGCGTAATTAGCATCGCCTCGCGGGCGAGGGAGGGGGATCCCCAGGGTGAGGCTGGCACATTCAGACGGGCGCATTAAGCCCCCGCGCATTCATCAGGAAGCCGGCTGACTGCGTCGGGGCGAGACCCTGAAAAGCTGGAGATTAATATGTGGAGAGTTCCAGAAGGCTGCAGTCCTGTTCTGTCGGCCATTAATCTCTCAGCTGTTTGGCAAGCGCGCCTGCGGCGACGGCCGAGGCATTAATCTCACTGCGGTGACTCTCGATGCCGCTGTCAGACGGTGCGTGTACGTGTGCACATGTGTGTGAGAGAGTGGCAGCAGGAGAACACTCTGTGTGTCGGTTAAACTCACAAACTCCATCAGAGTATAGCCATGCATGGGGTAGGTGGCCTCAGCCCTAAACACCTCGCGAATCGAAAGTCATCAAGCAGTTTATTTCATAATAACCTGAAGGGTGAAATGGGGAATTGGCGGATTCCGTCGCGGAGTTCAGTTAAAAACCCAGGTAATAGAGCTGTTTCATTCGTCCAAGTGGGGACACTGGGTGTCTTTTACATCCATCTCGAGAGAGACAGACACACCAGGAGATACAGATGAGGGTTAGTTTTGGGGCCACAGCACTGGATCAGCCAGTGTCTAGTGCCCTGGAGCCGTTGGGATTAAGGGCCTTGCTCTAGGAGCCAACAATAATGTGCTTACTCATCTGGTTATAGGATTCAAGCCCACAACCTTACACACATTGGCATAGATGCCTAACCCACGAGGGTACGTACTGCCGTAAAAACCAAAACATTTCTCCTCGTGTAAGAATTTCACCTGAGCGGCAGATTTGACGTCCTCCACGCCATTGAGAACAAAGACGCGGTTAAAATAGCGAGAATAAAAACTCATTGCATTGATTGGCAGAGTCCCTTCACTGTAGATGTTATTTTTGCTAACAAGCTGTTACTTAAACAGTATATGAGTGTTAGATGAAAGCACAGGTGCCTCGATCTCATGTGTTTTTGATAAATAAACAGAAATATTTAGACCTAAGAAGAATGGTAAAATGATGTCTGGAAAGGAATGCTAATTTGTCAGAACTAAGCCGATAACGATTCAGAAAAGAAATTCTAGTCTTTTTTAGAACAATCTTATTTGTGTGTATTTCGAACCCGGACTCCCCTTTTATACGCAGAAGGTTTTTTATTAGGAATCCGTATAAACATACTGGGTGCCGGGCTTCCGCAATAACCCGGAGAGGATAAGATCGCGTGCCTTTTGAATAGAGGCTGAAAGTCAAAGCTAGGAACAGCTTGCATTTTAATCAGCCCGCCGACTGAATCCGCCCAGCCTGACGATGGACCCGCGAACATCCGCATGTCCCAGAATTCCCACTTTTACACTTTACAGCGAAAAAGTGTGGCTGCTTTTACAGCATTTCATCTGTCCCGGCCGTTCTTATGTTCTGAACCGTGAATCGCAGATTAAAAATGGGGGGGTGGGGGGGTGATTGATAGAGTAAAAATTAAAAAAAAAAAAAAAAAACAACAACAAGAAAAACAACTGCACCCTGTGAGTAATTATTGTGGTACTGAGTAATTACAGAATATTTTTATGGCGTTATTGAACTAGCAGGGAGGTCATGATACTCACTGGCTTAAGCAGCCCTGTGTCAGGGGGCCACAGGCCATCGCGCCAATGTGGGGGGGGGGGGGGGGGCAGTCACGAGGCTCCTGTGGGCCCCCAGGGATGTTAACCTTCAGCAAAAGCACTTAACCTGAATTGCTTCGGTACACATTTGGCTGTATAACCCGACGGAGTGTTAAAAACACAACCTGTTTACGTCACTTTGAATAAGAGTCTCCTGTGTGTGTTTAGCGGTTATGGGGGGGCTGCTGTGCGTGGTTTTTAATTAGATCCCCCCCCTCCCCCAAATCGCGCAGTTTGCGTCTCTTTCTCTTGCAGTCTGATGAATGCAGTAAACGCTACATTTTCCACAAGGGCTACCTCTCATATTTTCAAAGAGGTCCCAGTCCTCTCGTCTGGAGCCAGTTCGGTTTGGACTCACTTAAATAGTACATTCATAACAATATGCTGCCCAAATATGCATATATGTGTCTGTATGGAAAGTTAAAAACTGAGGTAAAGACGGATATAAGTAGTTCTTTAGTGTCATATGTTTCAGTAGCCGAGGGTGTTATTTTGGTGCTGAAACGCAGCGAGGCCCCGAGACTCGACCCTGGAAGCCCCGTGGGTAGTGGGGTTTGTGGGGGGGGGGGGGGTTGGGGCGCGCCGATAAAGTGAATTTGCATTTAACATCCCTGGCAATTTAAAAATGGCCTGTCTTTAGGGGAAGGGTCAGGTGACCGCGATTAACTGTGATAATTCGGGTCGCAGCCCCCACCCCTGATGCAGATGCATTGCGGTGTCGCTTTAGGTGCGTGCTCAGCGAGCCTGCCGTCCGCTGCCCTGCCCCGTCCCTGTCAGCTGCCTTTTTCTGTGGGTAGATGCAGGTTTGTAATTAATCACGGTTTTAACCACATTGCAGAAAGTCCAGACTCGCCTGTTCACGGCGACGTATCTGGTGATTTGAATTTAACTTGGCCTTCCTCCTGGGGGCTTTAAAAAGCCCCCTCAGCCGTGTAAACACGCCGAATGCCGCGCCTACGGGGCTCTGGTGACACTGAGAAAGTGCACGCTGCCTCGGCTGTGAATGACGACGGCGGGTGAACCTTGGGCCGGCACCGCGGCGGCTCAGGGAGCCGGGAGAGCAGCATGGCGATTCGTTTACAGTCCTGCCCGCCTTTGCTGAGCCCTCTGTCTTGCCGTGGCAGAGCTGGTGGCAATGCATCCGTCTTAGTGGGAGAGCTGCCCCCCCCACCCCCCCAGAGCCTATGCACAAGCTCCCCGGCTCTCTTTATTAATCACAGCTTGGAGAATCAATGACTCGGAACGGTGTGTCGAACCCGCGCCCCTGGCCCCCGGACACGGGTCAGCTAGTCACCTTAGCCCACACGGTGCTGCTCATTGTCTGCATCCCTCAAGCAGACAGCAGCATCTGTCTTAGGTCCCAGGAATGGAAATATTACACATACACAACTTTCTATCCATCCATCCATCCATCCATCTTCCAAACTCTTATCCTGATTATGGTGACAGGTTAGCATGGGGTCTAGCCCAGGTAGTACAGGGCACAACGCTGTGGAATATTATTCATGCATGAAGTAATAGCAATATTGTACATATACAGTAAAAAGTAACCACTTTGCTGGAATCAGCCTGTGCCATATTGCAAATCCCAGGGTAAATAATTGACTGGCCAGCAGGCAGTGTCCTTAGATGTCCGTGACGTGACTGGCTTGTTTGGATTTAAAGCTGATTGTGTTTCGTTATGCCCTTGCAGTGTCTTATTGACGTCTGTAAGTCAGGTGTTTGTGCGTGGGGGACAATCTCGGTCTATACACATGGCTGTCACACAGATTTAGTCTATGATAAAGTGTCAGCACATCTCTATTGATCGGCGTCCTCCTGCTATCACCTTAGTTTCTTGGCTGGGTCGTTCAGGTAAGACCCTGTATGCTTAATGAGGGGAAACCATACCTTCATCCAGGGAGTCGGCAGATGCTGGGGTGGGAAGATCAGAGCGTTTCTCTGGGCACTGGCCAGTCCGGCGATTTGCAGAGAGCTGGAAAGGAGTGGAAGGTGCCCCTTCTGTCCCTAATGTATCTGTAGATGACGGGGGACGGGGGAGGGACCGTAATCTTTCAGATGGTGTTCAGCTGGGTGAGAGAGGCTGAGTGTGGGGGTGGGGGGCGTCCTGGTCGATAACAGTGAAGGAGTAGCAGTGTCACGGCCCCCAGGGAGCACTTAGAGGTACGTGGCAGGCAGGGTCTGCCCCCGAGAGTTCATCACATGGATTTTCGGAGGGGGGGTGTCAGCACTCTTAAGGAATACTGGGGTGCTGCACCAGCTGAGTAAACTGCCAGTGATGGAGGGGTTGTCTGAAAATTTAAAGTTAACATTCCCAAATGTACTTATGTGAGACGGGTGGGGGCACCATCTGTCCGGAGGGGTAGGTGACTGCAGTTGTTCGTATTGGTTTGATCCACCTCTCCCACACTCTCAGCGTTTGTTTACCACCGACTGTCATATCTCTGTTCGCAGCCAGACTACCGTACCTACGCTGATTTGTGGTCATTGTTTTGCAGTTCCCCCCTATACTCCTGTATCAATCATTTAAGAAAAAAATGTCTTTGGGCTGTTATGCCTTTTAAACGGCATGACGATCAAACCTGTAGTTTTCTTGTCATGTCAATGCCCTGCAGAGAAGATTGATGGGAAAGGTCTTCGTGGGCAGCCTCCAAATCCCAGCATGCAGTGTGACGTAGGCTTTCCTGGGCAGCCTTCAAATCCCAGCATGCAGTGTGACATGGCATGGTGGGCTCGAGGCTGGGTGCCATTCCTTATGATAACGTGTGGTTACAAACGATAAAAGCGGTAGTGAAAATTATGGGAATCATATGAAGATGGGGGTGAAATATTTAGGGGTTTATGCTGTATTGTATTTGTATTTGTTATTGTATTTGTTATTGTATTTGTGATAGTATTTGTAAATGTATTTGTGTTGAGAAGCTCTCCTGCCTGCTGAGGGCTTCTCAGCTAAGAAACGGTGCACCTCGCTGGAGGAGCAGTGTGGCTGTGTTGACGGTCTTTGTCGAGCCTGTAAATATGTTCCCCCCCCCTCCCCCCCTCCGTGTCGTGTTCTACAGGCCGGGCTCTCATGCGCCTGACAGATAAGAAGCTAGAGCGCATGGGCATCATGCAGGAGGGCCAGCGCCAGTGCATCCTGCAGCAGGTGCTGCAACTGCGCGTGCGAGAGGAGGTGCGCAACCTCCAGCTCCTCACGCAAGGTACCTGTCCGCCTCTCATCTGCCCCCTCCCCCACATTCCCGCCGGCCCTCCATCACACTGCCCTCAGAAAGCAGGGGTAAGAGCTCGCCGTCGCCCTGACGACGGACCGCAGCTCGACTAGTCATCTGCGGGAGGTGCAGTGCCCTTGCACCAGGAAGGTGAGGGTTTTCCTGGTGCTCCTGAGGAGCAGGGTGGGTCTGGGGGTCCGCTGTTGAGCTGTTGAGGGGGAGCTGTGGTTACCTGGCAGGGAAACGTCGATATCGAGCAGTGTTTAAGCACCACGATGAAGCCACATGGGCAGCCATTAAGCTCTAAGGTAGAGTGCGTTCTGACAGAATGATTCCACTCCATGGTTCTGTTACCGAAAAGTCACACATCCTGTGAAGACATAAGAGCCTTCGCCTTTTCCACACCGTGTTTATAACCACTTATAAAGGATCACGGGCGGTTTCGTCTTGTACTTGCATTTGCTGCTCTGACCGTTTTATGAATGCGAACACATCCTGGGCGTCTTCATTTTTAAAACGTTCAGCTGCTCTGGAACGAAGTCTATGAGTGAAACAGATGGCAATACTGAAGGATCTGTCAACCGTCCATGTATTTGCTTGTGAAAGACATCTGAATGTAATCCGTCTGTCTCCCAGCCGCTCTTCCTGGATCCTGTCTCTGGCAGCACGGGCCACGAGGCAGGGGCACAACCTGGATGGGATGCCAGTCCTTCGCAGGGCACACACACACACACACACACACACACACACACGCTCACACACTATAGAGATTCCAGTTCGGCTAGCTGTGTGTCCTTGGACCCATACAATGAGGAGAGAATTTGCAGACTCTGCAGACATGGAGCCGGGGTGAGATTTGAACCCACAACCATGGAGAACAGGCATGCGGCTTGGCCATCCAAACTCCCAAATCCAAACGCAGGAGTGCCATTTACTGTATTTAAAAATGTTTATGCCTGACGTTGGGTCTGATCCTCCATTCAAGCTGTTTCTTTGGATGCTGCTGGCGTTAATTAACATGTCTTCTGTAGTTTTCCAGGCCCTGGTAACCTGAAGCTTGGTCGGCACTCGTGCGTATGTGTTCTGCTCCGTGTAGCGTCGCACCACGTGTGTGTTCACAAGCGGCCCAGCTGCGGGTTCGGCCTTCCGGACCACGCAAGGCTACGCGGCTAAGTGGAAACTCCCAGAATGCTTTGCCAATGTCTCCGGTGCAGACGTGAGCAGGATACTGGGTTTCGTTCATTTACAGTGTCCCTGTGTTTCTGGTGGGCTAAGACGAAGAAAGATCTGTGGGATGCCATGCTGCAGATGGCAGTACGAGGTGAACGATAAAACACGTCAAAGAAGGCTTGGGCAGGGGGACGGACCAGGAGCTTCCCCAGCTAATTCAGTATGCAAACAATACAGGCGTGTTTTATTAAAGCAGCCTGCTATTGTTGCACGGGGCCCCTGTCCTAATTGCTTATCGATCGCACCGCAAACATGCGTCCGGAACCAGCATTAATCAGCCATGTGGAGCGGACCGTCCATTCAAGCCACGGCACGGTTTCCTAGCGAGGCGGTAATTCATTCTCCGGGGTGAAGTGAGTTGGGAGGGAGCAGGGATCCGAGCCAGATCGGAACCAGGACTAGGACTGGTATCGGGACTGGTGCGGTCCGCTAGAGCAGACGCTTACCTGGGGAGGGACGAAGGAAACGGCCGATAGCAGTAAAATCTCCTATGCGGTACTCGTGAAAATGAAAAATGTTCTCTAAATGATGAGTTTTACTGTTGAACTTAAATGGATTTCATTTGCATGCTTTTTACTCATTTGATTCCTAACCAAATTCAGCATACACGATAATGATGAAGTTAAATGACGTCTAATAACAAAATTATATATAATGATGAATATTATTTTGACACTTGTCTTTAAAGGGCCTTTAAACGTGCCTTCCTTGGTCACCTGGGGGTGCTCATCTTAACGAGGCTGTCAGGTGGTAGATAAGTAGGCTTCTCCTAGATAAGTTGGCTGTACAATTTTCATCGCATACTAAGAACAATGAGAATTGGGTTATGTTGATGGGGACATTTTATCATTTTTGGAGTTTTATCATTTTTAAAGCCAATGCAGTCTACCTGAATTAAATAAGCTATTTGCTTTAATTTACTTTAAATTCTTCATTGATTTAGTGTGATGCAAGCTCACAAAATAACAGTTAGTCCTTGTATTCCTCAATGTTCCCACCAAATACCTGGCAACCCAAAATTTGTTTTTTAATAAGCCGAATAATTAGCAACCCAGAACAATTTATGGGGTATTGTTGTTGTGGAAAAAAATCCATTAGTCAGACACATCAGTGCTGCTTTTTAGCACAGCAGAATAAAACTCTTTAATGTGTATAAGATGCACAAGCGACAGAAGATCGAGACGGGCTTGTAGGTGAGGGATTTTTTATTTTTTTTTGCCTTGGCTTAATTTGTTTGATGGTTGATTTATACAGTTTTACATTTTAAATGTAAATATGACATTTTCCCCCAGCTGCCTGTAACTTTAATGAAATGGAGAATGCAGCGATTGTGGGAAAATTACGTTGTTTTTATTGGCAGAGAGAAACAGCGCACTCACCTGCCTATCCAGACTTGCCGTGGTTTATTGTGGCTAGGTGCATGGTGAGCGCACGTGTCTAATTGCGGGTCAGCGCGCGGCGAGGCGGGGGGGGGGGAGCGCACCACATAAACGCAAACGCATCGTTTGCGAGTCCCGGCACGTACAGCGCTGCCTTTGTTCAATATTTACACGGCTTTGCTTAAAATTAATTTCTATCCTTGGGGGGTCATCCTTGTCCTGGACTCTCTGTAATTGATTCAGATACACCCCCATCCTCCAACTCTGTGCTACAGCACCGCCGTTCCCCCTCCCTGCAAGGCTGGACTGTAATGAGCTCCCTCGGGGACCTGAAACAGCCTCCGTGCAGGATTGTGAAGCCCCCCACCCCCGCCCATGCCAGCCCGGGGGCGTCCCGTTACCCAGCAGCCCTCTCGTAAAGCTACCTGGCTTCAACCCGTTTTTCAAAAAGAATTCGCTTGATGTTGCTCAGTTTTCCCCAGGAGAGTGACTCTCCTGCACTGACTAGAAGCACGAATCTCTGCTTTTTAGGAGATATAAGAACCTCGGTTCACCCCGGCGTGTGGGACATAAAGGCGATTAACAAGAGCGGGGAAAGACACGTACTGACTGCAGGAACGACGGCGGAGGGAGCGCAGCCCGGGGAGGGCAGCCGGATACGTGGGCAGCGGTGTCACTAACGGGGTAGAAGGCCCTCAGCCGCTCTGAGGCGCTATTTTTAGACACCTCCGAACTCCCAGAAGAGGCTGAAGGCTTTCGGCAGCCTCATCAGCATCGCATTCTATTAATTAGCTGTACACTTACGCTCTTCTTTTCCACCCCCCACTCCTTTCTGCGTCCCTAAGTCACAGCACGGGTTGGGGTTTTGAGGTGAGGGAGATTAACTCCTCCTTAATTAACCTGAGCTGCCGCGCAGTGAGCCAGGTGTACGTACAGTTAAATATGTACAGTTAAATACGTACAGTTAAATACGTACAGTTAAGGTGACTGAAGTCAGCCCCTCTGCAATGCTTGACACAGAGACGTCGCCGTCCCTGACCTCATACCTTAGTACTGCCTTTGGGATTTAATGGCCGCTCACTACACAAGGGTCACATCGCTGAGCTATGCCGGTCCAATCAGACGGCTCTCTGGGAAGTCATTTAAACACCGCGATTGCCAAATTTAATCTTTCCTTCTCGGCCGTCTTTTTATTAACCCCGAAGAGACCAGGGCACTCGTTTATATGTCCACCTCACCAGCCGCCAGAGCTCCCAGCGATGTGGATCTGGATCTTAGCACCTTCCGCCGCGGTTGCCATGGCCACGTTCATATACCCGAAATAAGCGGTGCACGGAGAGACCAGCTTTGGCGAGAAACTGCTGCCGATCTCCATTTGTGGAAATTCCACCATATGGCGAGATGTATTAAAGAAATGTATGAAAGAAACAACAGCTTAAATCAATCATTATATGAAGAGTAATATAGCTGTCTAGCGTATATACCCAGGGGTAGAAGCTAATATCCATTCATTTAAAAACCATTTCCTTTTATAAATGAGAACTGGCAGGGTGTTTGAGGGCAATGACAGAGAGCTACAGTGTCGCTATCTCACGGAAGGGCCTTGATCAGGCTATATGTCGCTTGTTTAAAATGGCTACTTCCTGCCCGATTTCTGCACACGCAGCCTTTCCTGAAGGAGAGAGTGGCAGCTAAAACCATACCCATCCTTCACGTCAGCGTCAGTCCCCATTGCGGGGTCACGCTTTGCTTGATGCCGCTGTCACGACGCGCGACGCCATCAGAGCAGGTGACAAAATGACATAGTGCTTTATGTCGTGTTCAGCGCTGAAAACAGCCGTTACAGTGTTCATGATGGGATTGTAAGTGTTGTACTGTATTGTAATCACTATCTGTGACATTCTGCCAGAATAGCTACTTCTTTGGAATTTCACTATTCCTGTCAGGAAAGTAAATCCAGCTGTCCTTTCTTAGTTCATAGTTGCTGAGTTAACTTGCCGTGTTTCGTTAAGGATCGAAATCAACAAACCATCTTTAAGCTGGTTGGTTTTGTGGTGGATCGCTCTGAATATTCGTAATTTACATATTTATCCCAAACTTTTAATACTTGTATAGACCACATTAAAAGTAACGACGCTTTTTATTTTATTGTACCGTGTTAATCTTCATGTTGTGTATGAAATGATTTCCAAACTGCTTAAGCATGCAAACTGACGGTAGATCCTCTAATGAAATATTGAGCAGGATGTCATTGTGGGAGCATCTCACGTTAGCAGTGAGGCTGAAGCCATTCGTGGCCTTAGGTGAAAATGCTAACAGCTTTAACTGTACGTGTGAAAGTCTCATGAAGACGTGAGGGAAAGTGCTCAATGGCAGGAAGTGTTTGCATCTGCATTAGTTCACAAATCTAATTTTTGCAGCGTGGATTTTATATTGAAAAATACACTGAGGGCAATTCATGTTTGAAATGTCCTTGTTCTCTTCTGAAATACTGCTGTGTGAGGTTAAATGTCACCCTTTTTTTCATAACTGACTTTGGATCTACTGAGTCAACCGTAAATGTTTATGAGGAACAATTTAATGTTATTTATCACACTGGCGTTTCCTTTAGCCCGTTTTAATAGCTGCTCTGTATTCATGCTCTTGTTCACATCGCTTGCATTACTGCACCTTTTGTATCATTTGGGGGCGGGGGTGGGAAGGTGTGGGTAGGTCGCTCCAGATAAATGTGTTTACCAGAAAAAGAAATAATGCAGTATAACAGAAGTCACCCCCCCAGTGTCTTCAGGGATTGGCCAAGCGTTTGGGTCAACAGGAAGTCAGGTTTTCTGTTTTTTTCTTTATTATTTATTCATTTTCTGCGAGGTCAGTGAAAGCAACGCCCGTATCAGTTTGGTTCAGTTCGGATCCAGTGTGCTGCTTTGGGTACAGTGTGGCAGCCCATCACAGGTCATGGGCCATGTGTACGTTGGCAAGGTCACGCTACCTCAGGTCGAGCGTCTTTTCCAAAACCCTCACTCGCTTTTGGAGAGAATGGCACAAAGTTCTTCTTCCAAATGTTCGTCCGAAATGTAACGAAGCTTGCTTGCAGGTCCATAGAATACCAGTCCATCATTGGCCAGACACGCCCTCACACAGTAAGTGCAACTTAGAGACATCCATCCACAAAATGTTGGTAGCTTTCAGGTGGAAACCTGCACAAAAACTTGGCTAACATGCAAACTACATGCACGCAGCCAGAGGCGAGATTCGAACCCCAGACCCAGCCTCTGCGAGGCTTTTGAGGTGCTCAGCATGACGAATATGTTTTGCGGCTGAGAAACTGTTTTGGAACCATTCATCCTAGACTGCAGGTTAATCAGTCATTCTGTGATGTTTAGGGAAATAAAACTTGATTATATCTTTAAATTGGCATCTTGCTCTTGTAATCTTTAAATGCATAACTTTTGGTGAGAAATAATAAATTACAAGGAACTTTCTAGCGAGACTGCCAGTGCAGGTGAACGTGTGCACTTGTGTCCTGAAAGTACAATTCACAGCTGGATTAATGCTGTCTTCCATTTGAACTCCTAACTTGGAATTTCAGAGTTCCTAGTTGGAATTTTCAACTGGAACATCCCCTGAAGTCAGAATTCCTACTCGGAAGGTCAGAGGAATCTACACAACCTCTATCTGTGGATGTATTGCTATGGTGTTTCATGTGCAAAATACCACATAATGCATTGTTAACAACTGATATTGCTAACCATGGCTAACCGGGCTAGAACTGGGGCCTGGTTCAGAAAGCAGGATGTTCTGGTTAGCCGGACAATTTGCTGGAGTTAAAGTAGTCTGGGCTAAATGTAAGTGAACAAAGGTAAAGGGCATTTAAACTGGGGTAATTTAAATCTGACAAGTTATCCGGCTAAGCAAGAAATCTTCCTATTTGAAACAGGTCCCTGGTATTAGTAAATGGCTTTGTGACTTGCTGTACTGGAACACAGCCAACTTGGGTGTGACGTCATTCCCAGCTCTGACTTCCGACCTCCAAAGTAAATGGACACACAGCGTGAGTGGGGGTGTGTGCGGAATAGGAGTATGTAGGGTCAGATGATCATGTGACTTGATTGGCTGACAGGTGGCTTAATTTAGCGAGTTAGAGATGGCTCATTAAGCTGAAGGCCAATAAGATCATTAAAATTTAATAATAAATAAATAAATAAATAAATAAATAAAAAATTTTTGGAAAGTGTGTGTGTCGTGTGGATTATGTTTATATTACATTGTGGGGACCAATTGTCCACACAATGTGATATAATCCTGTTATTTTGACGTTGTAGGGACCATTTTTTTGGTCTCTGCAAGGGAAATTTTTTATAAAAATCTGTGACTGCAATAAAAAAACTAAAAATGCCAAAAGTCTCATATTTTGTTTTGGTTACTTGTGGTTAAGGTCAGGGCTGGGTAGGGTATTAAGGTTGTCATTGTTGGGATTAGGATTTTTCCCATAGAAATCAATGGACAGTCCCCACAACCCCACAAAGAGTGTGTGTGTGTGTGTGTGTGTGTGTGTGTGTGTGTGTGTGTGTGCGTGCGTGCGTGCGTGCGTGCGTGTGCGTGTTTTTTTACAAACTGTTTTTCTTTCCCCTTTAAGTGCTGATTTGTGTGCCGGCCCAGTTTAACCCAGAATATTTTGTTTTCCCACTTCATTTTTAAAGTACAACTTATGTTCCCACATTCCGCTTAGATCTGTTTGACTCAAACTCATCCTACATAAATTCTTACAGTAATCTTACAGGAGAGGTAACTATTTCCTAATTGCCAGTCCTCTTTGTTTTCTTGATTGCAGCATTATTGTAATTTGAGGGCGGTTCTCCAGATGTCCAGCTGTCGCTCCTGATCGGAACGCGCCTTCATCAGCCCGGCTCGCATCTTTCCTGCCAGCCACTCTTAGAGTTTTCTCCCGGCTTTGGGGGAAGCTGATGCTCCCCTCTTGATTAGAAGGGGTTTCATCTTCAAAAGGCTTCCCTTCGCGCGTCCAGGACGGCAGGAGCAGCAGCGTGGAGCGTTTAGCTCAGCTTAATGTGTGGTAATTGGCTCATGTCACAAGGGCCTCTCTCGCTGAAGCTCTTTTGGGACTGTGGCCCCCAGACTTAGCCCCGCCTGACACAGGGCCCCGCCCCAGCTCTAAAGATTAGAAAAGACTGGGGCGTGGGTGTCTGATCAAAAAGATAATTGCGTCGTCCTTGTAGGAATTTCTCTGAAATCTCCTGTTCCGTGTGGCCCGCTGTGTCTGTTTGATGCTTTTCCCACTGGACTGGGTGAGCACACACTCCCAGGTGCAAGGTAACATCCTCTGAAGCCCGCCATGCTTCCAGATGCCGTCGGCGTGTCTGCTGCACTGTATTTAGCTTGCGCGTATGTGATTATTATCTTTGGCCATTTTGTCTGTAACTCAGGGATACATTTATGCTCTATTATACCTGTTCATTTAGCACGTCATTCACCAGCAAACAATCTGCCATTTAAAACGCTTTGTCATTTCCGTTCTTTTCCCACATCGTAATTATTAACTGTTATGAAAATACCAAAGGGATTTATTGTATAGTGAAAGCTCTCCTGGGATATTCTGCAGGTAATAAAGTGAATGGTTTTTTTATTTGTTTTGTAAGGGATTTGTAATGCAGGAGGAACATGTTTGATCCGTTACCCTACAGTCTCAGGCCTGCGCCAACGCGGGTGATGTTCATGTGGGCACGCTTTGTGAGCCAGGCGCATGTGCGCAAGGTGTGTGGGCATCCACGCAAAACTTTAATTAATTAATTGTATTGTAGAAACTATTGTTCTCTTAAGATATGGCAGGCTCACAGAGGAAAAAGCAGTAACTCCCAGCAGGTGTAGTCAGGAAAGGGATCTTCCTGTCTGTGATGTCATTGGCAGGAAGTCGAAGGCAGCCTCTCCAGTCAGCCGGGGTCTTTTCTCCACGCGAATCCCGGTGTTTCGTGCGGATGACCAGGCACCAATCAGAGGACTCGACCCTCACCACGACGGGCAAGCGGCAACCTCGCGAAGCCGTGAGCCGGAATACCCTGGCCGATTAATCCCCACTTCATATTTGCGAATGGGAGCAGCCGGATCTCAGATCTGAACCAGAGCCGAGCTCGGCGTCATGAAACCAAAGCCACAGCTCAGATGTTTTGTGTTTGTGAAACAGCACAAAGTAAAAGGGAATACAAAAATATTGGGATTTTAGATACCTATCTCTCTACCCTACAGAGAAAAATATTGTTCGTATTTAGAAATAAATAAAACATCTTTCAAAAACTACCCATCCATCTTCTAGCTGTTTATCTTGGACACATGGATATTTCAAAATGCATTTAGGAATTTGATTTATTTTTGAATGAGACAGGTGCTATTTCAGTGTTTGTTTTTTTTTTTGTTTTTGTTTTTAACACCAGGCCCCAGACTCCTACTGTAGGATCTGTTTGAAGTTATTTCTGAATAACTTGCGATGCTGTGAATTAATGGACAGGAGAACATGTTAAACATCAACTTTAGTCGAAAACAAACAAGCCAGTTAGTGCCCTTCGACAGGCTGAAATGTGACAGGTATCATGGTGTACATTGTTTAGTTTCATGCAGCAATAAGATTAATGATAAGCGATATAAGTGGTCATGTACCTGGCTCAATGCTGGAGCTCTTCAGTGAGATGTTACTGTAATATGAGCCTGACAGCCTGAAAGCAGGGCGTGCTCTCCATCTGCCCCAGTAACTGCCCTACCCTCGCTGTGGCCCAAATCCTGCTCTTTCCTTAATTTGTCTGCAGCTGATATTAGGAAGCAAGCCCATTTCCAACTTAGCTCGAACCCCTCCATTATTTACAATTATATGTGCTGACTTCGCCGGCCGTGCATCTGATTTTGCATGAAATCAGCTTACGTATTTGCTCTGATTTAACGTGTATATTGATAAGTTGAGCGGCAGAACGGTGATACAGTGGTTTGCACTGTCGCCACACTCCTCTGGGGCCAGGGTTCAAGTCCCCGCAAGTACTCCGTGTGTGGAGTTTGCATGTTCTCCTCGTGTTATTTCTTGCAGGTACTCCAGTTTCCCCCCACAGTCCATGCTGAGGCTCATTGGAGTTACCAAATTACCCGCATGTGTGAGTGAATGGTGTGTATGAGTATGTCCTGCAATTGGTTGGGACCCCATGCTGGGTTGTTCCCCACCTTGCACCCATAGACTCCAGCCCCCCCCCCCCAAAAAAAAAAAAAAAACCATGAATAGGATAAGCAGCTACAGAAAATGAATGAATGGATGGATTGATAAGCTGTTAAAATAGGCATGTATAATTAACATATATATTTTTATCACTGAATGCTCCACATAAAGTGTGTGAATGTGTGAAATTTGTAGACTTGAATTTTGCAGTCAGTTGTATTTAGACTTAAAACATTAAAATAGAAGCTGATCGCTTTTGGAAACCAGTACAATTTAATTAATGTAGCCTGACATTCATATTGATTTTTTGGGCCTTACATAAAATTTACAGAGCCAAAAAAGAGACATGACCATTAGCCCAAAGAAATGTACTTTAAAAGCCTGTGTTATTTCATATAAAATGCCATTTTTCATGTTTACTACATGGTGCTCCATTTAATAACTTTAATATTTACAGGTAACCTATAACACGGAGCTTTGCTCGGTGAGAACATTTAGTAGATAAATAGACTAAAGAAAAAATGAGCCACAGAGAGAAGTTTTGCCTGGAGTTTGGGACGTATCATTAAATAATGATCAGGATTCTGCATTCTTTTAATCAAGTTAATACAATCTGGCACCCTTGTGGTGAGTGTAATAATTAATAACGCAGTAACTTACATCAAGAACAGAGACACAATGGATTTGTGGGGGCAGCCAGCTTCACAGAGATTTAATGCTGATTTTAATTAATTATAAATATTTACGTGTGAGTCTTGCCTGCAGGTTCAAATATAAATGAGGGTGTTATTTGTAACTGGCTGATGTTCCAATCCCCCGCGTGCGTGAATCGCCCCTAGCCTAGTTTGCCCTCTATTAAATATTTACTTTCTGATGAAGACGAGTTATTACACCCCAGGGCAGCCTTAATCATGGTAACTTTAATGTTGATTGTAACATTGTCAGGTGATTAAAGGTAGGTCCCTGAAAGATCTTTCAGCCGTATCGCGCAATTGATCGACCCCGGCTTTTGATACCGAAGTCGACTGCACCTCCTCTCTTCAGTTTGCGCCGTCCGCGATCTCGCCTCGCGCTTTTAAATGTAATTACGGCATTTAATTATCTTTCGTCTGCGTCTTGACACGTTTCACATAATAACCTAGATGCCCCCCCCCCATAAAACTTTTATGCTCCCGCTTCGAGCTGAGTTATTCGTCCAATATGCGTGCGCATTTCAGAAGGGAAGGTCTGTTTGCGTGCTGAACTTGGTCCTGGCTGTCGCAGTAAAGAGCGAAGGACTAAAGCCAAACGCGCTGGCTATCATATAGAGCCGCGCGCTTTCAAAGGGGGCGCAGCGCCGCGCTGGTAACTGTGGTTCAGCGTGAAACCTATTTGGGGGGTTTTTCGCTCGAAGTTATAATGACGCTCGCTGGCAATAGCCGTTGTTTCCAAAAGTATCTTCTTTGTCGAGTGCAACTGAGGAGGTTCAGCAGATGGGTGAAGGTCCTTCTGATGCTGTAATTGGGCCCAGAAGACTGTAGCTTATGCATTAATGGTCTCCAGCCTGGAAAGAACCTCTGTAGCTCACAGCGCTGTATTTAAAAAGGCCAGAGCGGCTGTTTGAAGACAGCGTCACGCATCCAAAGCGCCATCCCGCCTGTATTCTAAGGCAGCTTTAAATATAAAGCCAGCTTGTTAGATGCTTTTGAGCGTGTGTGGATATGGGTTAACTGCAAACTTTGAGCTTAAATCTGAAAAGTGTGGCATTGCCTGATGTATGAATATGTAAGTGATGTTAGCAGATGTGCGAGTATGTAAGTAATGTTAGCTGATGTATGAGTATGTAAGTGACGTTAACAGATGTGTGAGTATGTAAGTAATGTTAGCGAATGTGTGAGTATGTGAAACAGGGATTGGAGACTGACTAACCTGCTAGTTTGGATGATCTGTTGAAGCCTCACTGACTAGCATGTTGGATGTTGGCCTCATACCATCAGGATAGGGGATCAAATCCTGCTCCTGACCCTGTGTGTGTGGAATATGTGTGTATCACCCAGGATTGGGTTGATTTCCTGTTGGTGCTCTGGTTCTGATGAATGAAGTGAATGAATTCAGGGAGTGACACCCCCCCCCCCCCCCCAACTTGACTGCTCATTGTGACCGCCCCTCCCCCATCCACTACCTTTTATGCGAAGAAATGTTTAATTTTCTTTGATATAAACTAATTTTCAGCCAGTTTCCATTTTCAGCCTCTCGACCCTAATAACGTATACAGACGTAGCAAGCTGGTTAAGTGCCCTTTAAGATCGATATTCACAGATCGCTTCCTCGCAGCCCATCAGAGTGCTTTAAATGTGGCCACTGATGTGTGCAGAGCATTACTGGGAGATGTCGGTTCCTGTCGAAATTAGATATGTCTGTCTGTAAATCCCAGCCCATCTTTGCTGTGTTCGCCTTCCCTCTACATGTGCCTGTCTCTACAGGAATGCTATTCGCACTCTGGTACACTTGCTGGTTGTTATTTAAAAACAAAAGAAAAATGCTAAAAATTTGGCGCTTCACATAATGATTGCATTTGTGCTGATTATTAATGATTCTGGTTATTACAGAAATTGCTGGGGAAATGAGAAATGAAATAACCACAGTGTCGTAGAAATTTTCTTTGAAATTACGACCAGGCTGCTGTATGCAAAGTGTGAGACACACACATCCTTCGTGGCTGCTGCTGTTTTCAAATTACCAGCAGCTTACAACAGTTAACGGTGTCATCTGATGATTTTGCCTCGAGTGGGTACTGATTGGCCGGTCCTGCACACAGAACGCTGCTCTCAGCACTTACCAATACCCCGCTGACCGCGTACGGAACGTTCCGGCACTTACACTCCTGCACTGCTCAGCTGACCGCGCTGTGCTCCGAATCCAGGAGGAGATAAGGGTGGACAACTTTTCAAACCTTTAAAAAATGGTCTGCAAACTCCCCAGATTTTACGAGCATTAAATGTCATCTGACGCAAGAGAAAATTAACATGAAGGTATGTTTTTAGCATACAAAGCAGTGTAATATTTCCTCTTAAAGGGCATCTTTCAGATACGGGGAAATGAATCTCAGCTCTTCAGACGAATGTCCCGCACATCTGTCTTCAATGTGAACTGCAGTGTGAATAATGGTGTCTTAGAATTTGATGAGTCAACTGCACCAGAACAGCTGGGCATGAAGAATTTATTTTCCTCTCCAAGGCTTCCTGCTTTGTTTGTTGTTTGTCTATTTTGGGAAAATGTCGTAGTCAAAGTGAGGTAATGCACATGTGTGTTGTTTTTTTTTTTTGTTTTTTTTTTTTTTAATTTTCATTTTTTATTTTGCTCCAGTTTAGCATATAGGAGGAATGCTATAGGCCTCAGTTAGGGGCCGCATGGGGAGATGTGTCCATATCTCACGGGGATGTGTACTCTGCCTCTAGCCCAGCAGAATCATTGCCATCAGAGTCATTGGATTTTCAAGAATGTGCTGCTGGAATTTAAAGTGAACATTGGTGTTAAGAACCGATCACCGTACTGTACGTAGCGCCATGGATCCGCAGCCCTGTGATATCTCTAATGATATGGCTGTTTCCGAGTTTCGGGTCACATTCAGGGTCTCTGTGGGCCAGCAGCTTGTCCCGGGGCGAGGGGATACGGTGGACAGGCCACCTGTCCATTGCAGGACTTTTGTTTCATAGACCTGTAGCGTCTCCGCATTCTTTGTCGTTGAGATTATCGCTTGAATGTTTGGCATAGACGAGCTTGTAACGATGATGCTTTTTCTGTGAGGTTGTGGGTAAAGAGCAGGAACTCTGCCTGTCAGTTGCTCAGTCTCAGTCTCTGCGCGGTCAGTGGCGGCAGTCTGGTGTCACCCTCGGTGAGGAGGAGAGTGACTGGCCTCTTCTTTCATTTCACACACTTTCTCACACAGCGGGTCCTCTGAGGCGCGGACGGCAGATATCAGCGAACCCTTTCCAGTGGGCTTTATAATTAACCGAGCACGTCCGCCCAGCGAGGGCGATGAGACACTCTAAATTAAAAAGCCAAGAATCGATTGAGCGGTTCACAGGCATTTCTGTTTGTTTTCAGGCGTGGGGTCAGTGCGGCCGCGTCACGGGACGCGATACACACTGGCAGACGGTAATGGGCTCACTTTCAAGGTGGATGCCAAGAAGGCGAACGGAGATTCGAGTTCAGATCGGTGTGGGAGAAAGCTTTGTTTGGATTGCTGTTGAAGCCAGCCAGCCATTTTGTAGACCATCAGGGATTTCATAGCATGTGTGAAGTTGTTTTGTGAAATTTAAGATTAAGAATAAGATGGACTTTCTTGATCCCAGGGGGAAATTCTGGTATATACAGCAGCTAGAACATACAAATAGATGAAAATATATATAGCGTACTCCCTGTTAGCCACAGTCACTACACTAAATATGAAAAATGATACTTTCTCCTAACCAGCTAGCTAGCTGCGCTCTTCTGTCTCTACACACTAGCTATTTAATTATGAATGTTTTTTAAACATTTGAGGGGGGAGCCTTTAATTGACTTTTAGAAACTGCCTCTGCGTAGAACTTCATTAAAAAGAGCCGTCAGTCTCACTCCACCCCCCAACACTGCACATGAACATTCATGGGAACAAATCAACTGGGGTCCTTACCAGCAATTATTTATTTTGCAGCGAGGCATTCATTTTTAATTTGCGTGTCGACACGGACACGTTTATTCATTGGCAGCCATACAGATAAGCGATTGTTACAGAATCATCCATCATCGTTTCCCAGACGTACGGAATATGGATGGATTGAGACTGGCCTTGGTCGAGGAGCCCAGGGGGTCCCAGGCTTGGCTCTCAGACGGCAGCTGGGCCGATACCCGCATGGTGTCTGTCGCCTGGCCCGCCGGCTCTCTGTCGCCCAGGCACACTCAGCGGGGGTCCCTGCCTTTGATTCCTGCCTTAAAGATGGCGTCGGGAGAGCAAAAGCCCCTGGCTGGCAGCGTTACAAAGTGTCATACGCTCCTCATTTGCGAACAGATGCAAATACGATAAAAATAAAGGAAATCTAGTTAAAGTGGAGCAGCACCAAAAAAGAGATTAGTTTCAGGGTGTTCAGAGTAAAACACAGACTAACGCGGCATAGATAATTACGGATTACGGCTCCATTTTTCCCTGCATTTTCTGTGCCTCCCACCAGTGCTGCTCTCACTGTGGATCTGAATTCCTGGAGACAGAGGGGGCGAAGGTGAAAGGGTCTCTGCCATTGTGTTATAAAGTGGTGTTTCCCTATCCGCTCCTCGGGGACCCTCAGACGGTCCGTGTTTTTGCTCCCTCCCAGCTCCCTGCCAGGCAGTCCACATTTTTGCTACCTCCTGGGAAACATTGTTGCAAAGTCCCTGCAACCCGCACCCTTTGAAAGACGGGTAGAGCTACTTTGCCATCAGACGTTCATAAGCCCCATTGGCTGTTGACCCTTGACGAGATTATCGTTAATATCATTTCACGCTTAATTATCCTGGCATGATTGCAGAGAGGCTTAGATTGAATGGTGTGGTTTGAAGCCTGTGGGCAGCGGTCAGGGCTCGACAACCCGGCCACATTTAGGCCGACCGCATCACTTTTTAATTAAGCGAAGAGCTCGGCCGAGCTCGTTTTGAAATGCACTAATTAAGGAGCATCACGGCCGGCTTTACGGACTTGGTGAATCGCGGCACTGATGAGGCGCCCTTTTGATATGATCTTGGCTTGCGAGACGGGCCCCTCTTCTCCGGAAATTAAGAGGCTGGGCAGCCTCCTCCCTCCAGGGCTGGGGAGAGCAAGCAGGGCTGGCTAATTAATTCAATTAAACAATCGTTAAGACTCACGTATTTATCTATCCTGCGCTTTGCCAAAGTCTGATCTCTATACCCTGCTTCAGGGTTTTAGTGTGATATTGCCCCCTCATTCCCCCGTTCTGCCCCGCTCTGCTCTCACACCTAACAGGTCAATCTCTGCTGTCAGACAACAGTGTGAAGGCCTTTAGAAGGCATCAGCGATGGGTTCAAACCCGAGCCGGCCTTATGGTGTCCGCTGGGCCCCCGTCCGACGGCAGAGATCAGACCTCCGCCTTCGTGTCCCCCGTTCTAGTCTTTAATGTGAAAATCAGATTCCGCAGGACCGTCAGGGACGAGCCCTTTGAAAGCCCCTGGAACCGTTAGATGGCCGAAATCTCTGTCTTTGTAGTGTGGTACACGTCACCTCCCAGAGTTTTAAAGGGGGATTAATATTTCACCCAGGGGGGTCACTGACAAGACGGCCGTTTCTCCCCCACCTCCGGCATTGGTCTGACACTGAATCGTTCCAATCGAGTTAGGAGTCCCAGCAATAACCAGTTAACTAGTCCTCTGTGTTTACGTTGGAGTTCGATGTCCCTGAGCCCAGCAGCTCATGGCAGGACGCCCGCTTAGCGAAGATGGCCACAGGTCTGAGTGGCACCCTGGGTCTCCCATCAGCCTTTCCTGAGTCCCCCCCCCCGATTCTCCATTTGCCCCCCTGCTCCCATCTTCCTGCAGATGGCTGAGTGCTGTAAGTGTGCTTGGGCATGCACCGGGAATGGATGTGCGCAGCTGGAAGTCTGGCAGACTGGCAGAAACCGCCTGTCAAACGCGGGCGAGGATTAGAGTGGGAAAACCGCTGGGATGGTCTGGACTGCTGACGGGGCCTCGGCCATGCGGGGGGTCCAGCTTAGACATGCGGAAATGTCTGATCGAGCTCTTTTGCTTTCTCAGGGCCTGATGGCCGACTCCTGTGTACGTATTTATACGCATGTGTCATATACATACGCTTTTTCTTTTCCGTGTTCCTGAATAAGGGGTCAGAAGATTGAATATGGATTGATGTCACAGGCTTTCTATGTGGCTCTGACATAACCATTTTTCCATTCTCAGTCTGTCCCCTCGTTATGTTACCCTTCCTCCCGTGCTGTTTCGCCACCGGTGGTCTGCACGCGGTCAGGACCGTTCTGGAAGCGGTGCACGCAGACGGTGCCCGCATCCCGCCGGCTCCTGCGTGGGGCCCCGAATGCTGTGATAATCTGCTTATCCGCACTCGTTTGCATGGCCGCTGCATGGCCCCTCCTCCCTCGCCGGGGTGCTGGGCGTGCTCTCCATGCAGACACTTGCTGGGCCGCATTAATAAGAGCCCGCGGTGTCCATCTCGCAATGCCACCCCCATCCTGTGGGGGGCAGCGCTGCGGACGGGCCTGTGGCCAAATGAAAGGAGAGCTCCCTGGTTTGGAGAACTCTGCCAACCTCATTTCCTGTTTTATTATGAACTGTTATATGCCCCCCCCCAGTGTGAAGGATGGAAAGCGTATTTGTTTTCTTTCTTTCCGTCATGAGGGACAGCGCATTAGCGGGGATGGGGGCCATACGTTACATTTTCCCTCTCTGGTCCTTTTCGGTAATTTAGCGTTATCAAAAGGGGCAATTGGAACCTCAAAGAGGGGCACTTTCAATCTTTGAGGCAAAAGTGACAGGTCCTCAGGCACCCACCTACCCCCCCCCCACCC
>JAODLC010000050.1:10296553-10308652 GCA_026781145.1 Hippopotamyrus pictus
CCCCCCCTCCCCCCCCCCCACCCGCCCCCCCGTACATGCCTGGTTGTCAGATCTTGTCATCTGATCAAGCTGATCACACAGAAAGGAGAGTGTAATTTGGGCAGCATGGCATCAATTTAGTAAATTGTTAATGTATTATACTATATTCCTATTGTTCACAGGGTCATGTGATTGCTGATTGGCCAAGTAACATGTTTTATCTCACTACTGATTGGCCAGGAGTGATATTATGTACCAGCAATGATTGGCCTGGAGCAATATTATGTCTTAGCCCAGGGCAGTATAATATTTTGTCACTGATTGGCCAGGAACAGTGTCATATTGGGGTCACGTTTTTTTTCTGAGAAGTCCCAGCGTCTGTGAGGTAGCGTAGGCGTGCGTGCGAAGCTACTTCACAGCGCGATTGTGAGCATTAGAGCGACGTACTCAGAAGGCTATAGCTATTCAGCATGAGAGGCAGCTCTGAGCTCTGTGCTCACAGTACGGGCGATCAGGCTCAGCGGGGCAAAGAAAAGGCCAGCATGCACCATATATATATTATACACACACAGCCCCCTCGAAGCATTTCAGATTCAGTCTAAGGCTGGATTCATGTCCAGCTTTTCATTTTCCCACCTCCTTGACCCTGAATCGCCTCCCTTTCATAATCTCTTTCCAGCACAGGTCAGTATTAGTACCAACCTGTGTGCCAGAAAGCACCGTAGAAGTGAAGGGATTATACACGTTCCCGTACAGCAGTAAGTAAAGTAAAGGTGCGTTTTTTTCATTACTGAATTATAACATTTCTCTTAAGGCCATGCATGTTAAATTTATGGCATTCATTTGCGGTCCCATTGCAGACGGGTGTCTGAGTGCTCGTGTATTTTCCCTTTCCCGCCATCCCTGGCGTCATGGGGGGCTCGGAAAGTTGCCCGAAGTCTTGTGGCCCGGAGACATGTAGTCAGTCCCTGGGTGACTATGCTCCGCTTCTGTGATTGGCCAAAAGATGGATGAGGGGAGGGGTAGTGATATCTAAACTGGGAAGCTAAGCTGCAATGGCCCGCACAATTATAATACATCTGACGGAAGCACGAGGCAATTTCTTGGGTGACATTCCTGATTTGAGGACCATCGCATGCTGCGTCACCGTTTAAAGGGATGAAAGCATTATTAATGTGTTTCTTTTTTCCCCGATATGACGTGACCAACCATGAGGGTGTCCATGAAATAGGCTCGACGGCAGGGACCCGTCGAAGGTGGGATGTTACCATAGCAGAGGAAAGTGGGGGCGCTCCTTTGGAGATCATAGCTTTGAAAACAAACGTGAGAGAAATAAATCTGCAAGCCATGTGGCGAATGGCAGTGGATTGCGGAAGGACTGGCCCACCGGCAGAGTCACGCGGGGTGTTTGCGGCCCGCGCCGCAACGCTAATGCTAAAGCGGGCCAGAGGAGGAGATAAGAAAATCAATAACAGCACAGCGGCAGCTGGGATCCACTCAGAAACTGCAGGTGCAAATACGGTGTCACCCTCCTCCCTGGCTTGAGATTTTCCATCGCCGTACGGCGAGTCTCCAAATCCCAGAGAAGGGGGGGAACGGGGCGGGGGGGGGGAGCATCAGGCTTGCTCTGCATCGTGAGAAGCACACCGACTGCCCACGGCTCATCGGCAACTCCGTGGATCAGCCTCACGGGGAGACGCGTCAACAGAGAAACGTTTCAATTTTAATTCAGTTTTTTTTTTTTCCTTTCCTCGTCTGTGAACTGGATTTGTCATGAATGAATGCAAAAGTTACGTTAGTTACAGTGCAGTCAGTCATTAATATGCATTCCTCAGCTCAAAGATTAATGAAGTCAGTCTGTCTCTGTCTATCTGTCTTAGAATCTTCCACATTCATTCATTTAGCTGTTGCTTTTGGCCGCTTTCTGGCAGCTTGGTCCTATAGGATGGGACTGCATGCTTTATTCGTATAGCAACTAGTTTTGGGAAATCTCAGCATAGATGTAGTGGCAGGCTGCACAGCATTAGGAAGATGTTTCTGGCCGTGTACGGCTGTGCCCTTTAAGGGATTTAAAGGGAAAGGAGCGAGAACAGAGTCTTGAGGTAACCGGTAAGCCCATTCTCATAAACGGACTAACTGGTTCCCATAATTACTGCTGATTTGTATCAATTGGTGGTGGTTGTGAACATATGTGGGTTAACCTAGGTTCACCACCAGAGCTTGTTTCCTGACCTTATACACCTTTTCCAGGAATACAATGATGTTATCTTGTGCCATTTTCTTATTTTTTCTTATTCTTTTCATTAAACCGCATTCCCCCTCCTGTTTTGTTCCAACGCCTGCTTCAGTAAACAAAGAGAAGTTGTAGTCACATGAGGGAGTCTTAAAACCGTTGGCAAAATATCTATAGCTACAGTAATTCTGCGGAACGAGAGATGCGATGTTACACCCGTCCTCGCAAAACACTCCTGCACAGGTGTACTGAAGCGTTGCCAGAATTTGCAGCCTCGCATGTAACAGTGTATTTTCGAATAAATCCATAATCTCAGAAGCCGGTAGAGTTCCGGATGGGAGGTAAACACAATCCTCACGGCACATCCCTGTACACTGTGTGCAGAATTATTGGGCGATTCCTGGGGCTAATTTTTAGCAAGAGTTGAGTAGACGTATGAAAGTGAATTCAGAAGTTTTCTTGTGTTCCAAGTAAATTTATTTAGAGAGAAAATGTTAAATTAGCCTGTCACAAACAAAAATAGAAAGGCTTGATCATCAATTATTGTGCACAATTATTAGGCAATCAGAAAATGTGGATCTTTCTTTCTTCACCATCAACCGAAATAGTAATAAAAACAGTTTTAGTTATTCAATCTATACAAAGAATACCAAACTCTTGGCTGTTCTATACAGCCCACTTTACCAAGCTAAATGTCCTGTATAGCTACCTTTCTAGCCATTGACCATCATGAGCCTCTTATCCATTGAACCAGTCAAGTTTTTGATTTGATCCTCCCCTATATTAGCTGAGGCAGCTAGGACCGCCTCCCGGGCGCTGCTCTGAGAAATGTACTGCCTACTACTGCCCACTAAATCTCACACTTCAGTGAGGCCCAGTAACTCTCAACGGGGGTTATGTTATGTGATGCAGTCAGGTCATCATTAGATCCCCTTTCAAGCCTTTCTTAGCCAATCTGTGGAATACTTTGATGCATAGAAGGAGCATTGCCCTGCATGAATATCATAAAGTTTTTGAAAGCTGCTGACTACTTCTTGTACTAGTTTTTGAAGAAGGTATCTTCTAGAAATTGGCAGTAGATCTTGTATTTAATTTTTAAACCATCTGCAAGTTGGAAAGGTCATCACTGTTATCTGCAGTCCACATCATCACTTTTCTACCACCCTGTAGGTGCTTGAAGAAGGTGTACATCCACAGGCCATCTACCTGGTCCATCAAGCGTCACTCTCAATCTCATCTGTCCACAAAACCACTGTAAGATCAGTCTTGAGCTATGTCCGTGCCTGCTCTTGATCTTTTAGTTTCAGCCTCTGTGACTTTAGCAATGTCACGTAGCACACTGCACCTATTAATTCCGGAGATTCCCTTCAGATTGCAATTTTGAAAAACGGTGGCATTTGATTCTAAAGTGTTTCTGAAAAAAAAGTCCTGTAACTTAACACTTCTTTGGCAGTTAATTTGTCGTCTTCTCGCTACAAGCTTCTTCCATCTTCTTTGGCTGTTGGTTGGTCACTTGATTGTACAGTGATTGTGTTTTAAAAGTCTGGCAAATTCCACCCCTCTTACTGGCACTTTACTGTTTTGTTTTTTTTTTCCTCTCTAAGGTCCTGTTTGGCCCATTTTAATAGTAATAGTAATTTGCTTAATAACTCTGCACTGTTTCCTGTTTTACTTCAAACAGAAAGTACACGGATAAAATACTGAGCATGCTCTATTTTTAAAGTGCGTTCTTATATGGACTGCAACTATTGATTGAATGATAAGATACAGGAAATGCACACACTCGTCTAATAATTCTGCATGTGGTATAAACCCACCACGGAAAGATCAAGACAGTTTCTTCCTCACAGATTTTGGTCTTTTTTTAATCTTGGTTTCTTCATTGGTTGTGGCAGTCTGCTCCCGTGTAGGGTTGCCATATTTGGTGAGATAAAAAAGAGGACGTGTCCGGGGTTCAGAATATTAATGGTTTTTTACATTCACCAGCCAATCAGGTAACGCTTCTCTCGTGAATATTAATGAGTTTCCACTAACCACCCTGTGAAATGAAAATATGCATCCAGAGAAACCTGGACATATGGCAACCTTACAGTTAACTCTCGTTTTATAATCAACACACAATCTATACAATATACATATATACAAGTCTCTTTCAACAAACGTTACAAAACTTAAAATTTGTTCAAACTTTAAGCAAACGAAATGATTCACTGTTCTCATGAAAACAAAAACATAGTGTCCAAGTGCCAATGGTTTCTGGAAGCTGACATCACTTGTGAGCAGCGTGACACGTAGGGATGTGCATATCATTTAATTTAATTTAATTTAATTAAAAGTAAATGTGTACATCACCCTTACGAATGCTGTGTGATGATGCTGAGGGGCTGCTGTACATTGGTGCCTTTTCCTTCACCTGGTACTCGACAGTAACTTGCCACACTGGTTCATACGGGCCGCAGCGCTAAACCTAAGCAAACCGGCGATTTTTGAAAAACCACCCGGACCAGGGCCAGAAAAGGACGTGTCCGGGGAAACCCGAACGTATGGTATCCCTGCTCCCATGTGCTGAAATCAGTCAGCTTGGATCTGGTGATTTACTGTGGGCCATCAGAACGATCTAGTTAGATTTGGGATTCACGAAACTGGGAGCGGAGGAAGCTGACCCTTACCCCGGCTGAGAACCCACCCACCCACCCACCCCACGTCTCCTGTACCTCTTCTGACAAGTGCTGCAATTTCAGGATAATTAGGTGACTCATGCAGCGTAACGTAAATCAACACAGGCCGGTCAGTAGAACTTAATGACGCTAATTAGGTATTCAGAAGGCGTAAAGGCCGAGGTCTGTTTACATAAAGGTGCGACGGGCTCATTTTAAACCCTTCATATGAAACCGTTTACATTTTATCTGGGTGTCACAGGCACTCAGGTTAGTGGTGAAGCGCTTCCTCAAGGTCATTGTTTTCGAAAGGGTGTCTTCGCGATGCAAATAGCCTGAAATTAGCCTTCCGGAGAATGGCTGACACGACGCGCCAGCGCCGCAACGTATTATGGGATGTTGCGTTTAACAGAAGCCAACGTCCGGTCGCGGTGCAGGTCCTCTGCGGTGGGAGGGGCCTGGGTCCGTCCAGCCCACTCTGGTGTCTTTCCCAGCTGTTCCAGGGCTGATTCGCACAGCGGGAAGCGGCTTTCCAGGACCAGGACCAGGTCCTGCTGGGATATTGCATCAGCCACATTGTTTTTATTTTCAGACCGTCATTACCTTCCAGAAGTGACCACAGCCTGCTTGGGAGTGGTGAGAGAGTCTCCAATCTCCTCCTGTTCATTCTCCTTTGCAGCCCAAGCTGCTCTAAAAACTAAACACGTGCCCCCTGCTATTTATTTGTGACTTTACATGCTGTTGTGAAGGGGACATTTTTACACAATGCTACCCTGTCTAAGGGTACAACAGCATGTCTCGCCCAGGACCTGAACTATGAAATTCTAAATTGAGTTCCTATCTTTAACCACCACGCCACCTGCTGCCCTATTTTAAAACCATTTCAGTTTTCTTCTTATTTTTCCCACCTTTAAAGCAGATATTTTGAACCTAACATGCAACATTTATTTGTAAGCTTTGAAATATAATATTTTTCTCTTTTTTCATCATTTGTGAAGCTTTATAGAATGAAGGAGAGATTGATGACATTTAAACTGTATTTTATTTTTGGAAGCAGTAATTATAGGTTGTATATTGTGAAATGAAAGTAGATTTTCTTTTTCTTTTAATTAGTCGGCAGGAACAAATCAGAGGGCCAGTAAAATCCCCCTGGAGGCTTGGAGGTGAGATGGCCCCCTCAGACTAGCTTATGTGTCCAGCCATGTGATTTTGGGGGGGGGTATTTAAATCAAATTAAAATGTCCAGACAGCTTTGAATGAGGTCAGGGCAGGCATTCCACGGTGGTGGAATAATCTTTATAAAAATGGCAAAACCTGGCCTTTGGGCATGAAAATCTGGATGTGCACATTGAATGCTGTTCCACCAGCCAGCCCCCCTCCCCCGCTCACACATTCCCTGGGAATTCCAGGCTTCGGGGGTCCCGAGTCTCCCAGCCCCTTATTAAGCTGACTTTCACAGAGGGACAGCTCACCCGGGCCCCTCTTTGATCCGTCAGAGCGCCCCGACCCTGTGGAAGTGCAATTACAATCTGCCTGCCATATAATAACCAGCCTTCTGACATTCCCTTAATTATATACAGAGCTGGATAGTTCAGGTTCAGAAAGTACAAATCCGGACCAAAATTTTGTTTCAACCAACCAGTTGAGCGCTCTGTTACTGTCACTCTTTATGCCCATCTAGTTGGTTGAAGCAAAATCTTGGTCTGGATTTTTACTTTCTGGACCTGAACTATTCACCTCTGGTTACATATGTGTGTGTGTGTGTGTGTGTGTGTGTGTGTTTGTTTGTGTGTTTGTGTGTTTGTGTTTTTGCTTAGCCAGTGGTTTGCTCCCCGGGGAAGGTTCCCTTGTTAACCTTGCCTGGCCTCCCTCTGCTGCAGAAATTGATAGAAAGAGTCGTCATATTTTCTTCATGAGTTCCTCACGGCTCCCCTGTGCAGCGATCCAAAATGCGTTTACTGCTCATGCCGTGATGTCAGACAGGTGAGGCACTGACATGCCGATCTGCAGGATGCCTCCAGGCCAAGTTTGGTGGTCACTTCAGTCATTTGGGGGGAGGGGGGGGGGTTAGAAATTCCATTGTTTTAACGTCTGATGGAACCTTTGTTTAACGTCTGATGTCCAGCAACTACCTGAGAAACAAACGCAGATGGCTTCAGTCGGGGAAAACAGCTAAAAGCTTCTCCTCACTGCTTTGTTGCTCTTTGGAATGAACAGGGACAAAAGCAGGCTGAGAGAGGATGTTTAGCAGGGTGCGAGATACCAGCCGCATCCTACAGGAACCGGTGCATATAGCAGAAGACAGAACCTGAGTACTCATGGCTGCGACAGTGCGCTGCCCCCCCAGGGTCCTCTGATACCGACCGGTCCCCGGCGCCCTCCCCCTGTGTGCTTGCTGCTTCCTGGAGCTTCCCTGCTGCCCGCATTTCAAAACAGGCCATCTTCCCTGGCCTTTCGATTCGGCTGCTTAGCTGAAGGATGGTGGCCGCCCTCCCCCCCCGGGCCACAGCCCCAGGGCTGTTTTTGGGACGGTAGTGGGGAGAAGCCAGGCCCCTGGCGTCGGTTACCCCCTTGTGATGGCGATGCCCGCTGGGTCACTACACTCCATGTGTCATGCGTCATCGGTGGATGATTTGCCGCAGCCCAGGTGCTTCCAGCCTTAGATACATCTCATCAGTAGGTACAAGACCCAGCAGGGGGGCTCACGCTGACAGCTGCAGAGCAGATCCGTCAAACACGTCGCCTCCACGGGGCTGTAGACCTGGGTGCTGCTGTTATTTTATCAGTACCAGCGGTTTACGGGCCATTAGGAATGCGTGCCGGGGTAGATTTAAGGCCCCTGCACCCAAAGGTTCCCCGTTCCGCAGGCCGAACGGCAGCAGGATCCAGAGCGGGAACGCGGCCGGATCCCCGGCAGGGAGCCTTTGATGGCGAGATGGCAGCCATGCAAGCGGTCTTGACACCCGGACGCCGAGCACCGGAGAGCAAGTAGCCCGCTGGGCCACATCCGGCAGCAGAATAAACACTGCAGGGTCACGGCAGAGGACTTTGGCTCTGTAGACATGAGTGAGCAGAGAGCAGCGTCCAAAAGGCTGGAGACTGACGCGTCCTGTCCCACCTGTACGGGTAAAGGCAGTGAGCGTGACGGGATGGTACGGGTCACGCTGTCCCTCTGCGGCGGCACCTGAGCGCGTTACACGTTTATCAGCGGTGTTGTTAAAGGCCGGGTGCAGCTCCGTTCGGGTTTGAGCTGGGCCGACATTGCCGCTCCTGCATTTCCCCTCTGCGTGCTAATTAACCGAGTTGGTGATGAGGTATGACTGTAGCACAAGATAGATTGAAATATGACTTTTTAAAAGAGGAGTGTAATGCTGTAGGACTGTAGAGGCATGTCAATTTTTAAAGCCGGAAGCGATTTAAGGACAAAGAGGAGGATAACATTGAGGAGAAACTGTCGATTCAATAATGATCTAAATGTCCTCATAGTGCTGAGTGTTAAACGCTCATTACAGCAGTAGTGCGTGTTTGTTCCGCTATAGAGGGAGTGCTAATTGAGTAATAGTGTTAAACCGTGCTGTTTCTGGGTTACACAGAAGCTCTGGGGATTACGGGGGGGATTTGGCGCATGTGATGCCGTAAACGGCGCCTCGATCTGGCACGCCGCCCCCGGGGCCAGCGTCACGTCCACATGCTGAGCCGAGCTTTTCTGGGATGAGTGTGATGGGTCAGCCTATAGCCTGCTGGGCTCCATTAACATCTCTGGCTCCGGAAGTGATTACCGGGCACGGTCCGTTAACTCCGAGCGACAAGGACGTCTGTCGCCACTGAAGTGAAAACCCCGTTACCATGACAGCGATGCTGATCGGTGAGGACCCCTGTCGTCCATCTTCGCCTTTTTATCCTGAACGGGTCACCTTCTGGTACTTTCTTCGGGACCCGATTTCCCATCCCATGCATTGTGGGTTCTGTTTAAACCCGACAAGTACTTGAAATACATGCCTGCCTCTCAGTATAAGCAACTGACATATTTGTTTTCATTTTCTGCAAGTGATTATTTTCTGATGGACACAGAGGCTTTAAACAATACGTATTTCTGTCCTCATCATATTTGATCTACTTCCCTGTTATAAACTTCAGAGCCAGATCTGATATGAACCAAATAAATTCCCCCGAGTGCTGGTGGCTGTGTTGTAAACACTGAGCTAGCATTGTTCTTGCGGTGAGCCGGCTAGATTCATCACCAACGGAGCCCACCGATTGGACTACAGACGGCACTCTTCAGCGAAACAAAAACCAGAGCATAACAAGATGGTAAACAACCAGGAGCCATGTTCAGAATGAAGCGAGCCCACCTGCTGGTCGTACGGACGTCGGTCTCGACCCAGGGTCAGCTCCGCTTAGGCCTCTCAGCAGAGGCGCGATGCAGTGGATGGGAGAAGGAATGTCGCCCGGCGTCCGGATCATAAAGAGCGAGACAGACTCCAACTGCAGATCTTGTTTTCCAAAGAAACAAATTAGCTCCGGATGGGCTGCAGCTCAAGCCCCGGTGGAGAGGAGAGCACGGAGTGTGACATATTAAAAACATTCCTTTGACTATTGCACCCGTCAGTAAAGACCGAGCGGCTTTTGAGAAGATGATGATGCTGGATCGTGTGTATACCAGCTCACGAAGGCTTGGATATGTGTGTTGGTTATTTACTTATATTAGGGGCGCGACGATGAACTCAGCCCACGAGGACGAGATGAGACATTTTAAGGAAAACTTCAAAGAGGAAATATATTACTGGAGAGCAGCCTTTTATTTGATACATTTGAAAGACAAAAAATGCTAAATAATACAGATATATGGTGAAATGTTTTAAATAATCACCATCCTCATATGCAGTAAAGAACACAAACCCAAATGACAGGCTTCTGTCGTGTTTGACTAAAATAGAATATAAATAAAACAATATAAATAACAAACATAAAACATTTTTTTAATGTTTTCTTGACTGGTACAGTGGATTTAAGTAAAGAGCGATGATGGTTCTGCAAATAGCTTTGCACAGTAGTAGCGATAGCCGCTGTGTATGGCATTATTTTCCTACAATGCTTACAGATGGTTCGTGTTTTGTCTGTCACCCTTTCGCCGTTTATATTTTCCGCCGGGTACCCAACATGCTGGCATGCAAAAGATTTAAAAGTGTCTGGGGCATCTGCTATGGTAATTTCATCAGACGCCGACATGCTTACATCAGCTGATTCGCAGTGGCTTCGCGAGACCGCTTTTCACTCCGACAAGGAATCCCGTCATGTTGTAATATCGCGAGATCTCGTGACACAAGATCTTGTCACACCCCTAACTTATATAACAGCTGTCTGTGTCTCCTGGTGAAGCACCTATATATAGAGGCGTGTGTATATGTATCCATCCATCTTCTTTAACCTCTTATGCAGTGGAGGGTCACACTGAGCTTGCTGGAAGCGCAGGGTGGGGGACAGGCTGGTTGCCAGTTCTTCACAGGGAACGTACACAGCAGCAATGAATGGTAATGGACATTTAAAAGCACCAGCAGAGGCAACCGCACGAGGAAGCTGACATGAACTTGGTGAAAATGCGGAGGATTGGAGCCCGTGGCCTTGGCAGTGTGAGTGTGCAGTGCGGCCCAGTGAGGCTCCGTGCGGGGGTCAGCATATATAACCGAGATCTCGTCCATCTGTTCGGCGGCGTCCACCGTGTTCAGTTCAAGAAGACCTGTGCGGGGGGTCGGTTGGCTTAGTGCGCTTTTCAGAAATACCGTGTCTCTGTGTGTCTCCTGCGTTTTGGCTGAGGACTGATTAAGTTTCATCTGCCCTCTAACAGGCAGCTTGTGGGTGTGTGACGGGGAGATGGTCAGCTGCGATTAGGGCTGAAGGGTTGACCGATGTCAAGGGCTACACGCAATATATAAAAAGTGCTGGACTTAAGCCCAGAAAATCTGTGCGGTTCTGATTGGGTCTGACTGGCTCGCCTCAGATAATGGATCTGTGGAATGGCTGTCATCTCCTTTTTTTTAATAAATCCCATAAAACTCAGGTTGGATAGAGAGAGAGGGAGACTGAGAAGAGAGAGCAGAAGGTGTGCTTTTACTGGGGGGGGGGGGGTCTCTGTCACAGCTCACCTCCAGCAGACTGTATACAACACCCCTTCTGAAAGGGCCCCTCCCAGTTTCTCGTCGGTGCTAATTTACCTTCTCTGCGATCCGCACTCCGAGGTTAATGGCCTTCTCACCTTTGTCACTGGGGGGGGGGGGGCTCACGCTCACATTCTGGAACCTTCTGTTGGACTCAACCACTGTGAGTGTCCAGATACACCAGCTTCTGGATAAGAGATGTTTTTAGCACTCTAGAAAACCCATGAAGGAGAATGATGCGAGAAGCAGCTGTTCCCGTGGAAACACCTCAAAATAAAGTAGATAATGGAGTGCGGGCATCGGTTCTGTGTCAGTAGCTCGAAGCCACCGAAGGCTTTTGTTTATCTTCCTAATGGAATCGTCAGGGAAGCGCCGACGGAAACGGCCCCATTTCCTGAGCAAGAGGTGATTATCATAGGTGCTTAAGTAGGAAATTGGTTTGCAGTTGTCCCTGGCTGAGTGAGTCCCCCCTCCCCCCCTCAGCTCCAGCAAGGCAGTGTGCTGGAAAGCGACGCTGAGGGTCTTTTAATTACGATTTATTACGGGGGTGGTAGCTGACTTGTTGTGTCGTCCCACCCCGTGTTTATGGCTGGCCACACGGTATCACCAGCTGCGAGTCGTTCATCCTGCGGCGTCGCATTTTGTGGCACATTTCTGGGAAGTGCAACACTGGAACCTAATGCCCGCTGCTGACCCCGGAATGGGCCAGAAGGGGGTTCTGGTTCTGGCTGCTGGAGGCGCCGGGCCGGAAGATGAATGGGCCGGTTCTGGCTCTGGCTCTGACTTTTCCCCTCTTTCCCTTTAACCCGGATCATTGCGAGCTCACGCCGGCCTGACGAGAATGCCCGGACATGTCGGCACTGGGAAGGCTTTGCCTCCCACACACTGGATTTGCGGCCCCCCCCCCCCCCCCCATTGATCATTCCAGGTCATGTCAGTTTCTGGCCGGGAAACCCTTCCGTTAAAACTCCCACGACATTCCCACCCAAGTGCCGTCGCATTCCAAGGGCCGTGTCCGTGAGGCAGGCAAACATCCGTCCTGCTGCCAGGACGCACTTTTAAATAAAAGATGAGC
>JAODLC010000050.1:10314457-10365904 GCA_026781145.1 Hippopotamyrus pictus
ACCCTTTACAATGAAGATCTGTAAAGTTATTTGGATTTTTACAACATTATTGTTGAAATACACAGTCCTGAAAAAGGAACGTTTCTTTTTTTGCTGAGTATATATGCGTCTGGTTTTTCCTGTGGTATTTGACGCGCTAAAGTCATAGTCACATTTGACTTTGAAGTAGCATACAAAAAGTCCAAAAATCTTGGTCATCTCCAGCACTGCAGATGTGAGGAATGACATGTAAAGCGATCGTGTTGCAGTCCAGTCTTCCTTTAAAGGAATCTGAATTTTTTTGTAAACTGCCGCCGCCGCCGTCTTTGTGCGTAACCGAGGCTCATGCATTCATGGGCGTATAATGTACCTATTATGCTGCAGCTACTTGGCTTTTCATAATTGCTTGTTTTTTGTGTCTCTCTTCCGTTTTGACTTCCTTGTATCCCATTGCATTGTGTCCGTGCCCTGTCCTCTCTCCGCTCCCCTGTCACATTCCGCGTCTGCTCCCCCTCTTTGTCCAGTCCCCCGACGTCACGCCCCCCCCCCCCCGGTGACCTCACCTGTCCCGTTCCTTTAATCTCACTCTTTCTTGTCTTTCAGCTTCCTTGGAGAGCTCCCCTTAGCCCGACGTCCCAAGGAGCCTCGCCAGCCACCCTGCCGCCCTCTCCTTCCACGCCACCTCCTCTTCCTCCTCCCACCACCCCGCGTCTCCCAGAACAGCCCCCCCCGGACAGAACACTGCTCAGGCTTCCACCCCTTTCACCAAAATTAACGAAATGGACAACAAGAAGTCACCCCGCCCTACATATATGTGTATGTGATACACTCCACTGTTTGTCCACTCCCCAGAAGTAGCACCTCCTTGTCTTATACATGCACCCAGACAGCAGCATTGAATAGGTGTGCTTTCAGCCCGGTATTGGGCGGGGTGAACCATTCGGCGATGGTGGGGGGGGGGCTAGCAGCATATCAGCTATATTAGCCTTGTTTCTGAGGCAGCACCCTCCCCCCCTCATTCTGCCCAAAAGCAAGATGGTTCTGTCTGAAGAATGACCCTTGGTCAGTGTCTCTTGACTACCCATTTTATTTCCTGCCTGCTGTGTGTGATTCCTAACTAAGAGGAGTAACAGAACCCCGGTTCCTGCTAGAAACTTTCACTGTGACTCTGACCAGCTGTCTTAAAGAGACTCATGCTCCGCTTAGTAGCTGCTAGCAGTGTTGTGTCACCCCGGTGTGAGATGTGGTAGGGCTCACCTGGCTCGGCTGAGCAGAAGATGGAGAACCTTTTCTTGGGTCACCATGCACACCCCGCTATACTCGAAACCCGCAGCTTCTGTCTGTCTTTAGCTATAAATTATGTAGGAAGCAAAGCATCCACTGCGTGAAAAGCTGAAATAGGGTAACCTCTCCATGGACAAGTATTATTACCTGTCATTATTTTGTCCGATGAATTCTTCGCTAAGTGTTGCTGTTTTGTGAAATGGGCTGTACGCTGTAGATAATTGGGAAGTCAGTGTGGACGCCACACACCGTCGTCCATGTGTTTAACCCTCCCGGAAGACCCCAGAGGATTGCTGTAATGGGGGCGAGACTGACTGTGTCAGCTCGACAGGTTGGGGGGGGGGGGTATTTTAGCACTTTATGCTTTGTTTTCTGGGGCCTCTGGGGATATTGAACCAAATGGAAACTCTGAGGATTTTCATTTTAAAAACCCTGAGCAGAGGATGAAATCGGGGAGATTGGGGGAGGGGGAATGCATTCTGCTCCCCGATATGCATCGAACTTCCTGTTTCACGGTCAGTGGATTTTGTGGATCCCGGATGGGAGTATGTAGGATCTACTTAGGACACCTTGGGATATTGAATCCAGGTGTTTTTAAATTCAGTTCCCAGAATAGGTTGTAATGGGGACGCCCCTCATTAAATGTCTTCTCAGATATATAAAGTAGCTATCAGCTTTATGAGGTTTTAGTAGGAAATCTGCAATGACACCCATTTACCACTCACATTCTAAGACGTGTTACTGTATTTTGTTGCCAAGGTGACACTTACCATGGAATTCCCCGACGAGACTCATATCATGTGACTATTAAACTGTTCAGTCCAGGCTTCAGTCAAATAGTATTATGCTGATTTTAGGCCTGTTATTAAAAGGAGCGAAATGGATCAAGATTCACATGGTCGGAATGGACGTTTTTTTATTTTATTTAATTTTTTTAAGCCAGGGCTTTCTACTTTTGTTTAAATATGTTTTTTTACTGAAGTCTCTGTTGACAACGTCTGATAGCGCAAGCTTTGACTCTGAGCGTGTCGCCTCGCTGAACGCGGGACTATGTTTAGCACTTTTCACACTCACGGTTCACTGTCACTGGGGGGGTGGGTGGAGGGGGCTCAAAGACCCCTCCCCCTCTCTCACAATCATTCTGCTCTCCGGTACGGACATATCACTCATCACCGATCGAATTGAAAACGCGTATTCCTGTCGCAATAGACATGACAGCATGGTTTCTGTTAATTTCTCGTGTTTTATACGGCACAGGCATGTGAAAACGGGTTTCCTGCAAGCCAAGAGACTCGTAGTCTGTATCTACGAAGGGTGCCTGGTCATGGATTGTTACTGTGAACCTGTGATTACTAATGATAATAAAGGAAAATTATAATAAAATCGTAATACACTAAATCTCCTGTGTTGTTTTTTTTTTCCCACTCAGCGTTCTACGTCTGATTTCTTTTTCCTATAAATTATGGGCGTAGTTCTGTGTAAAATGAACTCCAGAAACTTTTTTTTGGCCCAGATTGCCCTTCCAGTATTGGGTAACATTTTTAAAAGACATATGGGCCGACTGCTTAGGATAATATCAGCGCTGGGCTACATGATAGCCTAACTGAACCTTTGTCCAATGTCGTGGCGTCTTTTCAGCAGTCTAAGATTAATCAGAGTGAGGCTGGGGGCTCTTTTGGGCTTGTCCAGAGAAACTCAAGTCTTTCTGTCATTTTGACTTGCCCGTTTGCTCTTTCTGTCCCTAACGCCGTTCCACAGACCTCTTGGATATGAGGGGGAAAAGCACCATTTCAGTCTTCAGGCTGCAATTCTGTTTAACCAGCTTGGCTGCTGTTGCCAGTTGGGGGATTTTTTTTTTTTTTGTAAATGATTGACGGGCAGCTGACTGGGGGGCAGCGATAGTCACACATGCTTCTGTCTGTGCAAATAAGCCCCCCCCCCCGCTTCCTCTACGATAAGCACACGAAGGAAATCTGAATTGGAAATCGCCAGCCTAGGTAGCAGAGCGGTCCATTCGCCGCTTGCCGTCATGACACTGGAGGGTGTGAGAGGTATGCTGACAGTACGAGATGGGGATTAAGGCCGCGTCTTTCAGCTCGTCCCCGTCTCCCGTGATGCGACATGGTTGTTTCGGACTGAAGTGTCCCCCGCTCGCCTCCCGTCGTCCTTCAGACAAGCGTGGGCGGTCCGAAGGATTTCACACACGTGTCACCCGCAGGGCCGTTTTGACGATACGCAGCCACGTCCCACGTCTCCCTCGAGTCGGCAAGCAGACAGCCATCGATACGGCAGGCAGTCGGCATCTTTCAGCTCTGGTCGCCAGAGCCAAGGGCGTCAGCGGTTCTTCTGCTCGCTCGCTCGCTCGCTCGTGTACGGCCTGGCCCGATCCCCGGCCTGATGACCAGCACCAGGGCTGGGGAGCTGCACAGACCAGTGGACCTCTTAGAATCCAGCAACCCGTGTCTGTTTAAAGTCAGAGCTTCACAAAACACGACTCCCGGACACCTCCAGATGGAGGCGGTGTGTGGTCTTACGGGCCATTTAGTTATTTTTTCAATTCTCTTATTCCCTTGCCGTTTTTTTCACTGCTTTTTTAAATCTTTGTTTGTCTTCTTTCTCTTACAATATGCTAGTCATTCCTGCCTAGGGCTGCTTTGTGTGCGTTTTTCACAGGTAGAATTATTTATTATTCGTGATCGCGTTTCAGCTTTAGGCTGCGCGTTCTTCGGCTCTTTTTTGACCCTCTCACCCACCTGCTGATCCAGTACAGCGTTGGTGGTTAAGTCAGGCTCCCCTTGGTGGAATAACCAGCAACTTTCCGACAAGAAAGTAACATCCAATAAAGCAGATCCTGAATTATACCATGATGTTGACCCCATCCACACGGTGCTTTGTCTTCATGTGTTTTGAAACGCCGTATCAAAACAGAGAGATTCATGGTTACTACCATGGCTGTTAACCGAGACTTTTAAGGTGCGCTGTGGAACTTGCTGGTTTAGTGCCACCTGGTCAGCATAGTGGGGGACAAGATGGTCATATGGTGCAGACCCTGAAACAAAACTAACATCTGGGATGAAAATGCGTGAGGTTTGCAGGAACAGCTTCTAGACTAGTTCCCAGTTGCTGGTTCAAAGAAATCCCAGAGTTGGCAGAGTGATGTCACCATTAGGCCCTTGAGCAAAGCCCTTAACCCCCAGGTGCTCCGGGGAATAGGCTGAACCTGCTTTCTGGGTTGGATAAACGTGTCTGTTAAAAAGATGAATTGTAAATGTAATTCCTGTCTCAGAGAAGGGAAAGGAGGGATAGGTGTAAAATGATTAAATTCCAGGCCTTTAGCCTCACTTAAGTGTCAGAGAAGTCCTTATGTTCAGCTCTATAGAATAAATCCTAGCTCTCACATCCCTCCATGTACGTCTTTAGACTTTTCTTCACCGCCCGCACTAAGAGCCCTCCACACGACTGAGCTGGTCATGCATGCAGTGAGGGAGGCACCTGACCTCTCAGAGATGGCTCCATTTCATTTCCCCCAACGTCTCCGTTCAGTAACGCGCTTAGAGACCTCGGGGCGTTTAAAACGCTGCAGAGCAGCTTGCCGGAGTGCTCACGTTAAGGTGTGCTGTGTGTGAGCAAGCGAGTGAGCAGGAGTGTCTGCCAGAGGGGCGGGGGGGCGCCGGAGGACATACCCGGCAAGCATCGCCGTGTCAGCAAATCTCTCCCCGTTCTGCAAAGGCCGCCCCTGGGGCTGAAGTACCCCTCCCTAAAAATATATAAATCCACCTCACAGCCCCTCTCTTCATCATGGTGCTGCTGGAATTATTGACAGGAAGTTGTCACCCTCCGATATACAGCCTACTGCTAAATGGGTTGCGTCAAACTAGACGCAGGATGACACAGGGGTGTATTGGAGAGTGAATCAGGAGGCCAAGCCGCCTTGCAGGTTGTGCCTGAGGGTTCCCTTCCTCCGCCGCAGACCAAGCTCTGCCTGGGTGATCGGGATGGGCCCAGAAACACCTCTGTTTTGCAAGGAAAAAAAAAAAAATCACAGATCCTGTTCAGTTTGCCAGTTTCCAATTGGCAGAAGACGGGAACGCTTAAGGGGTTCGAAACTGGCTATATTTTACCTTAATGTTTTTGTGCATAATTATATACTTTTAATATGTTTGTCTAAAGCTATCCAGTGATGTAATGTGCAATTAACGTCAAGCTAACATATTTATGTCCGTAATTATGCACAAAAATCTACCTTGACGTTAACTCTTCGGCAGAGGATATAAAGTAGCTTCAAACTGCACTTAATGATTTACTTAATGATTAAGAGAATTGTTACCTCTATTTGTTTGGTTTGTAACTATGTGTTATTTTTATTATGAGTGTTAAACTTAAACCTCGAATGTATTAATGGTGACTTCCAAAGAAAGCACAACTAAATTTAGTATTAAACTGTGTTAATGTGGATCTGGTAGCCTCATATTAAATGTTGTTTTCCAAATGCATGGATGCCATTTTGACTTTATTTTATTGTTGTTTTGTATAGCAGAAGCAGGCTATAGGGTCATATATGAAGAAGCCTACATGGTTATTTAGAAGCAGCTGCGTGTCGTATATGAGGTAGCTAAATCGCAAGGGATTCACGTCACTAAATCGCTAGCGGGATCAGCGGGCACAGATCACAGATGACGGACGGGGTCAGCAGACATCAGCGTTCACGGGTTAAGAACCAGCACGAGATTGACGGCCTGAGTGAAAGCGCAGAGAGACAGACGGCTGTTTAACAGGCCCACGCACGGTCCCCTGTGGCCCGTCTCGCGGCACGTCGTGGGGGCGAGCAGGGTGGCAAACCGGGGAAGCCAGCTGGCGACGGCAGACAGCTCGCAATTGCACTCTGCCCCGCGGGCAGACTACCTGGCATCGTTCCCCGTGGCGACAGCAGGGAGCGGCCCGTCTCCCCGGAGACGGTGGCTCCGCCCCCGACCCACCACTCCTTCCCCCATTCCAGGCCAAGGTGAATAGTGAAGCTAAATGCTATAAATTATGTCTTTGGTCTTGCTTCATTAGCCACCCCGCCCCAGTCATACCCTGAGAGAGCTTCTCACCAAAAATCATAACCAAGTAAGCAGAACATTCTGGACCTCTGGCCCGGCTGTGAGCCGTCGACTCCTCCATGAACCGTCCGCCTGGAGGAATGTTGGTGGATCGTAGGTGAACAAGACACCAGACTGCAGCAGCAGACTCCAGGTCTCCAGGCCCCATCTCCCCGTCTCAGGTTCAGCCACATGACCCTGGGGGCTGCGGCCTGACGCCGCCAGGAGCTCATTCGGATACATCTGGTCTCACCCTTCCTGCTCCATCTCATTCATCCTCAGTGAGTGCTTGCCATAATTATCACTAATTAACAGGTGAATCTCGCAGCTCCAGAGAATGATCAGGTCAGTAATCCGGATTAAGGCTCACTGGTTTTAGATAATTCATACATGAAAAAAATCCCCAGATTATAAGGGTTTAATGGCTGGTCAATAAATATTTATTTTTGGGGAAACACAGTCAATATATTTGATGCTACTTTGCATTGATATTTCACTGAATGCATTGAAACAGCATAATTCCTTTTTTGGAAAATGTTGGTTCTTTTAACTGCCCCTCCTGGCCAGGTTTTTGGTTTTTTTTGGGGGGGGGGGTGCTGGAGCCCAGGTATACAAGGCGGGGGTAGAACCAGGATGCCAGTCCATCGTAAGGCACATGCACACTCAGTCAAAAACTATGGGCAATTTACGGTGCTTTTCCACTGCCGCCAAGAACCAAATCATACCTGAGTCGCACCGCAAAGAGATGGTTCTCCATTGTAGGTGAGCCGTACCCATGCTGACATGGCCCTGTCTACCAGCAGGGCTAAAAGCATAACCAAACCGAGCTGGTTGCATCGCCACCATCTGATTGGTTGAAATGCATGGAGATACCGGTGATCTACGTATAAGATGCGGTGTAGCGTTGCAATGGAGAAACATGACCTCAAACCTCAAAATAACCCCCCCATCCCTCTATAATTTACACCCATGAGAGTAATATCTGTTCTAAAACAAAAATGTAGCAACGTGCCTCATACTAGCAGTGGTACCAGTTGAGGAGCTAAAATCACCCCCAGCCACACTGACAGTGAGCACAGACAGAGCAGGACCGGGGGGCCCTTGTAGGGGTTTTCTCACAGCCGTGGCCAGCTTTCACAGCCCTCACCCTCGTGCTAGCGTCACTTTTGAGTGGGACCTCACATCACTCTGACTAAGCTAGCCAAAGGTGCTAGCCAAAGTGTCAGCTACTGTACTGGTAGCTTGCAAGGCAGACAGCCGAGTTACACATAAAGCAGCTTGTGTGTTTGTTGAGCTCTGCATATGAGTTTACCAACCACAAAAACTCATTTTACGCTCGCACCCCTTCTGTAGCTAGCTAGTACCGAGATCACAAGTTTGTCTGCACGTATGAACCAGCTGAAGGGGAGGGATGGAAACAGAAAAGGTTTGTGCGTTGAGTGCGGGGGTGAGACTGTGGCGTGACATTACTTTCAGATTTGCTGAGTATCTCAATAGCATCAGATGGAAGGAATGCCAGGCTGCAGCACAAAAAAGATAAACTCACTTGACATTACCATGTATGAGACTGCCAATCAGATTTATTTATTTAACGAAGGTGCCCGAACACTGTTCCAGATCATTCCGGCCCATTTTAACCCCTGGAGTCGACCCTTCTGCAGTGGAAAGTCAAAGCGAGCTGGAACAGCATCATAACAAGTGTTTCTTTGCGGTACGGCCTGGATCCTGTGTGCCAGTGGAAATGCACCATTAGTGAAACTAATATGGAGAGCATACAGACTCCACAAAGACACAGCCTTCAAACCCCCTACCCTAGAGGTGTCAGGTGACGGTGCTTCTCACTGAGCCACTGAGCCAGCAAAGCTCACTTCTGGTTTTTATAAATGAATTTTCAACAGTTATGCTCTGTGACAGCCAAGTGCCTCGTCCCTGTGTTTGCTGGCCTGAGCTGATGAGCCTGTAATGTATCAGTGATCATGAAAGATAGATGGATATACGTATAAACCGGTGGATTGATGGATTCAGTTAAACTGAAATGTTTGTAAATATTGACATGAAACATCATACTCTGTCAGGCAATTCGTCGTAATATTAGGTCAGTATTTTACGCAAAGTTTAAAACTAAACTGGGCCAGTGTGGCAAGAGGGTGATCAGAATCTTGAACGTCATCTTTGTTTCCGAGGGTGACTTGCTTCCAGTTCTGAGGAGTGACATCTTCAGCGCACGGTATGTGCTGATTCATTGCTTCTCAGACGTAGCATGGAACTTGTTCTTCTGTTACGAAACTCATTGTCTTGTGCAATCCAACCCTGTAAGCCTGCTTTGCTGGAAGATGGGGAGCACCTTCCCAGCCCTGTCTCAGGATTCCAGTGAACGAAGATTGCCAGGGCCCTGTGAATGACAGGTCGGGAGAGGCCGGTGTTTGTCACATGACCCTATGAAGGGCTTGCCGTTGCCTCTGCATTGCATCAGTATATGGGTTTTCTTAATTGTTACTGACTTCAGAATGAGTTACGCAGAATAGCTATGCGAAATTTCCAGAAGAATAAAGAATTAGGCTGATGAGTTCCTACTGGGCCTTGTTGGCAGTTGGTGGGGTTGAGGGACCCAGTTAAAGGTACCAAGGTGACTGTTTGGCCACGTCAGGCCGCGTCATGCCCCACGCATGGTCCTCACTGCTCTGCATGCCCCCTTACGCAGACCTGCGCTTCCGATCCCCTCCAACAGTCAACCGCTCGGCTGGCCACTTACTTTCACCCAGTCTGTCCGTCCGGGAAGTGATCCCTAATAAATTGAGGGCGGCAGCTGCGCGCTTTGTGGTGTTGATGCAGAGACTCTGGGTAGAGCCCAGTTTGACTTATGGGGAGACGCTTTCTTGGGCCATTTGGGCCGCAGATGGAGCTGTGTTAAGCGATGCAGGCGAGCAGCAGCGAAGGACAGCCAAGAGCCCATCTGCGTCACGCCTCCAAGGTAAAGGGTGGGGTCGTAAGAAAGATGGCTGAAATGACGACTGCCTTCATACTGTTGTAATTAATACATCTGACCTCGTTGGCCACAAGACAATCTTGTGTCTTTAGTGTTTAAATTAGTCTCTAGAAAATAAGTCTTGTTCTATTAATTTGTTTAAATGAAAGTAGTTTGACCACCCTGTTAAATATCCATCTTCCAACGCTGAGCTGGACCCTGAGCCATCCCCAGCAGCACAGGCAGCCAGGATAGGGAGCACCATTGCGGGGCAAACACTCACACAATCATTCGCCTCCCAGCATGCCTTTGGGCTATGGGAGGAGCCAGAGTGCCAGAAGGAGAGCCACATGGGGAGAGCGTGCAAACTCCACACACGCAGAGCCGGGGATGGGAATCGATCCCTCGGGGTGTGAGGACACAGAAGTATGTGCTGAGCCACCATGCTACACTGGTAATTAAAACCAAAGCCTTATGGTGACTCAGAGGCAAGCAAAGCTGTCACCTTGATGACTGCAGTTAGCGCGTATGTGTATGTAGAGTGTCAGCTGGTTATTTCCCAAACCTTTCTCTTATTGGGTGTGGACCAGCAGTGTGCTGTTCCCCGTTCAGTAAGTGCCCCTCCCCCAGGAGCGAGGTGGGCCTTGGCTGACCCCAAATGCGACGGCAAAGGCAGCCGCACGACGACAGGTGAGACGGGACGGCCACGGCATCATAATGCGGCTCTTGCGGATCGCGGTGCGATGACGGGAAAGCGTGGCCCTGGTGCCCCAGAATAGGTGCGAAACAGGTGTGTCCGTGCAACATTTCAGCATGAAAGAGAGAGAGACTTCCGAGGAGAAATAAAGGGCAGAGAGATGTCAGGGGATCGTTGTGAAATTTCTCAGGAGCGGCGTCCTGCGTGCAGAAGACTGGCTGCGTGGCAGCAGGGGCGAGAATGCTTCCAGAAGATGTCAGCACTGTTGCAACGCCAGAAGGCCGCGACCTCACACCCCGCAGCCCGCATTCCAGCTCAATAAGTTCATGTCGCTGCATGTCTCATAAATTGCGGTTTGCCTGTGATCAGGGGTGTAGTTAGAAATTCTGGGCCTCCTGACAGAATGTCACCTTGGGCCTAATTTTTTGTACAATTTTATGTAATCAAGGGTCCCTGGAAAATGTTGGGCCCCTGAATCTGCCCAGGTATCCATGGTCCTGCTGCAGCCCTGCCTGACACTCGCCTCGTGTTTTCCTTTGACGTATTTCGCTATTATTATTATCATTTTTCTGCTGAACCGTCTAAGAACAATTAACCGTGGAGCGATTAGCGCAGAGCGCTGACGCAAACAGGCGCACGCTCCGCTTAGGCGGCCTCGTTTATCTCCCCGGTCTTCCATTATCTCATTAATTATTATCTTGTGCAGTCGATAGCAAGATTTGCTCGCCTCCTTTAATAACTGATCCTTGTAACGCTGGCCTGTAATGGAGTTACGGGGACATTAACGCCATGCTGGGATGAGCACTCTCCAGGTCCCACGCGCTCTAACAGGGTTTATGCTCAGGCAGCCGCCACTACCGTCTTCTTGGCTCATTTGACTGGTTTCTCACTACTTGCTCAATAATAATTTATTTTGCCTTTAAACATATATTGGACGGGATGAGTCTGAGCGTGCCGCTCCACAATGAATATGGTAAGGGCAATGCTGTATTTGTGTCGGCGGTAACCTGAGTCCATCTGAAACCGTTTGCAGGGTGTGAATGATTTGCATGGCATTGGATTTCCTCCAGGAACTCGCCTTATTTTCCTCTACGGCCGACCAATGAGAACGAAGGGAAACGTGCCTGATAAAACAGCCTGGCTTACATCGACAAGTTCCACTGTCTTATTAAATGTTCCTGCTCCCATAATTGCACTCCAGTTTAATATGATTGTTATCTGACCGTATTGCTTCACCTTTCTGTCAAACGGTTCCTGCATATTCCTGTTTGTTTATTTAACAAAAGCAAATTTGTTACACCAAATTCTTTCCCCGCATGAGCTGCGGTCGCTGTACTTAACGGCACATTGCGTGCTGACGTTGATGGCCCTTCATGTTCGGGGTCTTGGTTCGGATTAAGTTGCCCATTCTAGCCCATTCTAAGCCCAGTGGAATTTCAAAAACTTGAGCATTAAAGGTATTTAGGTGAGTTTCAGGTTAGTACATATGATGATCTTGGTAGTATAGTGTAATAAATAGAGGAGCTAATGCAGGCAGACAGGATTCATAGCCCTACCCAGGGCTGGATCTACATTTTCAGGGGCCCTAGACAAAGCTTTCCTTGGGAGGCCCCCCTACCAAGAAAACTGATGATCATTTCACTTTCTCCACAATGCACATCATTTCACATGCCCTAGGCAACTGCCTGTTCTGAATATTTTTATTTAATGCTGGTTCATTTTTTTTATTTTCTGAAATTATTCTTATTAATAAATTTTGGATATGTTTTTTCATGACTTTCTTTGAGCCCCCTTGCGCCAGTTTGCCTGGATCCAGCACTGGCCCTGTTTGCTGGAATCTACATTCAAGGGCAGGTTTTATAGTGATGAAGGACAAGGGCGTTGGGTTAAATCCCAAGAGGTGTATTACTGTTAGAAATCTGAATTATTCAGAGTCCACAAGCCGCGTGATGAGTAATAAACTGTAGGTTGCTTTGGTTAAAAGTACAGATTACAGTTACAGTTCTCTCACACTGTGAACATGTATCAATTGTTCATATTTGCTTAATATTTTAATAAACATGTTTATTCATGCATTTTCCAGTCACTTTCCAGTGTGTCCCAGTCAGTCTACAGTCAGTCCAGGTTTTTGCTCCCTGTCCACATTTTTGTCATTAGCTGGGAGGAAGCAAAAATATGGACTGCCTGTGAATCCCCAAGGACTGAATTGGAACAGGGTTACTGGGAGCCTTGGACAGGATCCCAGTGCTTTGCAGGGCATGCATATGCTAGACACAGTTTTCCCTGACTGATTTTGACCTGCAGGGGGTGATCTGCAGGAAATCTGCATGACATGAGGAGAACACGGGACCAAAGTTTCAAACTCCTCACCCTGGAGGTGGGTGGCAGCATACCACATTACGCATAAATGTCAATTAATATTTATTCTCATTTAAAATCCACGTTGTGAAATTTGCACATGATCTTGGCTGCCATTCTGGGTCTGAGGTGTTTCTTCCATCACCTCTGCCTGGGCGTTCTCATTGGCAGCGCCATCTCCCCCAGGATTGGGTCAGACTGCGGTTTTCCGGCCGACCGTGGCATGGGCGTCTCCGGCGATCGGCCCCGATGCCCACGGGTTGGCAGGTGCCCACCATGGGAGGCCCGCGGCCCCTCCTTTCAACGGTGGCCCTTCCCAGTGTGACCAGTAGCTAGAGAACAGTGGAGCGAACGAAGGTCCTCCACCCTCTGAGTGTTCTGGCTCACACTGAAAGCCCGGACAGATGGCCTAATGTATGAGGCCATCAGAGGAAAGGAAAGATGGTGCAAATCAATCCCCCATCATATACAGCTCAGGTAGACAACCACTGCCATTAACTGCACTGTAGGAAGATCCTTATGAAATATTAAGGACAGCACTTACAATAAATAAACTATTTATATATTTTACATCAGAGTAGTAATTCGAAGTAACTCGTGAAAGAACGGCAAGAAAAGTGAATATTAGTGCTTCTGTTTTTAAAGGACCACAAAATATCACTGTGATATATAATCTTAATTTCAGTAAACTTTGGGGGGCAATTAATTTTTTGATGTATTCATAAAATGAAATGGATGTATGAAACTGTTCCTTTATTGGTTTACGGATGCAAGAGCTCCTTCCTGGAGCAGGTGGATAAATAATTACCCAGTTGATCCTTGACCTCCAAAAACAGGGAGAAAGTCTCTCCTTTTTTTCTGTTTGGTGAATCCAAATAAACGTGACGACTCACCTTCGTTTTAACTGCACATCAAAATGCATGAGGTCACACGTAGGCAGCGGCAGGAACAGCACTTATCAGAAGATGTTCAATATTTGGCAAGTAGTATGCAATTCAATGGAGGCCTTTGAAAGGCAAAGCGTTTGTCTCACCTCGGCTCTGACAGTACGGGGAGGATCAAAGGCAGGTCTGGACCGGGGGCAACGGTCATGTTCCGACAGGAGCTGCGGAGGTGATGCCCGGGAACTTTGATCACTGGATCCTGATCCACGCCGTCTCTGGAATGTGGCCTCAGGTTCCTTGTGGTTCTCCCTCCCCCCCCCCGCCCACCTTTCAGAGAAACCGCAAAGTCACATTGATGGAGGTGCCACCATTTTCATGCTGAAGCGGTATTTCTTATTTATTGATTTCCATTTAATCTTTCAGTCATAGAGGGTAACACACAGTTGACCCTGTTCCTGGACAGGCCCACCTAGCAGGGTCGTCTTACTTCATGCCTTCCATAGGAGGTGGACAGCACTGTGATCCCCGCAGCTCCAGGACCTCAACCCTTTGCTAGTCTAGTGAATGGTTATCACTGTGAAGCAAAGTGGCACAGTGCAAACTACAACACCCAGCATCCCCTGCGATATCGACCCCCTATCTCCATGACGACCAATATAAAAAAGGCCAGCAAGCTACTTAATGACATGCTCATAACCCAAGTCCCAGGAGTCTGTCTTGCCATACAACGTTACAGTACCTGCATATTTTTTTTATCAAAATTAAGTTATAACTAACATCAGGTCCATTAAGCTTTGTGTTATCTCACAAAAAAAAATCTTAGTTCACCTGTGCTTGATTTTGAATAAGCATACGTCATTTACCTACTGACTACACATACAGCTGGGTGGTAAAAAAAAAAAAAAAAACTTTGAAGCCCCTTTTCTCAGCTGAAGTATCAGCGTGGTTGTTGTGTTTAGCCTTTATAAGGCAGTGTGGCGTCCCTGGGTGAGATACCCTGAGCCTGAATGGATACATTAAACATTTCCGCTGTGTACAGTGCTAGAACTGCCTCACTAAGCAACTAACTGTAAATATAGAGCATGTAGCATTTTCCAGTGGAGCAACCTCCCAGGAGCAGTGCATTAACTGAGCACAGGGGTATCTAGCGTGTCCCAACATGGCAAATGGCATCTTTACATATAATCATATTCAGCACCTGTGACCTATGAATTATTACCCACATATAGTATCAGTAATGGTGAAATAGCACTCAGTAGCACTTTATCTGGCATATAACATTAAAGAGCATCTGTACATTAAATCATATGAATTATAGACCGTGCATCATGCTGCAGTCTTGACAGTGAATAATGATGGCATGGTATCGATGTGCCGTCGAAGTTCTCAGTGAACTCGGGTATGCTCGATGCTTTAATAGGCGCTACACCAGTGAACAGTAAACAGGCTCCAGCAACTGCATTTGGGTCCTGCAGTCCCTCAGTTAGGAACAATGACATCTCAAGAGATTTGGTGGTATATTGCTGGAAACGGTTAAAAAAAAGAGCAGGGATGGCTAAAATGGGTATGGGGCGCAAACAAAAATAGTAGGCGAGTCAGAGAACAGTGTGACATGTGGACCGTGTTGAACAGCGTGTTGCAATGGAAAACAGTGGCCATGCTGCCATCAGCTGGGAGACGACCTGATCTCAAGAGGGCACATAAAGGATTTAGGACACGGAGTGTAGCGTACGACTTCTGGTTAGCGTGCGGCTTCTGATTAGCGTACGGCTTCTGATTAGCGTGCGGCTTCTGATTAGCGTATGGCTTCTGGTTAGCGTGCGGCTTCTGATTAGCGTATGGCTTCTGGTTAGCGTGCGGCTTCTGGTTAGCGTGCGGCTTCTGATTAGCGTATGGCTTCTAGTTAGCGTGCGGCTTCTGGTTAGCGTGCGGCTTCTGATTAGCGTATGGCTTCTGGTTAGCGTATGGCTTCTGATTAGCGTATGGCTTCTGGTTAGCGTATGGCTTCTGGTTAGCGTGCTGCTTCTGATTAGCGTACGGCTTCTGGTCAGCGTTTGGCTTCTGGTTAGCGTGCGGCTTCTGGTTAGCGTACGGCTTCAGGTCAGCGTACGGCTTCTGGTTAGCGTGCGGCTTCTGATTAGCGTACGGCTTCTGATTAGCGTATGGCTTCTGGTTAGCATTTGGCTTCTGGTTAGCGTACGGCTTCAGGTCAGCGTACGGCTTCTGGTTAGTGCGTCACAATTAGAGGGCGGTGGAGCTGATCCCAAACGCTACCTGCGAGGCTATATTAACAAAAACCTTCAGAAGGTCATAACTCTCCCTTGATTGGTAAGAGTGCCAACTATTATACCCTCAGTTTATAAACTGATTGTGAGGAGTGGAATACATTCTGAATCTCTGCAAAGTAGTTAATTGTTTCGTTTGAATCAGGACATAATGTAGGTGATGGCTGCTTATGATCCTACCTGTCAGTCATCTTTTTCATTTTAAGCACATTTTTCACTGGGGGGTATACCCGCTTTAAAAAGCATGCCTCGGGACATAATCATGAAAAACATCAGAGTTTGCGCAACATATATGTTCTGACATATAGAAAAATGTAGTCACAAGCTTTGCAGGGCACTTCAGCTTGCCTGGAATGTGTCTTGGTGTCATTCTCATGTATCTGTATATATAATGTGAGATTTCAGCCACAAAAAACGTTCCCCTGTATTTTGTTATTATAACTCACTGTAAAACCCTGAGGGAAAATAAATAATCTATAGTTCATTCACTTTTATTGTCTACTTAGCAAATAATTTACCTGACTATAAAAGTGAATATTACTCAGTCTACAGTAACATCTTACCAGTCAAGCCACATCTGGAGTTGAAAAGTACGACTGTCCTACAAAAGCGGTACTGTAATGCGAAAAAAAAACAACATAAGACTTAGATTGGCATCTGCCAGTGCGACATCTACTGAGCGACGGCCTTTCATGTTATACAACACAGGACTATATTTTCAGATGGAGATTGTGCTCCTATGGTACCCAGCAGGTGAAAAGTTAATGACATAAATTTGTCACATGACCAAGACTGGTTCAAGTCCTGTGAGAGGCCTGGCTCAAGGTGCTTGCTTGAAGGCCTCCAGCGAGGTATACAGTCGTATAAAGGTTTCGGTCATGTCACTGACTCTTCCATACTCATACTCTTAGATGATAGCAGGTTGTTACGCTGGGCAGGAGCTTCCAGAAGACCTGGACCAGGCCGGACTGGATGATCGCCGATCTAACCTGAGGATCCGAGGGTATTCCGGACTTTGTTCTTAAGTCTGATTCCATCTGAAGCTGGTGTGTTTGTCAGGCCTGCCTTCAAGTTGCTCATGTAACCTGCTACACTCCAAAAAAAAAATGCACCAGTAAGCAAGGGCCTGTTAAGAAACCATAGCCCTCCTATGATATGAGATACTCAGTTTCCAAATCTGGCTAAAAATGCAGACAAAAAGGTACACCCTAATCAACCGCGCTGAATATGGAGCCCCAAGGACGACTCATGGCTGACTCGTGGTCTCTCAGAGAACAAAATGCGGAGAGGTATTCTTTTCAGAGAAGAAGGTTCTCCTCTGAGTCGCCTGAAGAACATTGTATTTCTATTTGACACCTGGGATTATGGCACTATTCCCAAAATATTTCTTAACAGGGCACGTAATACTCAGCGAATATTTGAGGTGTCTAGCAGTTTGTATATATAGTGCTAACCGGGTGTGTTGCGTGGAAAGTAATTTCTTTTTGACTGTTAAGGAATGCGTTTATAGAGATGATTAATGTATTGAAGGGTGATTAATTCAATGACATGCTTAATTTCCCAACAGTTGCTACATTATCGCAAGATGTGTCCTTGCCAATGTTAAATTTCTTCTATTTTATACTCTATTGCAATCGATTCAAATGTCTTTAGGTTTCAAAGTCCATAGGTGGGGAAACCTGTTGTTCTTGTACTCTCTTTGTCTTCTTCCCAGTCTCTTTCCTAGGCTATTTAGTCACCAAATCAAATGGAATGATGTATTTTAGGAGTGTGGCAAGAAACCCACACATACGTGGGGAGAGCATTCAAGCTGCTCACACAGAGAACCAGGGGTGGGATTCAAACCTACAACCACGAAGGAGGATCCAGCACTACCCACTGAGATGCCAAAACCAGCCACGAGAGGCATATCCATATCATAATATTCTTTGGGAGTTAACAATACACTACACAGGTATCAAATCAACTCATATCTTCTCTATGATAAATTCTATGATCAATTTTTAATGAGGTCCAAAGACCTCACATTTGATAAATATTAATTGGAGTGTTTCAAAATTTCAAAACAGACCACAGTGTTCAGATTCCAAGTAATGACTTGTATATTATGACTAGGTGCTGAAGGTGGTGGAAGCTTAGATTTTCTTACAAACCTGAGGCTGTCTGCTTTGTTGCCGTTATTTAATTATTTAATCTCAAGGCAACAGTTTCGCTGCCTACCTCAGCCTTCGCAGCTTTTCTTCACAGAATCATGCAAGGAAAGATTTGTTGAGAAGTGCTTTCAGCAGCTACCCACTGAAAATGAAGTTTAAAAATATCACTGATATGTTTCAGACCACCGGTCTTGAAAAAAACAGATACCACTGTACGGAATTTTTGCACTTAGAACTTGTTCCTTATCCGCCCTGGATACGAAGGTGGTTTCTTTTTAAGAACAGATCTTGCATTTTGAACAGTGTGGGTCTTTCTGATATGTGGGCGAGAGAGTCGAAAAAGATCACGATAAAATAACACAAAGCTGTATCCAAACAAACCGGCAAACATGAGCAACGGGGGACACAGGGATCGATGCTGTCGTTTTCACAGCAGCTCACTGGCACGGCCTGCACGAGGCTCTCAGTTGTGGTCAAGTGGAAATGAGTGGGGATCTGGGATGTGCAGAAGTTCAGAAAGTGAGGAATAAGATCAGCTGGAAGGAAAAGCACGAGGACATTAGGAAAGACCCCACAATAAGGCTGCATTGATTCCAGTGGCCTGGACCTCAAGCTTTACGTGGGAATGCAAGAGTTCAGTGTCTGTTTGCATGTTTTCCTAACCTTAGAGATGAAAGGTGTAGATTTTTGAGAGTGTTCTCACAAGATAAAATGCTTCTTTTCTATCATGTGGGTGATGTTGGAAGGGAATTTCTATAAGATGTCCACTCTTATGAATGTTTTAAAATGTTATAAACTGTTTGTAATCAAGTTTTGAAGATAATGGCCACAAATATAGAATATATATAGATGCATTCCAGCATGTGTGGGTGTGTTTATGTGCTTGAGTTATACTTACATGGACTTTAGTGTAGATCGTCCAGTTCTGATAATATTACAGTTCTGCCCTTTAACAAACTGTAAATCGTAAAAAATATTTTTTTTCTGATAAATGGACGTTATTTGCTATTGTGTGCATTTTGCAATACATCCATGTTTGTATATATCCAGCTAAATAATAATGTATTATGTGAAACTTTTAGTGGTCAACTAAGTGGACAAATAGTGCCTTTTTCTGGGTCAGCTTGTCGAGATTTTTATCGGTGTACCGAAGTGCTTTTGTCCTCTGCTCGCGTTCACATTCCCATTCGATATGTCAGGGACAGGTTACATCATCTGTTGGCGGGTGGGTTTCTTCACAGCCTTATCTACAGGATGGAGAGAGCTCTCAAAAGCTGTTTTGTCTGCCACCATCCTGGGAACTCTCTGAACCCCTAGACAGAGTTTTCAGAAGTAGGTATTCATCACAGTTGCCGGCAGTCTGAATAGGAAGTGCTTTCACAGTGTCTATCTGCGTTAGAAACAAAAAAAAAACAATCCTGAGCAGAGCAAAAAAACAAAACAAAATAATCCTCTTATGAGTGACAAGACCTTAGAAACTTCTCTCTAATTCAAGCCCCAAACCAGAGGGTAGATTCCCACGTCAAATAGCTTGTAAGTTAAACAGAAATGTATTTCCATTTTAAATAAAACTATGATCACAGAGCTGGTGGAAGACTTGTTCATGAGAAGCCAGGAAGCCATCACCCAAAGAGGAAGATTAAAAAAAAAATCCCCTCAGAGAAACTGGGGACATTTTGCTCTTCAAAGTCCTTTGGTGAGATATAAAAAGATTATGACATCGCAGCCATCAAATGTCTTACAACATATGCAACGATGGGTATTATTCCAATTATCCTGGCTGTAATCTCCATCTGGCTTCTTAACCTACCCTTCCAATGATCTCCCAGTCAAAAGCGCCTAAGTGTGATTGCTCCAACCGATCTGAGAATGCCGTCATAAAACCAGAGTTTTAGAAATTCTCATGAAACATTCGCGCAGAAAAACTTCGTCTTCACTGTACATGTTAATTGCTCGATAAGTAGGCACTGTAATGTAGGCTACATTACACGACACCGAGAAGCGCCTCAATGTATTGCCTAAAAGCGGCTCGGTTAATGTTTTATTTGTGACCACATGGTTAAAAAATAACAAACCTAAAGTGGTAACTTGCATTCATCGAGTCCACTTCTATTAGAAGTCTTTTTATTATTTTAACATTAAAAAGAATCTGCCATTACCACCATAATCTATATTAAATTCCATACATAATTTACGGCGAAGAGGGCATGGCACCGTTCCTCTCCTAAGTCTTATTTATTCAATTTAGGAGGAGATGCATAATCAGCTTCCACACACAGCTACCAGTTTTTAGACTTTGATTGCTAAGTATTTTCCCAATCATGTTTTAAAACTGCAAATGAACTGGTAAAATTGAAAGTTTAATTGAAATAATTAATCCAAATTATACTCAGGTGCGATAAAAAAAATGTCTAAAAACGATAAATCATCTCTTCGTCTGCTACAATTAAGCGTCATGCATAAAAATGTTGATTTAAAATGCTGATTAATATCATATAGTTTGCTTGTTAATTAGACATTACTCTACAAGCTCCGCCACCAACCCCGATAGCGCGCCGATTTTTTCCGAAGTTCAGCAATTCGCTGCGCTCTGGTTATGAATGGGTGCAGCGGAAGTACCATACCGTTTCCTGTCATGACGTCAGCCAATAGGGGAGCTCAACGCTCGGCGGTGGGACGTCACTCCGGCTGCCGTCGTGTCGGGATTGGAATGTTACAGTGAAACAATCGGAACAACTAAGCGCTCGGGCACTGAGCACTCGGATCAAGGGGTCTTTCTGTTTAAACAGCTTCTTTCGCTATTGCTCTTAGTGCTTCAAGGGTTTGTCGGAGTCGGCCGGTATTAGTGTCAGTTTTCCTTTTGTTTATTTTAGGTCCGGTGGCGTTAACCCGATGAGAAGGATTTATATTAACGCGTATGGGGCGCTATCGGATAAATAAAAAATAAGAGATGCAGGGATTTGTTAGGTTACAGTCGCTTAGATAAACTGTTACTCTTTTGCTTTTCATGCATCTGGTTTCGCTACAATCATGGAGTGAATCACAATTGCAGCAAATATACGGCGAAAGCGGAGCAAATTGACTCGGAGGCATCTGGATGTTACCAAACGTAAGGCTTTAAACCCTTGTCGGCGTGTTAACGACTTAACATCCAAACTGTGGGTCCTCTCCCGGTCAGTTGCTCTGAGGTAAAGCGGCTCGGACCCTCCGCCAGGCTTGTCTGGAGATTGTTAGCCATTGCTCTCCAGTCCCAGGCGAGGAAATGCGGAGTGAAGGTGCAGCTTTGTATGCGTAGGTACGACAGAGATTGTAGACACAGATTTCATTTTTAAAACTGGATTTAGATAAGAAAATCCTCCGCCGCTCCGCACAATTACGCCGTCGTAAAATGGTAGGTAGAAAAGGGAGAGAGAGAGGAAATAAATAATAAAGTCGCCCACATGCTCTGGATCAATCGCTGGATTGGGGAACGGAATCAGAAGAAGAGGGAAGACGTGAATTTGAGAGCTTTGTATGCTGGAAGATGGCGGAGCGGTGCAGCTGGGGCTGGTGAGAGCAAAACTTCGGGGCGCTTTGGATTCATTCGCGAACATCTCGATTCAGATCGCAGGACACATGCAGGCCAAAAAACGCTATTTAATTTTGCTCTCTGCCGGCGCATGTCTTGTTCTGCTGTTCTACTTCGGAGGGGTGCAAGTCCCGGCGTCGAGCCGGAGCCCGAGCCGGCGTGACGAGCGCAGTCGCAATGGGTTTTACCCCGAACAGCCCTGGCCGGACTTCGCGGACTCTTTACAGGCTTTCATTCCCTGGGATCAGGTGGAGACCGAGGATTACAACGTTCACACATCACCGAGGCAGAAGAGGGACGTCAATTCAAGCGTTTACAAGGGCAGGAGGTGCCGCATGGACTCCTGCTTTGATTTCTCCCTGTGTAAAAGAACCGGCTTTAAAGTTTACGTTTATCCCCAGCAGAAGGGGGAGAAAATCTCTGAAAGTTACCAAAATATCCTGTCGGCCATCGAGGGCTCCAGGTTCTACACCTCGGATCCTGGACAGGCATGTCTGTTCGTGCTGAGCCTGGACACACTGGACCGGGATCAGCTGTCACCGCAGTATGTGCATAATCTAAAAACTAAAGTCCAGAGCTTACATCTTTGGAACAATGGTAGGAACCACATTATATTCAACCTGTACTCGGGGACATGGCCGGACTATACGGAAGATCTGGGCTTCGATATCGGCCAGGCCATGTTGGCCAAGGCTAGTATTAGTACTGAGAACTTCAGACCCAACTTTGATGTGTCGATCCCGCTGTTCTCGAAAGAGCACCCCAGGACCGGAGGGGAGCGGGGTTATTTAAAATACAACACCATCCCACCTTTCAGGAAATACATGCTGGTGTTTAAGGGAAAGCGCTACCTTACTGGAATTGGGTCCGACACGAGGAATGCCTTATATCATGTGCATAACGCCGAGGACGTGGTGCTACTGACCACCTGCAAGCACGGCAAGGACTGGCAGAAGCATAAGGACGCTCGCTGCGACAGGGACAACGCTGAATATGACAAGTAAGCGTCAGAAATACGTCTTCAATTTATTTGTACACGTGAAACTTTTTTTATCAGTTGCATTTAAATCGGAGTGTGGTTTAGGATGAGTGCAGGAGTAGGTGCATGCCATGATTGCACTTGTGTATTATGGAGATTGGATTATAAGATTCATATCATATTTAGCATTAACATTTAATATCATATATATATTTTTAAAAACATTTAATGTTGAAAGCAGCGTGTGACCTTCGTCCTGCCGTTTCATGTAAATAGCGCCGCCGTAGACTTTCCCCAGCGCGCCGTAGTCTCGCCGCGCCGATCCCGCCGACTGTAGCTCTCCTGAGTGCTTTCAGTTGAAATAATGCGATTTCCACTTCCATTCATTACAATCGCAGGCAAATCGCTGTCCAGACAGCGGCGATCGCGGCTGCTCTGTCATTTTTTCCCTCTGGCCCTTCCGCTGTACTGTGAATGGAAACTCTGAGTCACATCCCCGTCCTGCATCGCCTTAGCTTTTCAGGGGGGAAATTCCCAGTGGACTGAAGGACTCGATGCCATTAATAAGGAAGCGCACATATTGTTGAATAAGGCTAATGTTAATAATTGTAACGGTTCTGCCTCGAAAGCACGTAAATCAGAGGGATGAATGAAACGTGGCCCCCACGTTTTGAGAGCCTCCCCATACCGAAGTCGCGCAGTCGGTTACCCATGCTGCGTAATTTAAGAGTCGGCATTGCTTGCAATAACAGCTGTTTTAATCGTGTTGAATGGTGTCGTACTTTAGAGCAGAGCGCACACTGATTGTGCATTAGTTCTATATAAATATAACTCACGCATCAGTCGCATTCACGTGTACGATTCTGCCACAGAAAAAGTTTAATGCAATTCACATGTACCAATATGCCATGGTACTTTTTCGCTGACTTTTCCCAGTGTGGAATTTGGGTTTTGCTGCTGGGATCTATTTGTTGCTGCCTGGAGTTTAATGTTTCTATTAAAATGTTGAACACACAAACCCGGCTGTCATACGGGAGCTCACCTATGCGACGATCATATAGGCCTATGCAAAGTTATATTTTATTATTCTTAATGAATCTTGGCTTCTTACAAGTTCAAATCAAAGTCGACCACAGAGATAAAAACAGGCGATGAGATAACAGGTTTTCTTTGAAGAGAGGAAATTGAGCTGTAGTGGGAGAGGACAGCGGGAATGGGATCTGGTGGCGGCTGGCTGCTGGGATCTGTGGAGTGGCTTGTGTATCTACATGTTTAGGTATGACGGAAGGAAAAGTGTGGGCCAATTTATTATAATGATAGCAATGAAACATCTGAGAGTGTGAAAACCTGCTATCATTTTATCTGTTGCCATGATTTGATGCTTCACTCCTGGGTCCTTGTGTCTGCCCCTCCCACGTCCATCTCTTCAGGCTCTCTGGGGCAGCGTGGTACCTTGTGAAAAGTTACTCCATAAGAAAACCAACAGTGGGGGGATTCGGTGCGTGTGGAGGGTGAACGTTAAAGGGTCAGCACGATGGACGCCGGATGAAATTGAGGCGGAATCTTCATCAGATTGTGGTGATTTTTTGCTGCAGCGTCATTTGCATTTTCTGAGGCTGGGGTGGATAGCTGAGGCACCTCTGACCGTCATTTCTGTTGAATCAGGGTTTTCTCATTTTGTTCTTTGGGTGCATTTTCTCGCTTGGTAGTTTTCATTTTAATTCCCGCATCATCAGCCTATTTAATACTTAGCTGTTTTTTCCTCTCTGTAATGACTCTGTAGGTTAGTAATTTGAACACACTGGCATTATAAGACCGCTTGAGGGGACTCTGCACTTTATATTCCATCCAGAGTGTCTTAGTACTGTATTTTGATTTATTTCTTTTTAATGGAAGTTGCTACAGTCAGCACCACTTTAATACGTTTTCTTTGGAAATGTAATTTCGTCAGTCGGACGACAAATGAAAATTAACTGGTATTTGCTGCTGAAAGCGTCTTCCCATGCCTTTGTGACAGATTGTAAAACAAATGAAAGAAATTTTAGTCCAAAATGGTTTAACATTTCTGGAATAGCGACTTCTCCTTTAAGCGGAATTTGCATTTTCTGTTTTCTAACTGATAGCAGATTATAGATCATTTCCTGTGCATCTGTTCTTAAAAATTCTTTGGTATGCAAGATTGCTTTTTTTCCCCCTTTTCCTCAAAGGGACTTTCGCAACAGTAAATAAATGACTATTGAAACGCATGTCAAAATAGGCCTGCCGGTGTATTATTCAGAATGGACAATCACTTCTTGTTAAAAATGCTTAAGACATGAACACACTTTTTCTTGTATGATGATGCCTCATTGATTTCTATCTACACTTCTGTGGGGGGGGGGGGGGGGGGGGGGGGTGGGGGTTGGCTGAATACGGATTTGCTCCAGAGTTTTCATTTAATGTTAATCATCTCCGCTGCTTTTCATTATTAAATACATACTGCTTAGTGAACGATTAAATACGAAAAACGTGCTTTATCTCATACGACCGTGGCGTGTTATAGAATGCAGTGAACCCACAGAATTCGGGCTTTAATTATGTAATTGCGTACAAATTACACACCGTGTCTGATCGTGGGTTTTATGGCTGCTCTTGTATGACGAGTACTTAACGGCAGTCCGACGCTGTTTATCCGACGTGCCTGCGGTTTATGTAGAGTGTCGTCATCGTAAAGACGCCTGTCTGGTCCCTTTACCTGCGCCCGCAGTTCCCCTTGTGGCTTTTCGGGGTACTTTTCTTTTTTTTTTGTCCCATGTCGGCTCCCTCCCTTTGAAGTCGGCCTTCCTGAGTGGGACTTTGCACTGATCCCCAGTTTCCAGTTGCAGTGGTTTAGTTCTGCATTGCGAAATTCAGCAGAATGAAAATGTATGTACTTTAATCCAGTACTGTATAATTAATATCCACCACTAATCCAGGAAGAGCCAGTATGGGCTCAACTGAATGGGTAAGTAAAGCATGTGAGCAGTATAGTGTCGTCACTGTTTGTTTGTTTTTGTTTTACGGGATTTTAATTCTGAGAACTTCTCGTAAAGTAACGGTGGAATATTGACTGGTAACCCACACAAATAAGACTTTTTAAAGTTATCAAGCAGGGTGTCTCTTAAAGTAATGAATCTCTGAAATTGCATTTGTACTTTGTTAATGTGCCATGTTATAACATCCTTGTACTGGGTGTGATTTAAGAAGTTTTTTTTTTTTCAAAATCTACATAATTTACTAATGAATTTAAATTTGAAATGTAGGATTTGGGTAAGTTTAGTGATCATCACACAGGTTATAAATAGCTCTGACTAGTCCCCTCCCCTGAAATTTAAGTGAGGCCGTTGCTATTAATTTCGGCCGGAGTCTCTGCTCTGCAGCGTATCCCAGCATGCCGTGGTCCATGTGGCTGGCCCTCTTTGTGTCTTACACCCGGCCTGAGTGTAGCTGTCATTTTTGGGGCATGTTCCCATATTTGCCACTGTTAATATTTTCGTTGCCGGGTCGCTAAACCCATGAATATTTAACGACGGCCTCGTTTAAGCAGCAGCAGCCGCGGTCTTGGCTAAATGCTAATGCTCTCGAAGTAATTAGCTGGAAATCACTTGTGCTGAATTAGTGATTAGCGCTTTTTGAGCAGTGCGCTGTGGCCTTATGGGGAGCTCATCAGGCAAATACCATCGAAATTACCCGAGCGGCGTGCTGCACTCTTCCCCCTGTCTTCGTGGGGGTGTCCCGCTGTGCCTGTCTGACTTTTTTTATTTTTAAACTAGGGAAGGTGATGCCATGTGCCCCCACCACACTTCTGGATTAATCTAAACAATCCCACGCTGCCTGTCGGCCAGGCACCCCCCCTCATGCCTCAACGCCTGCCTCTCGTCTCCAGGATGCCAGCACTGCTTAACCCTCTAAGTCAGGATGCCAGCAGGCCTCTGGCCACATTCGCGGTGGTGGGATTAAACTTTGAAGGAATTCTCACCAGAGATCCTGGCCAGTGGGGCTGGAGGATCTTCAGCTAGAACATGGATGGCCAGCTCCTGGTGAGCTGGGCCCCTTTCCTGCAAGTTCTTAACTGCTTCACGGAAGACTCCCACCTCGATCGACCTTTATGGTGTCAGACGGGTTGTGGTGCCCAGTCCTCTAACTCCTGCAGACCCTCGTTGGATAAAGGATGTATGGGCCATGTTCATGGGTCTCTCTATATTAACAAACGGATTCGCCCTGTTGGTGGGTAACCGGGAGTGAGACTGCTGCCATATTAGGATCTTGATGTTATGTTTTTATCCTTGCAGCGTTTTTTTGAGGGCAGACCCTTCATGCCCGTGGATGCCGGGGTGGCTGTATTGAGTGGGACGGCCATGGTTAAAGGCAGCTCTGAGTCACCCAGCGGGACTCATGGGGACCATTAAACAGGACAAGGGGGGGCGAACAGACGGGGGATCGGGTGACCCCCCCTCCTGGAGCCCCTGGCGACTGCAACAACCGGCATGCTTGGGGGGGGGGGGGCTCTCTTACCGTGTAGGTGGCTTACTTTTATACTCAGAGCCGCGCATTTGCCACCAGCCTATGGGGTCGGCGCTGGGGGGTGGCAGTGGTTCTGCGGCCGCCTGACTCGCCTCATCGGGGGGGCTTCACGGGAGGATCAATGCTAGGGACGCTGCCATTTTTATTCCCCCTTAAACTCGCATTAACATGCCTTTTAATGTGTAAGTTGCACAAGCCCTTTGATTTAATAGGCTCTTGGGGGGTGAAGTCAAATCTGCGAGTCTGATGCTAGTGACAGTGTATAAACCACAAAACACCATGGGGATTTTTATTGATAGAAAACATGCTGTATATCAGTAGTAGAGTGATATAAATTATGGATGCGGTGTCTGCGCGTACGGTATGAGCTGGTGCTGTATTGTACATTTGAAGTGTGCTCTCTAATGCTGTAATTTTAGTTGTACAGTATATATTTTATGTAATCTGAGTCAGGTCCTCATTTTACTGTCTCTGTGGTTTAAGTTGTAAATCGATGTTCTTGTGATTTTATGCTTCTAGAATATTTTCTGTCCTAGCAATGAACTAAATAATAATAATAATAATGATGATATAATAATAATAATAATAATATAATAGTAATAATAATGACAGCAATGCTATTGCTCTTCAATGAATTCCACATAGGTATGTCTGTATGGTCTGGTCCCAGTCGAATGGTACTGAGTTTAGTTTTAGCTTTTATTCATAAGCCATTTGAAATCTGTCACTTCCTCATCAAAGCTTAAAAAGTTTTTTAAAATGTGTGTGTGTGGGTGGGGTGAGGGGGGGATCGTTTTCTCATTCTTTTGGGTGCCCCTGACCTCCATACATAATTTTCCTTGCCTCTTAAGGTATGTGTTAAATAAAGAGCTTTTAAACTGTGGATATTTTATCGCCTTTTTTCCCAAGATGCTCTGCAAGTGTGTGTTTGCTTCCGTGCCGCTGACCTTCCTCCCACTCTGGCCCAGTTGTGAAGTGACTGAGCCATCCCTCAGGCCTGTGGTGCTTTCGCTGGCTCCTGATCCACTTTGCGTGCGTCGGCCTGCCTCTATGGGTGCATGCGCGCGTGCGTGAGCTATCTGGAGAGCCGTCTCCTAGATTTGGAACCCAGCCCCGTAATGACTCAGACCGGGCTCGTCAACAAAAACGCATGACAACCCGCGCTTATCGGAGCAGGCCAGTGGGCAGGAGAGTTGGCCCGGTTCACCATTTGGGTGCCGCGGCCTGTCCGGCGTGCCCAGAATGACGAGGGGGATTATATCGCAGGGACAGCGTGCATGCAGCTGCTGCTGTGTCATGAAGTCGCCTGAGTGTTTGTGTGCTCATCCTGACTGTTGCTCCAGACAGTTTAATTAAAATATTCACAAACTGGGTAAACCGAAGAGTGACCCAATTTGAGAGAGAACACGTCAGATTTTTTCTTTCTCTGACAACATGCCAATTCTCTGTGGTGTGGAACAGATCGGGGGTGTTTTAACCATATAAATTTGCCAGTTCAGGTGTTACGGTGCTAATCCACCAAATAGGTCATTCAAGGCTTCCCCAAGGAATGTTCCTCAGCATGCCTTTTGTGAGAGCGTTTGCACAAAGTCTTTCGCCTCCTGCTCCTCGTCAACACCAGATCCTCTCTGCACGTACAGATCTGGAAAGGGGGGGGGGGCAACCCAACCCCGCCTCCTCAGTCATCAGTGACCTCTCCTCTTAGCGGCAGAGCCAATCGGGGGTGGGATTCTGTCTCTCCCTTTTTCGCTTTTGAACTCCGGGTGGGGGGCAGGGTGGCGGAATGGCAACAATAGCAGTTGAGACGGCTTTCCACGGATCACTGGCTCGGCTGCTTGGGGGGGAGGAGGGAGGAGTTCTGGGATGAGACTCACTCTTTCCTTCAGGGATTTAACTTTATCGCTTGGATGAAGTCTAGGGAAACTACTTTTGCTTTTCCTCCCTACTTTTACTTAATTTATGTCTTTAGATAGAGGGAGTGAGACACGGTTGTTTACGAAGCGTCTAGGGTAAAGGAGGCCCTCCCCCTTACTGCCACTTAACCACCTCCCAGTAACCCCCACATACTTTCACCTAGAATTCTATGCAGCATGAGCGCATGGAGAAAACAGCCATTTGGAGCCTAGCCAGCTCTGGGTCTGCTTGTGCAAAGAGAGCATGTTGAGTGGGGGAAAGAGAAGCACAGACCCGTTTCGTTCCTGAGAATCGCGCCGAGTGTGAATCTGCAGTTGGGAGGTTTTCTTTTATTACCTGTATCAGTGTTTCCCAGTCCGGTCCTCGGGGATCCACAGTCGGTCCATGTTTTTCCCCCCTCTGAGATCCTTACCCAAAAGTCCACATTTTTGCTTCCTCTCAGCTCCCGAGCAAAAACGTGGACTGTATGTGGGTCCCTGAGGACTGAATTGGGAAACGCTGACCTGTACTTTACATGTTGGTAGATTTTCTCATCTGATTTAGCACTACTCTGGTCCCTGTTCATTTTCCCCCTTTATTGGAGCTTGAAATATTCCATACTTAGGTCTTTTTCCAGACTTCTCTCATTCCCTGGAACCAGTGAATCAGGTGGCTGAAAGAGGTTGTTGGCTGGAAACTCACATTAGTAATGCAGCGAAGCAGAGTAAATCAAGACTTGCCATTCTACTGTCCTGACAGTGATTCAGTGATGCGAGTCTTTATCAGGAAATTCACTTGTATTGATTGGTTCATCTAGTTCCATGGAAACCTGGTAGTAGAGCAGCATGCTGTGACCCTGAAATGAGACGCCAATGTACTTTGCTCTTAAACTCTGCGTTACCGATCACCCTTATGCTAAGGACACTTGAATGGAGTGGCATGTATGCCAGTCAAGAAAAGACGGAAAAACGAAAACACAAAAAACACTTAAGTGTATAAGCACTTGTAGGCTAAAATGGAGGAGTCGCCAGATCGATAATTACCAAGAGTCCTTGAATATTTAGACCTTCTCATAGCCCATCGTCGTGTCTGCAGCGATGACCTATTCCTCTGTGACCTATTCCGCTGTCCTGCTTTTGGCATAGCCTGTTCTCTCTGGAGCACTCCTGTCCTCTTCCTCCTCCTCATCCACCTCCTCCTTGCTGCTGAAGTCTTAGGATGTACTGCATGGTCTTTGTGAGCGTGGTCAATCCTGGGGATTCCTGGGTGGACTAGCTTTTGGGGAAGATGCTAGGGCAAGATGCAAGACTTGTGGGTCTAATGTCACTAAGACAGATGTTCACATGTCAGCGTCAGGCCTTCGATCGCTCATGTGACATGGCTCCCCTCTGCCAACTGGATGGTGATCTTAGTGCTACTACACATTATTTTGAAATGGGCCCTCATGCACTATGAGTATCTAACCTTGGAGAGACTCAGTATCTCGAGTCTCATTACCTATGAAGAAGGAGCTGTTCCCCTGTGTGATGGGATGACCTCGTGGCATGACCCATGTTCCGCATCAAGAAGCTGGTATAGTAACACTGGCCTGACACTAATTATGTAAGAGGTCTTGAGTTCACATCTAAATCACATTGTCTAAATTTTATTTGCTCTCTGGCAGTGCTGTGCACTCAGATCTTGGGTAAAGAACGTTTCAAGGTGGTCCAAGAGCGAGAAGAGGAAGAAATCGCACACTGTGTAGGTACGAGTCCATTCTAAGCTTTTCTTGTGTTTAGAGGTCTGTGGAATTGGCTGCCATTTTTTCCTCCTGCTGACTCTGGGAGCAATTTGTATTTATTAAAACGGCCTGCGGGAAAAAATGTCAGCCCAGAAACACTTTGCGAACGTTTGAACGGTGGCTTGAGAGTTTATGGTGCGATGGGCTGGGTGGGAAACCAGTACTTTCTGGTTTAATTAATTCATGGGAAGCTGAGAAGTTGCACAATTATGGCACAGTTGCCAAGGCAGGGGATTAGCTGGGATTTGAATGCAGCGAGGCTTTTCCTCGTCAGGACTGGTAACAGAACTGGCATTCCCGGAGTCCTTTCGGAGCTGCCTGTCCTGTTCCTTGTTTTTACACGCCTGGGCTCTGGAGTCATTCTTCGCTGTATTGCTTGCATGTGTGTGAGCGTGTCTTGTGTAGGCTGCAGATTGATCGGAACAGGCTGTTTGTCGGAGGGAGGTCGGTGGGTTTCTGCTCCCTGGTTCTCTGTCCTCATTGGCCAGGCCAGTGCCTCTGGTTTCACAGAACCTGCCGTGAGTCTCCTCACCCACTTTGTGGTCCTGTGGGTCACCTGCCCCCTGTTTTTGGCTTGGCCAGATCAACCACAGTGCAGATGGGCTCCAACAGGAACAAGTGCGCTTTTACCTTGTGTTTTTGCCATTTCTGGCGGTTGCACACTCGCTCGTTTTTAAGACGCAGGAGAGAAAAGCCGGATTTCAACTGGGCTGTGATGCAGGTCTTTATTTTCTCCTGGAGTTCTGTAAATTCCTCTTCTCGTCCTTTGTCATTCTAATAAGCAAAGAGTCTGATTGCTCCATGGATGTTTGGAGTGTAATATGGCCACCCTGCCTTCTGACACATGCTGCCGAAATATGGCCTTCTGTTCTTCAGTCATGACTAATGCTGGATATTAGGCAGCAGAGAGCAATTTGCAGGCAGTCCATCGGTAAAGAGACTGACCATGTTGTTAGGAGGGGTGGAGTTAATGCTGTGGAAGTGTGTTGCACTTTGTGACGGTCCTGTGATGCTCAATCACCAAGGAACCGCGGAGATTGAATTTTCGGAGAACAATATTGCCCGGCTATCCTGCTGCCACCGCCTAACCAGATTTGCAGAGAAGAGCGGATTATTACAGCGTCTGCAAAGCGGGACCCTGCAAAACACACAGAGGGAAAGTGGGCGTGTCTGTGGACGCCAAGGCGTGTAATTGCTGGTAATGTGTACGTCGCTACAGGCCAAGGGGAGCGGCTCATCTGGGATTCCCGCCCCTCTCCTTAGGGGTGGGGGGGGGGGCAATTTTCCAATCGATTTGCCACCTTCCTTAATTTTCCAGGCTGTTATTGGTTTAAATCCTGTGCCTGCCTCTTTGGAGGGAGCTGTGGGGTCTGACGCAGGAAGTGATGTCGTGTTGCTGTGGCGACCATGACATTTAAGCTGTTTTGGTTCTGGTCAGGATGCTGGAAATGGGCCAAGGTCCTGTCTGAAAGGCCCTCTGGCCCTCTGAGGGAACCTCGTTGCCCTTTGTTGGTTTTTCCGAGCCCTCTGTGGTTTCTGTGGGAGTTCCTTGGTCAGCATTGCTAAATCTGAACCTGGATCAGATTCACTGCACTGCTTAGTTTGCCCGCCATCTTTTCCCTGTAAGGATTAAGTCTTATGGCTTTTGTTGGTTTTTTTGGTTTACCCCTGTGTCATTGTAGTCTGTCAGCCAGACCACCGGCTAACTGAAATATGGAACCAAAACATCTTTGGAAAGACCCACTGGATTCTACTGTTTTTCAGCACAGTTGATTAGACCGGCGGCGGGGGGGGGGTTGGAGCAACTAGACCTCATTGGACATACGGGTGACTGATCAATAGTATCTCAGCCTCTGTCCCTTGTTTGCCCATAATAGCCCCCCCTCACTGCTCAGATGGCTGGCCATGAGGTAAAGGGGGGTAGCCTTGTTCACATGTTACTTTGCCTGATGAATGTGCCTGCAGGCTGTAGATCTCTCACAGCCTGAAACGAGGGAGTTGTTAATCAGAAACGAAAATGAACTTTAAGTATCACCTAACAAGTAAGTAACATTTGAGTTTAACCGGATCTGCAATATGTTCTGGTTCCATTGGTGTTCTGTTGCTGATTGATTTCACAGATTCCCACTTAGTTATTAATTGCTTGAAAAAGCAATCAAACACTCATCCCTTGATGAATATGATCCGGTCGACTTCCCAGGCTTCACGACTGCCCTGTTATAGCTCATTGGTTGAGTTGGAGGGCTGGGCAGGTTAACGATGGATTCCTCTGAGAGAGACTGATCCTGCTTTCCACTGCTCGCCTTTCTGCACTTAAAAACAGGAAACGGGAAACTTAACTCCTGTTATCTGTGTTCAGGTGGTTGAATCACAGGAACCTTGGCCTACTCTCTGGCTGCCTCACTTCCAGTGGACTGGAAATCATGCTTGATGTATTAAACTTTTTAAAATTAATTGGGTGTATTTCCCTAAAATAGTCTGTCTTGATTGACCATCGATGTTCTTCCAGTGTTCCGTCGGTTGCAAATGTGAACACTTAAACCCCGATATATCTGAGGTGGACAACATGAGTGGGACCGCAAATAGGTAATGTGACCGCTAATGTAACCGTTAGCATCAACGTTAACGCAAATGCCGATTTAACTGCCAGAAACTCAGCTTTGCGGTGTGCCTCTTGCACTGTGTGTGCCTGTATTGTTGAACATCTCCTTCTGTTTCCCTCCTACATTTGTTAGTTTAATACATTTGTTGTTCCTCCATGAGTTCGCTGTGCTTCCTTCTGGGACTGAACCATGTTCGGTTCTATGATTTCTGCCGCATCAAGCCCAGGATTCTCCGGCATCTACTCTGTCCCGACAGACCCCACACTCCCTGTGAATGGAATTCTCGTTACCCGGCATTGGGAATGGAAACAGCCTCTACGTCCCAAGCACAAAACCAAGGAAAGGAATAGGGTGGATCCAATGGAATTCTTTTGGAGGGAAAAATCGAGCAGGGCCTTGGTTCCTTCCTCCCTGACCCCCGCAATCCGTTACACAGCAAGGATGGCGAAGGAACAGGCGGTGACACCTCAGGAATAGGAGGCCGGTGGCTTTTAATTCCATTGAAGGGCTGAGGAGGGAGGACGCTGTAATAGTGCTCACCGTGACCGTGTGATTATGGAGTTTCTGGACCCATATCCCGTTCCATTTGGGGGTGGAATAGCTAACGAGGGAGCTGCTAATTTAATAAGCAGGCCGTACATTATTAACACCCCTGCCGTGACGAGCAGGCATCTGCTGCTGCTATGTTAATGGTTTTCTTTTTTTTTAATGATTGTTCCCCTAACTTACAGTAGAGACAGGTGATGAGGCTGGAGTCCAGATGACCAGGGGGAGGCAGCGTGGAGCCCGAGACGGCAGACCGGCCCTGTAAATCTGTCAGGGGCCCCACGGGGGCGGTGGGGGGGGGGGGGAAGCAGTTTGCGGATGCAATTTAGCACATGGCTGCCTTGGCCGCCCAGGTTATTGTCGCCATTGCGGTTCGCCGCGTCCCAGCCTCCTGCCGACCTTGTTCTCGGTTCATAGCGGCGCTGTGGATTTCTGTTCGCATCTGTGAATGCAGCGTTTTCGGGGCCACCGATCTATCCGAAGTTCAGCGTGATGTCTCACTGTTGACAAAATAACGTTTTGGGTGCCCCTGCTTTGCACACAAATAGGGTGCTGGCCCCGAAGTATTTTAGGTATGCGTTTTAAAAACGTTTTTAAGGTACTGTGTCTGTTCCTGTTTCTTTACCTGCAGAGTCATAAATATCCAGGGCTGGCTAGGCAGTTTTCGCCAAAGGCTGATGTCGAGCGATGTTTGCTTATGCCGCCCATCTGCAGATCCGGCTGATATCCCTGATTTTTGCCGTCTCCCCACGTCCCCCCCCCCCCCCCAAACGTGCGCTCGTCTTTTGTATAGTAGAAAGGTCGGACCGGCTCTGATCAGAGAACCAGGGCAGGCCTGTAAGAAGTTCAGAAATAATGGAGCGATTGGGGGGGGGGGAGGAGTTGGGTGGGAAGTAAGCTTGGAGATTTCCAAGGAGATTAAGAAAATGTCACACAGCGAATTGCATATGGGGTCCTTTTTGTGCTGAGTCCATTTGATAAAAGTAAATGGAAAAGGTGAAGAGAAGCGGCGGGGTGGGGGGGGGGGGCGAGTCGAAGCAGCCTCTGAAAAGAGTACCTTTATCGCCTGGCATCCATTACTGTTTAATAATTGGATGCTGTTCATATAGATTTGCCATGCCAGGTCAGAGCTATTGTTATCTTTCCCCAGAGCCCCCCCTGTGTTGCGGGTCTGCCACAAAAGGCCGCTCTTCAAAGAACATTTTATTTAATCACTTTTAAAGCCCCTTTCTAATTTGTCCTATTTTGCCAATCGTAGCCATTTCTAGTCGTCTGCTGCCCAGAAAAGAACAGCTCCAAAATGAGCATTCGCCCCTCCAGTCTTGCCCCGCGACGTCAACCGTAACCCGGATCTCGCCGGGACTCTGATTTACCGTGCCATTAAAATGTGCTCCCAACCGGACAGGGTGACATTGTTGTTTTTTTTTTTCCCTTTTTCTCTCTGCGGTTGAAGTGTAGTGTCGCCGGTGGCTGTCAGTAGAGCCCGTGTGATTATAATGGCGCCATTCAGGTTAAATTTACCGTTTCATGTAGTTTACTTGAGCGGCACTGTGATGGTTCGGTGTCTGGGAAGGAAGGAAGAGTGCGGTAACTGCGGAGTTGCCCGGGGTGACGGTCACACCCGCGGTAGGGTTTCTCCTCGAGCGCTACAGGAAGTAACTGGAGTTTGCTTTGTGGCTTTTTTGTTCTGCTAATTAAGTCTCGAGCAGCTGTTGAAAAATGACCATTCTGTTACCACTATTTATTTGTGGTTGGCGCATAGATGGATAGTTGAAATTAAATGGTTTGTGTTTTTTTTCTCTCTATATTCATGGATTAAGTATCACTTTTATTTTTGCTTCATGTTCCGCTCATTAAATCTGACTTCTGCTTTTGCTTTTTGCTGTGCTAATATCTGCCGGAATTGGTTAGCGAGTTTCTTTTTGCAGAAGGAGAGCAGTCTTTGGTAGGTGAACGCCATATCGATGGGAAACATGGCTTCCTGACACAAACCCATCTGTTTGACATTCTGGTCACCTTTCTTATGTATTAGCCATAGGGTGCCAACATGTTATGGACGGTTTTACGTTGCGCTGTAACTACGATAACGAAGTGTATGCTCTCCTTTTACCTGTTTTTATAAGAATTGTAATTGGCAAGAGCTCTACTTGTATTTTGCCCTTGACTCTTTGGGTTTAATAATTAATTTGCCATTCTGAAATGCCTTTGAAACCATTTATTCATGAGAAGAGCCTTACATAAAATCAATCTTTAATTAAGGCCAAAAACCAGTAGGGGAAACCTTGCCATTGAGATGCTTGTTTATAAAGTATTAATGAGGAAAGTTATTTTGAAAATGTTCCTGTGTGCAACGCTTACAAGCACAGTACCATCATTTTCATATTAGCCAGATCTTTCAGGTGTTCTAGCTTCGAGCTCTTATTTGGGCCGTGCAGGACCTGTCGTTCTCGCCTTGTGTGGTGGGGCTGAACCATGGCTCCTGAACAGGGGGGGTCGAGTGAATATGGTTCCTTACGGCTCACATGACAGATTTATTCTGGTTGGTGACGTTTATCCAAGTTTGCGGAGAAAGTGGAAGTCTTTCGTCTAGGACAGTGTTTCCCAGCCCAGTCCTAGGGGAACCCCGGACTGTTCACGTATCTGCAGTATGGTCTGAGAGGAAGCGAAAACGTGGACTGTCTGGGGTTCCCCGAGGACTGGGTTGGGAAACGCCAGTCTAGGACATGAAATTCGGCCTAGAGGGAGGGTCCTTGTGGCTGGGGGACATTTAACCTTGGACATTCGTGGTTTAAAAAAGATGAAAGTAATCGCGTAAAATGTTAAACCCTGCACCAAGTATTTCTGCTGACACCCCATGCATAATTGATTTGATCAATCATTTTGCCTAATTAGCCATATTTGCTGTTGCCTCACATCAGAAGAACAGAATTACAGCCTCTGTCTGTAGTCAGTCAGTGTTACCGTGCCAAATTGACACGGAGCTTACGTGTTTGTCAGCTACATGAATATTATTCGGTTTCAATTTTTAGAACTTTGTCCCCCTTGGCTTCTGCTGGTGGTAAGCTTTTTGTGGCAAGGCAGAGAGGCGAGCAGGGTTTGTATTATGCTAAGATGCGAATTGTCCATGTGTGGTGAGGGTTAGCTACCTCTGCAGAGGCTTGCACGGCTGAGACAGCCCTCAGCAATAATGTATAGAACACAAAAGCCGAGAGGATGCATAAACACGGCCTTTCAAGGGCGGAAAGAAGATCATGCGGTACCTACATTTTCATGATGCGCTGCGATTTTGCCAATTTTTTTAAAGCCTAACAGTGCTGAGACTTTGAATTGCCTCGTAACAGTGATCTCATTTGTTGAAGGAAGCAACTGTAAATGAAGTAAACATAGCACAGCATGAGTATGGAAATGCTGATCCAACAGCCAGCTGACACATGTTCTTTCAAGGCTAGAGGAACCGCCCGTGAACAGTGTCAAAGATTAAAACCATAGAATTGCATCCTCCGTTTTCATAGAAAGTGTGACCTTAAAACAGAATACCCAGAAGCCCTGGTTTTGTGCTGGATTTTTATTTTTTTATTTTTTAAATCCTTTTGACTCCCGGACCTCTTGGGGCTTTAGACTTTGTTACGATTTTTTGATCTTCTGATTGCTGTGAATGCCGCCCTGTGGTTTTCGATCGATAACAGTCTGGTCGTCAGTAAGGTTTTCTTCATCCGCGTTTTGTTGAATTTGCTTTGGCAAGAATCAAATTTGGATCGACGACTTGCCTAAACTTGAAGATTTTTGATGATTCTTGAATCGCATATTGTCAGTATGATGAGTTAATAGTGTTTTGCGATCAGCACTGTGCATCTATTACCCCAAGAAATCTGCCTTGGTTTATCCCTCTCAGAGATAAAGCTCTTTTCCGGAATACTGTTCCTGAAGCTTGTCCATTATCTTCACAAGGCGGATTCATCGCCTTCGGCTGATATTATAAATCCAGCAGCCACACACCGACGGGGTGCTTTTCTCCTTGGAATTAAGTGGCCACCTTGGCACAGCCGCATGATTGTGTGGGGATTTAAGAGTCCGGCGGAGATTTGACCCATCACTGAATTTCTCTGGCTTTGCCACTGCGGGCCCTGTGATCCTCAAGCCGCAGTGAATTACGTCCCGCCATTCGTCAGCTTTTAGCGAGGGCTCTCTCCATGCCGTGTAGTTACACATGGCTCATCTGTCTCATCTAATCATGTGCCGACTCATAAAACCGCGAATGGGGCCCTTTTAAGGGGAAGGTGAGGAGCTCTTCTGGCTCGTCAGGAGACATTGGGCTTGAGAAGTTGGATGGGGCCGCTCAGGCTGTTAACAACGATGAGGGCAGTGATTTATGTTGCATTGTTGGATGCCATTAGTCTGCTTCCTGGGGTTATGTCATCACTGTTTGAATAATTCCAGATGATGAATGCTAGTTAGGGCGGGCGACGGTCATAAGCTCTGACTGAAGGCCCATTCATTTCATTTGTCAGCAAGACGTACTAAATAGCTGCTGAGGGGGGTTTTGTTTGGGGACGGCTCCTCTTTGCCCCTTGTATCCCTGAGCACTAGCAGCTGTTGAGGTTCTGAGATTTGCCTTGTTTCAGATTCACTTGGTAGCAGTTGAAACACCAAGTTGAAGGGTCATTAACTGTTTTTGAGAGGCTACCTAGCTATATTCTAGCTCTGTTTTAATTTGAGCGACTTTCTGAATAAAATCAGCTGACTTGGTATCAGTTGGTTTCGCCAGCTGGCTAGTCGCGAAGCTGACTGCTGTGACCACCTTCCACTCTTCAGCAGAAGGACACATTTTCTCTCTTCCTCTACATCAGGTTCCCTGGGAAGTTCACTTTTCAGGCATGCGGCCGCCTCTGATATATATTCCTGTGTGTACGCTGATAAGGATGGACACCATTTTCTCTCACCGTTATATCTTTAATTACCCAAAGCCAGATAAGGGCAGGACTGCTGTGCGCTCCATGGTCACGCATCAAAAGACCGAAGGGCATGCACTCGTACTCCAAAGGACCCTCCCCCTTAGCCCTGTAGTCACGGAGGACTGGAGCCATCTGAGACTCTGCCCTGCACTTAACGATGTGTTATAACTAACGGCAGACGAAGGAGAAAACTAGTCTGGATTGATCACCAGGCACTTGCATCCTCATGCATGTTTTTATTGGCACGTACTTGCTGCAAAGCCACCTACTTTATAAATTGCGTAAAGTGGACCTAGACACTTTTCTGAATTATATTTTTATGATGTTTGGAGAGCGATTAGGGGACCCTTGTCTCAATAAGGGGGGGTAGGAAAGATCACGTTAATGATTTACAGTACCTTGCCTCATGATTGCAGATTAAATAATTTCGCTAACATTTTGTAACTTTTTTTTTTCTCTTCCCCTCCACTGTGGCATATGACTAAGGTGGTTCTGGCAGTGTGTGGAGTCTGGTTCTAATGGCCTTTGGCACCCGCAGCTCGAGCAGAAGTTTGACTTCGTAGGGTAGCCGTCCTGCGTTACCTGAAGCGTTCATCACTGGGCTTTTATTTTTATGAACTAATGTTTTATTTCCTTGCTGTGCAATTACTGAAGAATAGAGGTATTTAAAGTTCTTCAGGTATTGGTTGTGGTTTCTGGGGTCCTATTACCAGGTAATGGCGGGGGGGGGGGGGGCTGGTGCCCCTCCCTCGTAAGCCTCAACCGTTTGTGGCAGAACAGCAAACTCCACCGTAAGATTTTTGTGAAGTGCCCCATGTGGGATTTGTTCGGCTGTAGCTTTTTTGAAAGGATCGCGGCGGGTGGGGAGGTGGACTTGTTGGAGGCTGGGGGTGGGGGGGGGGGTATGCGATGGGGCTGGGTGCTCGTGGCTCAGATGCCCCTGCCAATCAGTGTGGTTTGGTTGTCAGAGGAATCAGCCCTTGTTGAGAAGCTGCCGCAATGATGATGGGATCACAGGGTGGTTTATACTCCACCCCTTTGTCCATGTGTTGCCCCCATGTAGCACTCCCCCCCGCAAGCCAAGCCCTGTTTAGTGAGCAGAGACTGGGATTGAGAAAGTGAGAGGGCAAGAGAGAGAGAGGGAGAGAGTCAGGCTCGCTGTCGTCCTGCCGGGATTAATCAGGATCAGCCCCCAGGGTTCAACCTGTCCTGGCAGCCCCTTTGTGGAGCGTCTCCGGGTGCCCGGATGTGTGTGATTTTCAGGGAGCGTGTGTCCGTGTGCCCTGCCGCTCGGCTTTGTCTCTCCGTGTTTATTCCTGTACGCTGCTGATGCTGCTTGTTGGTGGGCAGCCGGTCACTGGAGGTCCGTCGATGGCAGTATCCAGGGGTCCCGGCTCCTGCGGGGCGTTCAGGTTGCAGGGTCCCCTTGAGAGGCATGCAGCTAGGAAGCAGGTCGGCCTCCAGCTAAAGACGCAGATGCATGACCTTCGTTCTGTTTGTTCAGGGACTTTTAGTGTGGTACCACCTCAGTTTCCCTAATGAGATATCCAGTCATATGAATGTGTAGAACTGTCGCTCTCTAGACAAAGGTATCGGCGATAAACTCTCTTCCCCTGGGATCTCATCTTCAGTTTTAGGAGAGACCTCTGTGATCTTGGGAAACTTGGTGGTTGTGCTGCTCATTAGGCTTGTGGCAGTTTTACTTGCACAAAAACGTTCTGAGGGCACAATGAAAAATGATTGGTTCTCTCTCTGACCCAATCAGATTGCAGAGGAGGTGGGCCCAAGCAACTAAAGGGGGCGGGACAAAGACATATGATTGGATGGTCCTGCCTCCTCTAGTTGCTTGGTCTTCATCTCCTCTTCAATCTGATTTGTTTAAATAAAACTCCCATGAGTGCTCATTTGTTAAGAGAAATCCCTGGAATGTCTCTACACAGAATGTACTGAGACCTCCCTGAGCACGGACTGTGTTGAGCTAAAGTGGGACGCCTATTGGCAAACTTGCACACAGGACACGCTTTATGGGGGCATCATGCTGTTCGACTCGTCGATGCTTCCCCTGCGTTTAATGCGGAAATTGACAGGGCTGCTGGTCGACTGTCGTGTCCGATTGGCGCTTCACTGGCTCTGTGTCAAACGCTCGTTTACTGCAGTTCTTGGTAACATTAAAATTTTAATTCTACACTCCTCTGTGATGATTATAGCCTGCAGAACTGCATGGGCATTAGCGGTGCCGTTTCCGCCAGGTGCTATAACAGCATACTTTGTTTAGATAACAGGGTGAGTCACTTGTAAGCATGAGTCAGTGTTCGCCGCTCTATACATGAAACACCCCATTATGATGACGTCATCCTTTTGGTGCCCCATGAGACTCCCCTGTAACGTTTGTAACGCATCGTTGTTCCTGATTAAACACGTTACTGATTGTCACATCCTGTTGTTGTTTCGTCCCATTACGCCATGCTCCATCTTGTCACGCCATGGAGTTTCGGGACAGGATGGGGGGGTCCAGGGACAAGCCGCCCTCACACCTGCGTGTTTTATGGCTCTGGCAGTCGGAGCACTTTTATTGGTGCCGGATTAAACGTTTCCCCAGTCGACTGGCAGTGGCTGACGTTTTGATACGACTCAGGAAATACCCCGGCTGTTACTCGATCCCTTTGGGCAGCGCTGCCCTGCAATCAACGTGCTGTTAAAGTTGTGGTTCGCTCCGCTCTGCGCCTTTGAGTTTGGTAGCCCCTCCCCCGACCCCCAATCTGCATTCTCCCTCTCTCCCTGCCACACTGAAGTTTTCCTGATGTGTCCCGTTCGGATAATGAGAGCTTGCATCAGCAGAGATCTGCAGTTTTGTTTTCCTCTCAAATGTGCGTTTTGATTTGAGTAGCTTTATATATGTTACACACACACACACACACACACACACACACACCGTACTCCTCCTCCTTCACTTTGCCTATTCGACCCCGCCCCCTTTGGAAAAGCCTCCCTTATCAATGCAAGGTGACCTTGGACCCATCGCCCTTCTTGCTAAGGATCGACAGAGCAGATGAGGCTGGTGGGGGTGGGGGCTTAGTTTAGATCCATGAGAATCTCTCCCTACCTCTACTCAAAGGTCAACGCGGGCCCCCCAGGCTAAATACGCGACAACATGCGGCCCACCCTCACGCCACTCTTCAAGGAGATCAGTGCCGGCCGCTGTTATTTATACGTAGTGCACAAGTGGGCGCGTTATCAGATCCTGCCACTGCCGCCGCTGCTGTGCCAGTGGGCGGGGCTACCCTCACCCAGAGGGCACAGGAAGTCGGGCAGAAGGTGATGGTCACAGTGGGCGGGGCTACCCTCACCCAGAGGGCACAGGAAGTCGGGCAGAGGATGGCTGTCACAGTGGGCGGGGCTACCCTCACCCAGAGGGCACAGGAAGTCGGGCAGAGGATGGCTGTCACAGTGGGCGGGGCTACCCTCACCCAGAGGGCACAGGAAGTCGGGCAGAGGATGGCTGTCACAGTGGGTGGGGCTACCCTCACCCAGAGGGCGCAGGCAGAAGGTGTCACACAGCCACACCTTCTTAAGGCGCTGCCCCCTGGAGGCAGTGGGAGCCTTATGTTTGAGGGTGGAACACCAGGCATTAGGATGCTTATTTTTATTTATCAGGAAATTTTATATGAAAATGTCACATGTTGGAGTAACCAGATGTTGTTAATGCTCTGAGGAGGTTTATTTACTGCTCTCTCGTTTGCTCTGCCCTCTAACTTCCTATACGGATCCTTTGCGGTATGAAATTAAATTGATATAAAAATCCATATATCTTATGCAAGCCGGCAGCGCTGTTTGTTAATCAGAGTATGTCCCCATTAACATAAGCCCCTTGAGAGGGGCACCCCTGTTATTTTAAAGGACCACTTCCAAGAACATCTTTATTTTGGGTGCCAGAACAGCTTGGTGCACGTAAATCCCTTTGTTTAAAATTAGTTTCCCAGAAGTTCCCTTGGTGTTTAATTTTTAATTATTTTTTTATTTAGCTTTATCTTTATTATCTTTATTTCAGGCTATTCTCAGTGGCTCAGCTAATGCTGTCTTTTAAAGCAACGAATGGTTTTCACCCTCTTTTATCCTGTTTGAAGTGCCATACCCAGATACCACAGGCCACCTTTAATGGCATTCAATCCCACAACCTTTATGGTTTAGAGGTTCTGTGTTCTTAACCGCTGGCCGGGATTAGAAGGAAGCTCTCTCAGATGCTGGGTGTGATTTCGAGTACGTCTGTGGGGCTTAGCGGGCAAAGGTGTGCTCTGCCAGGTGTACTCTGTGGTGCCCCCCCAAATCATTTATAGCATCCTGGAGGAGCTACATTAAGGCCCAGGGAATCCCCCCCCCTCCAGCCCCCCCAGCCCTGATGCAGTTCCTGTTCTGGCACTTACCCCTCACTTCATTTCCTCTTTCTTAATGAGGAAAATTAATTGTCTTTTTTTGTTTGTTTTTTTTTTTTGTCCTGGTGAATCTGAGTTATTTGGAATTATTTCCTGTTCATAAAATGTTAAGATACTGACCTCGTCCGGCACAGATCTGCCCCATCCTGTTACACCACATGAACAGCTCAGTAAAGGTGCTGGGTTCAGTGCTGGATAGTGTGTGTGTGTGTGAGATCCAGAATGGGCCCTTCGGCTGCCTGCGCGTGTTTCTGCCGGGGTGGTGTTTGTCCAGTCGTGGTGACAGTGCTCTGACGCAGCACTGCAGACCCACCAGGGAGACCCCGCTTGGTCCGTGCAGCTTGTGAACCCTGCGCTGTTTATCGCCACGTACACCTCCTGCCTCCCTCGGCTGCTCTGGAGCTGCCTTTCATTTCCATTGGGGCCTTCACTTCCAGGACAGGATGGTCGTTGGTGTTCTGCTCTCGGACAGGGTTGTGTGTGTGTGTGTGTGTGTGTGTGTTTGTGTGCATTTGGTTAATCCCATCTATTGCGTCACCTGATGATCACTAGGCCAGTGAGCCCTCACAGTGCACTTCCTGGGGGGGGGGTCATCCCTACTGCTGGGGAATGGAGAGGAAGGACAAGCAGTACTACAGCTGTGGGTTTCTGTCTGTGCCAAGGAGAGACTGTGTGTGGACGGGGGGAGCATCAGCATCTTGATGGATTTGGCCCTTTTGTTTGGAACGCAGACAGACAGGCTGGGAATGTGTGCTTCACCCCTCCCCCCCCAGTGCACCTCGGGCCCCGAATAAATGCCCCCTCCCCCCTCAGTGTGACAGGTCAGAACACATGCCAGCGGCTCTCTTCTTTCGGGATGGACTCTGCAGCAGAGGTATGAGGACCACACATGGGGTGTGGATATGCCCTTTGTCTAGATGAGCAGAAATGAACTTCTAATTAGGTCAGAGGTCACAGAGGAGGTCTCTCACCAACCTGTGGAGCGGTGAGCTGCGTCCTGGGGTCGGGTTACAATGAGTCATCGCTGTTGTGTTTCGAGCCTGGAGGGGCTTTGTGGCTGGTGGCCCCCATGACCCAGCAGCAGAAGACTGCACCGTCCTGGCCCTCACCTGTCTGTGACAGCTGCGTGTTATGCCCTCCCTTCGATTCTGTGCCTCTGCCGACTGTCTGCGAGGGTCTGTGCAGGCGACTGTCCAGCTGCAGCGCCTGCAACCTCAGTCAGACTGGGCTCAACCATTATATCAGGGTGCGGTGGTGTACATAGGTGTTCATGATACAGTGTGCAGTGTCGCCACTGCAAGGGTGCCTCTTTGCTGCCGAGTCTGACGAAACAAAAAAGAATTTGATTGATGGCATATCACTAAAGAGGATGGCCTGATCGGGGGCGTGGCCTGATCGGGGGCGTGGCCTGATCGGGGGCGTGGCCTGATCGGGGGGCGTGTCTGCCACTGGTTTTAAATGGCAGTTGTAAAATGAAGGGGTTGTGTCCTGCTGAGCTGTGCTGAGTGACGTCTCTCACCGACTAGAGCTAGTGGGACAGCCAAAGGATGCTGCTGCACAGTCCAGATTTATCCTAGATGTCGAGTAGATTTTATCCTACATGTCGAGGAGAGGGACTCTGGGTTCTGGGCAGAATCTCCATGTCGTCAAAGCCTTTGATTTAATCGCTTACGGGAAGGTGGGGGAGGTGTGTCCGTGTGGGCTGCCGCGATTTGAGGCTCGCCCCACCTCCCTGCGCAAACAGCACGGGCCCGGACAGTCCTGTGAGAAAGTTCTGCTCGATCTGCAGTCTCCCGGGGGAGCTGTGTGCCCTGCCGCCGCCGCTGTGAAGTGTGCGAGCGGTTCTTGGATCCGCCGTGCTTCCCCAGCTGGCCTGTGTTTACCTTGCATTGTGAGGAACTGAAGCATAAACAATGAGAGATCCTGTTATTGTGACTCTTAAAACATGCTTCAGGGGAAAAGATGCTAGATTTTTCTATCCATCTACTCTTTTGCAATGTAGAGTATCAGGGAGCACTAGAATTTAATGTGCCAAATATATATCAAATTCACTAGTTTTATCAGACCGTATGATCGGATTTTAATGTTCAAAGCTGTAAATTAAATGAAGTTCCGCTTTTATTTGTAACTTGTTTTAAAATGTCTTATTGTCCTGTCAAGTGTCCTGCCGCTGCTCGGCCAACACTTTTAAATGTCGTCTTTTATTTTCCAAACCTAGACAAGCATCTTCCTGCAGTCGCTAATTCATGCTCTTGATCGGAGCCCTTTCCATGGTCACCCTGCAGTGGGCCTGCGGTATCTGTAAGGTGCTCTGTTACTCTCTTAGGTTCTCTCCCCTGGAGCTGATGTCATGTCATCCACGCCGCGGGGGTCTCTTCAGGGTCGCGCGTCTTGCTTTTTAAATTCCGCTTTTGCGTGTGGATCGTGGTTGGCATGGAAACCGAGCGAGGTGGGGAGGGGGGGTGTTCCGCCACATGACCCTCAATCCACCATGGTGTCTGCCGCACGCGGGGAGAACCCGCTGGTCCGAGGCGAGAGACATCTGCCGGTCCCTCTGCGGCGCGCCGAGGCGACATGCGCCTGGCCCTGGGGGAGGACCGCGGTGGCCCCCGCCTCGTTCTACAGCCCTTAATTAGCAGTGTGCTATTTATGGTCGGTCGCAGGTGAGGCAGCGCGTCACGGAAAGTGCTGGCGCGTCCGGGTCGTCACAGCTGCCTGCTGCCCCCCACCAGGACAGAGGGTCCCCCAGACGGGGGTGCAGATGGCCTTCAGGGTGAACGGGCATGTGCACCTTCCTGGCTGGCTCTGCCGTTCTGGGAAGGCTGTGTGTGTGTTTGTGTTTGTGTGTGTGTGTGTGTGTGTGTGTGTGTGTGTGTCTGTATTAATACATACCTATGCCAAACACATTCAGTCAGTATATATAATATTTAGGGCAAGACCCACACACGCCAGTTGCTCCAAGGGCTGTCAGTCTCTGCTTGTATCTGTGGATAAAATGCTTTGGATAAAAGCACCTGCTACCCAAACAAAATTTGATGTCTAAATTTAAATTATTTATATATACTGTCCACCTCCCCATGCATGTATATATATTTATATATCCAGGCAGCCTGTGTGTGTTGCTGTGTGCAGCGAGATGTTTGGAACACCATTAAAATATATGTAATATATATAAATGTCAACCGTTCAGTTCCCTTTAAATGTCATGGAAACGGCCGGGGGGCGGAGCCTTGGAGTGCTAACATTTTAGCCACTGGGAATTATTCACACATCTTTCTGCAGCCGCGATTCTGAGGGGACGGGAGATTAATCTCCGTGTACTAATGCCACATTCCTTTGTATGAATGGGGGGGGGGGGTTGTTTGTTGATTTATTGCTTTTATTTACCAATTTGTCTGTTTATCACAGATGTTTACATTACCCTAGCATTTAAGATACTGAAAAGCCCTGAGCGGCAGTTTGGGAATCGGCTGTTAGGCTGTGGAGGCGTGACTCCCGTTCGTGGGCCTCGCTCGCCCGCTCCCCTCGCTCTCAGCACGTGCTTTATTGCGCTGCTTTTAAATGCCACATGCAGCAGGTTTTTCCACCGTGGAAATATTCGCTGCTGTGGATGTGGGGCGCGGAGGGCCCAGTCCCCCGCCTCCCCGTCCCCCGCCTTCCTGTCCCGGCCTTTTGATGGTCAGCTGAGTGCACGCCAAACCACTGGCCGCGGATTCCTTCACTGGGACGCTGGCGGGCTAAGCCTTGGCGCACGGTCGGGGAAGGGGTGGGGGGACGCTCGGGGGGAGCTCGTGGCAGTCTGTGATGGAAAGCCCCCACGTTCTACTTCTTTCCAGTTGTTTTTTTTTTCCTGTTTCCACTCTCGTCATTCACATAGACTCTCTGTCTGAACCGGGTCAGACTGCGCGCGTCTACAGAATTCCGCCTTGTGTACGTCATGTCGGCGTAATGGCTGGATGTGGTCTGTCAGTGCTCCCCCCGCTTCGTTTTATGTGCTCCACGCGCCAGTCCGGTAGAACAAAGCACAAGTACCGTGTTTTAGCTACCGTCCCATGCGATTTGTTTTTAGCTCAAGGCATCAGGAAGATGCTTCCGGGCAGAATGAGTATCAGACACTCGCTGCTCAGGTAGCAGTAAGGACCTAACTGCTGTACCTGGAAAGGAGAACAGGCTGCCCCCCCCACAGTCTCCCCCTTCTTAAATCAATGTTTCCCAGCCCGGTCCTTGCAGACGGTCCACGTTTTTCTTCCCTCCCAGCCTCTGGTTCCCTCCTTTATAATTCCCCTCAGTGGCGCTCCGATCAGCTGGATTCCCGCGGTCCCCGATGCCATAACACGGAAAACGCCCAAACCCACCGTGTGGTCGCTAGATCAGTGCCGGAATCCCAGTGGAAGTGAAGGGGCTTCCCTCCCGGAGCTGACATTTGCAGTCCTTATGCACATATATATTTTGCCTTTATGTACATATGTATTAATCCTGGTGTTTTGCCTTAGTGGTTTGACGCTGATTGTGTGCAATCACACCTAATCAAAATCTATTTTTTCTTTTTCTTTTCACCATGTGTCTGCGGCCGGTGCTGGGTTCCTTCAACAAAGGTAAGAACTTTTTTTTTTAACCTCCGTTACTGAATTTGTGTAGCTGAAAGGCGGTCAGGGCAGGTCGAGGGATTTCTGGCGCTGTGAAGGAGGCCTATGTGTGCGTCTGTGTTTCGGGACTTTGCCTGTTGGTGGCAGTACTGAGCTGGTTGTGTGCCGGACGGGGGGTGGCAGCGGCTCCGTGTGTGTGTCTGTAGAGTGAGGCGTGCCGTATGGCAACGGTGTCGAGATGGGGGGGTGCGGGAGCGTGAGAATCCTCCCGTGGCGGCCTGTGAGCGTGCCCGGAATGTCGACGCCGCCGGGATGCGTGTGTAAACAAGCGGGCCGCGCTCGGCCGTGGGGGGGGCCGTCACCGGCGATCGGCGCGGCTTTCAGCTAGCCTGTTCAGGCCCCCGGAAGGAGGCCGCTTTCATCTCCGGGCCGGGGATACCTCGCCAGATTTAAACGGCTCCTAAACGGCGGCCTGACGCTGTGTGTATTGGGCTTCAGCGATCGGCGCGGGGGGGGGCTCGCCCGTGGAGGTGGGGGGGCGAGCTGGCCCTTGGTTTATAGATCAGCATGACGTCTCTGTTAGCTTTTAATGGAAGAATAAAAGACGTGGCGTCTGTATAGTGGCTGATATTCGCAGTATGTATTTAAATAAATTCTGCAAGGCAGGATGGGAAATATTCGGTTTCCGCTTTTGGAGACCAGACTGTGCGTTTATTCCTGGCAGCACGGACGACCGGTCTCCATGCCGCCGCGCCAAGAAAACACATGATGTCAGGCTGGCCGATGGCGGTTTTTTTAAGTAACGATTATCATCTCCTGTGGCTTTTTGGGGATTTCAGAGTACCGAGTCATGGTACCCCTGTAAAATCTCGGCTGCGGGTCTGGAAGAAGGTGTGTCTTAATGCCCTCAGTGGTGGGCAGCATTCTTACGTGGGACTGACAGCCTTCCGGCAAATGAACTGAATTTAACCTCCTTGAACCCCCCCCCCCCCACCCCTCTCAAAACCACCCCCCTCTAGTCTTATGATGGTGCTTTGGGATCACCACAGGCTGTTTGGAGACTCTGTCTGGTCCCATTACGGAAACGTCCGGAACGAGGGCGGCCGGCGTTGAGTTTATAGCTATTTTTTTAATGGAAAGCATTTTCTTAGCACTCAAATAAGCTTGCAGGCTATGAATTAAATTGGATCCTGCGGAGAGATAAGGATAATTCAACCCGAGATGCTAATCTGTGATTGGCCTGTCCACCGGGGCTGCTTTAAGTCATCATTCGTAGCTAATTAAAGGCACCTCATAGTTCATAGCTAGTCATAGACACATTATTGTTAGAAGCTAATTAAAGGCATGTCATCATTCGTAGCTATTCAAAAAAACATCAGTCATAGCTTATCAGAGGCATGTCCGCCGAGACGCAGCTAGGATTTCAGTTTGGTGTTTTTTTGTAAGACTCCCCTTGACCCTCACTCAGGTGTGTCTCGGGGAGAGGCCCGCGAGCCAAATACCGTCATCTTGGGTACCTACATGCCTGACTGGGGACTCAGAGATTGTACGTTGAGTGGCAAAGTGGGGTGTTCTGCGTTAGCCGCTGTGCTAATCGTACACAGGCTGTATGGTTAGCGGCATAGTGATGTGCTCGGTGTTAGCCTCTGTGCTAATCGGTGTTAGCCTCTGTGCTATTCGTAAACGGAGGCCGTACTGTTAATTGCTCAGCGGTGTGCTCTGTGTTAGGTTCTGTGTTACTTATACACAGGAGATGTACGGTTAGCGACGCAGTGACATGGTAACTGTACACAGAGGACATAAGGATAGCATTAGGGATGGGGAAAAGATCGATTCAGTTACAAATCCTGATTCTTTGAGGTGACGATTTTTATTTCTCCAAGAGAGTTAAAAATCAATTTCTTAATATCGATTTAAACAACATGCTGTAATTATGTTGGTTGCATTTGTTACTTCTAATAATGTGCAGCTGGCGTGATTTTGTCAGGAGACAGACATGTGCCAGTCTGGCACGGCACTGTGGTGGATGAACAGGCCTGCAGAGACTTCTCCAGCGCTGTCTCAATTTAAATCCAAAGTCTGGGCAAACTCTGAATTCTATGAAGTGAACAGACACCTAGACATGAGCACGACTATCTGATGGGTTCACAGACTGGCGCAATTTTGATACAGTGGGGAAACAGGATTTCTTTTGAAATTGTGTATTATTAAAACTACGAACACAATATAGGAACAGCTGTAAACCAAACACACAGCGAGACTGTCTATGTGTTTGAATAACAAAACCCCTAAGAGATGCTCATTTGCACAGCGAAAATAAAGTAAAATAAATAAAAATTCAAAAATAAGACTGCGCCATGACAGTCATAATGAACTAAATCCCATGTTCTGCGTTGCTAAGCATAGCCACGTATCTTTAGCTTACAGTTATTTTTCAGCCCGTTCAGAATTTCAGGAAATGTCGCCGGGAGATTAACTTGCAGAGGCTGCATCTGCCTTACTGTGGTCGTACACACACACGGATGATATTGTGTCAAATGAGTTAGCATGTTGGATGTGTTTTCAGCAACATATCCTGAGCATAATAGAGCCAACAGACAGTCTTGGTCTGGTCAATGACTCACTCTCATTGGTGTTGGTGTAGTTGATGGGGAAGCCAAAATGCTCCCAGAGCACTGATTTAATCGATGTGGGAGGGTCTTTCACCTCTTCAGCAGTAGCCATAACCAACTCATAGCCACAATTAGCATTATGTTTTTCATGCTGAACGTCTACTTGTGAATTTAGGTTCCGTCTGTGTCAAGAAATGTATTCAATGTATTATTGTGCGCATGGAACCAAAAATGATGTAACACAACGAATATGTGTATTGTTACAGCCCTTGTCGTTACTTTAAATGTAGACCTGAACTGCTCATCACAAAAACACAACAAAATTGTGATACATATCGAATCGGCAAAAAAATATCAATATAATATTGATTCTCTGCCAGTTCCCACTCCAAGTTAGCAGCATTGCGCCAGGCTCCGTGTTAACCTCCGTGCTAATTGTATGCAGAGGCCATACAAATACCGGCGTAGCGACGTGCTGTGTGTTAGCGCCTGGTGCCATCACAGCCTCCGCGTTAAACGTACGCAGAGGACAAGATACCAGACTCCCCAAACCCCCATGTCATTGCATGGTTACACACCCATCTGCGTTGGCGTTTCCCTGAAGGTCTCCACCTCGGCACGTGTGTACCTTCGTGAGTACATGCCTGTCTGTATGTCTGTGTGTTGGTTATTAGCGTGTAGCAGGTGTCTGCGGGAGTGTACAGTGAGCGTACAGTGAGTGTCTGCACATGCGAGCAGTGACAGGGGCCCTCACTGCAGGGTTCTCGCATCGTTCAAGGCTCTTCCTGTCCTGGAAAGAATCCTTCTTCCTGACCACCCGCAGTGCTGGCTGGTGGCTGCTATTCCCCGACTCACAAACAGGGCTTCCAACCTATAGGATGCTGACAGCTGGGAATTCGACGTCCATTTTGCGTGAAATATCCCCGTCGGGTAAACCCCTGCATCCTCCCTACGATCAGGCCGCAGTGATACTCACAAATGCTTTTATCTGTAATTTACCATGGTGAGATCTGGGATCTGTCACTTTGCTTTTTCATACTTAATTGCAGACAGATTCATAAAAAATAAAATAAAATAAAAATCAATTAATAAGCACCATTTTTCGAGTTCTCTTTAGGGCTAAATGAAAATGTAACCAGATTTCTGTGACCTCTCATACTGCACCGTAAATAGCAGACGGGGGACTGTCCTGGCAAAATGAAGACTTCTATATAACATGAAATTCTGATGTAATATTGTGAAACCTGGGTTTCCTATCATAATAGATGGC
>JAODLC010000050.1:10370316-10380342 GCA_026781145.1 Hippopotamyrus pictus
CCCCCCCCCCCCCCCCCCCCCCGCGGCTTGTTCTACCCGGTGGACCACCTCCTCCAGAGCCGCTGTCTCGACGCTGTTCCACCATGTGCCGCTTTGAGGGCCTCGCTGTCTGTCACCCGGCCTTGTCTGTGCCTCGCCCCGTCCCGTGAACACTGCCACTTTTGTTTCCCTTTGTATGCTCCGCTAGTGCCCCCATCAGCAGCCCCCCCCCTCCCCCTCCCCCCATGCTCAGGGCTGATCACTGAAACAATGAAAGCGGCTGTCAGTCACCCAGAGCCTGTCTTCTGGCCCGTCTTGGTCCCACGCTCACCCTACATGACCCACAGTGGAGTCTGTCCGTCCTGGAGCAGCAAATCCCGACTGGGACGCAGGTCCGCACGCTGATGATGGGTCACCTTCATCTTTCCGACTGCCCTGTGCTCCATGCTCTACAGGAAGGGAAGATCTGGAAGTATCAGACTATCATACTGTTGCAATTATTGCGCAAACTTACTGTGCAAGTTTTGAGCAAAGCCCTTAACCTCCCAGTATGCCCACGGGGTGCCACATAAACGGCCTGACCCGCACTCGGACTTAAAAGCGTTGCTGTCAACTGTATATATGTGTGTATGTACATCTCAAAGCAGAGCATGATGGGATATGTGAAAAGAAGCATACAGATGGTAAATAAAGCATCATTTAATTTCACTTAATCCTGAAGTCTCAGAATACACCCACCCCACCCCTTCTGGTGAGAAGCCTGGCCCCACTTCCAACAGTATGGGCAATCTCAGGTGTGTTCCTCATTTCTGAGTTTTGTTGAGGCATGACCAAACCCACATCCGTCATGCACCATTTTAATAGTTAAAGGGTCATAGAAGACAATCTAAAGGGTGATAGCAAATCTGCAGATAAATAATGAATCAAATGGCAGCCTTTATAACGAGCGCGCTCTGCTCGGAGTGCTGCCTTGCCGGCGTGTGGGGGGCCAGCATATTACATCCTCTTTGTCACGTTCCCTTTCCGGCCCGTTTTCTGAACAATGCGAAGAACCTTGTTGACTGAGGTTACCTGAGCGGCTTGGAAATTGCTGGGAAGCTGCATTTCTCAAAGCCCGCAAAAAAAAAAATCATCTTTTGCCAAACCCTTGGTATTCTGAGAGCCGGTAAATAGTATGGAGACTCTCCTCGCCACTATTCCTTGGCTCAGTATCACCTTCTGTGATGCCGACACTATCGACGCGTCATGCATGCTGCGGTCTTAAACTGAGCCGGGCTCTCGGCGCCGAGGGTGACGCTGGGGACATAGAGAGGCCGAATGCAACCAACACGTTTCTGAAAAGGCTCATAAGTCCCTGAGTGATGCTGTGGTCTTTCTGCAGTTTCTCAGTGCTGTCTTGTGGATTCATGCGTATTGGACATACTGTGGAGTATGTCTGTCTCTCTGCTTGCCTGTCTCTGCCTGTCTGTCTCTCTGCTTGCCTGTCTCTGCCTGTCTGTCTCTCTGCTTGCCTGTCTCTGCCTGTCTGTCTCTCTGCCTGCCTGTCTCTGCCTGTCTGTCTCTCTGCCTGCCTGTCTCTGCCTGTCTGTCTCTCTGCCTGCCTGTCTCTGCCTGTCTGTTTGCCTGCCTATCTGTCTCTGCCTGCCTGTCTACCTCAGTCTCTGTCTACCTGCCTGCTAGACTGCCCCTCTCAGATGGTCTTTCTGTCTGTCTGTCTAATCTGTTAGTGCTCTCATTTACAGAGTAAATGCAAACAGTCCAATCAAAACTCAGAACTTCTGTCCTCTCCCCAATGTGCCCAACTGGCTTTATTTTAATGCTTACAAAGTGATTACTCTAATTAGCTGGGGGCCATTATGGGACACATCTGTATAACCTGAGCAGGTCGCTTCCTGGATCACCCTTTAGCTCTGTCTGGCTCAGAACCTGAAAGGGATTTATAGATCAAGACAAAATGCTTTTCCATTGAAAGGCTTTATGTTAATCAAGTATGAATGTGGACAATGATTTATTTTTCTAGTTTTAGTAAATATACAGCATCAACACAAGTGAATGTATGTATAGTTTTGTTATACCTTTTGTCTTGCAGGCATTGTAAGTCATTGTTGCCTCAGTCTGATCCATTCTGCCTCTCTTCAGTGCCTGGTCGCTGAAGTACCGCCATTAGTAAAGTGTTGGGACGATAATGGTGTTATCCTCCTGTAATATTATTTTTTCATGGTAACTTTTAGGCCAGCTCCGATTTAAAAAAAAATAAATAAAATAAATAATAATAAATAAAATAAATTCTTCAGAGACGAATCGTGCATCGCGTGATTCCTCCGGTTCGGTCCTGCCGTTGTCAGACTCTCGCTTTCAGCACCTGTGTGTTCAGCGAGGGAACAGCCTCCTTCCGCGCCGATATTTTAATTGTCCCCTTTGTTTTCGTGTCTATTTGTTGCTGTGGCCGGACCAGAGATTTTAAAAACACTCCTGGTCCTGTACAGACTGCGTTTCTGCTGTTGCTTAGCACCACATTAATCTCCAGAAAGGGGAAATAGCTCATTGTTTTTTCCTTTGTCCTTTCAGGTTGTTGTTAATCACCAGTTCTGTTTTGTTAATCACAGATTGTGTGACGTCATTGACTTCTGAAGAAAGTCAGCGCCCCAAAAATAGTTTAAAAAAAAAAATAAAAATAAGCTAAGCTAGTTGGAGAGGAATGGGGACTGTGTGCTTTAGATTTATCTTGGCAGGAACCATCTGAGTCGTTTCATTATGGAAAATGACTTGGAAGAGGAATGGAAAAACATTATTGGTGTGAAATTGAAATACAAATTCAAAATCCTGTTTAACTCAGCTGCTGGGATTGGCTTTACATATCGTCCGGCGCTTTTCCTCACAGATGTCGACGTTACCTTCCTCAGCCAGGTGGGAACGTGCTTTTTCTGGCTACCATCGCAGCTGGACTCGTCTCAGACAAAAAATATGGTTGTCCTTATTTTCCATTTGGGCGAGCTTAACAAAGCCTTTTTCATATGTTGGGGTTTAAGTAAACAGGCTTGTGTTCTGGTCCCAGACGAGGAGCGACCTGCCCTTGGAGGTGTATCCCTCGATGACGGCGCAGGGAGCAGGAAGAACACAAACTGTATTTCGTGCTTAAAAAATGGCGAAATATGCTGAGAATCATTGAGGAGACCTTTTTTTTATTATTATTATTACTCTGATGGGCAGAAACTGGACATCTCCGTAAGTGACTCTCCTTGCTTCTCCTGGAGGAGGTGTCGCACGCTCGCCTCCACGTAACACTCTCTCATTTCGTGTCCGCTCACTTATTTTAATCTGGTAGCTGAGAAACTCCTGATAATCGACCCGGAGCAATCTGAGGCAAAGCGGCTGTTTTCAGGGTTACGCTGCGGCGGAGCGTTGCAAACGAGCCTCTGACGGCCAGCGTGCCTCATTTGTGGCAGACGTTAGCAGTCGAGCGTTGACTCAAAGCGATGACCCATTTGGCTCCTTGCAGAGAGGCAGAGCTGAGCTTGTTTAGCCCTGGGCTTCGTAACCGAGTGGCCATTCGAGATGTACAGTGCCTTGTTTCCCTTATTAAGCCTGGTTGTGTGTTGCTGACATCGGCAGTGAAATCTCCCACTTCCCCTACAGTAAACAAAAGTGCATTTTTAAAAGATTTTACTTTTTTTGTTTTTACTACCCCACAAGGAAGTTTTCAACGGCCGAAGTTACCAACTGGCGGAGGGTTGGTCTGATGTCCAGAAAATCTGAAGTGGGGGGTGTGTTAATTCCTTACGTCGTAATTACATAAACTCACTCCTGGCTGTTCCCGAACCCGTGTGCGGTGGGTAGGACCTCACCGAGCAGCCATCACGGTTTTGTGGACTTCCTGTACGTCTTCCTTGGCAAATGGGCGTTGAGGCCTGTTAATTTGTTGTTGGAACTTAAAGCTCTCCTGATGAATGCATCTTTTTTTTTTTTTTTTTTATTTAGGCCCAGTTCCTAGGGCCTGAACCATCTCTCATCCCGCCCAGCTCCGCCTTCACACCTTTAGACACGGAGTAGTTCATGGTCGCATCACTCCCAGCAAAGGCCTCTGGGAGTTACCGTATTCATCAGTGTATGAGTGACCTTAATCACCTGTAGAGATGCCTAGAAAAAATGTCATACTGCATTGCACACTGGTGTTAAAATATGAAAATGTGTTTGCTTCCTATTATGTCTGATCACAGCCAGAGACTTCTTTAGGATGAGCGACATGTGATGGAAGACATCAGTCTGTGTATGCTGTTGCAATTAAAAAAACTGTCTTTGCTGAGGTGGAAACGTCCAGATATCTTCTGGTTCTGTACGGCGGCGATCGGTACCCCCCTCTACGTGATTCAGGGGTCTGCGTGAGATAAATTTTTTTCTGCAGGGTGGCTAAGGAAATATTTAAGTTGTGCATGGAAACATTTTGCTTGCCAGTAACTGTGGTCCAGGGGAAGATGGAACGCGCAGATGTGAGGTGATGAGAAGTATTTCTTGCCAGCAGCTGGATGGATTTCTTACCCTGCTGCATCAGCAGCGTTCTGGCCTGGAGATGCTGGAAAGGCTCCAGTGTCGTGTCTGGGCCATTACTGATGTTCTATCCATCTTATGCTGGACTCTGGCAAGCTGGCGCTGCTCTGGAAAGCTACCCCAGGTCTAACACTGTCTGTGAGAAAATGTGGGAAATGTAAGGAATCCTATAACAAAGTTTTGGTGGGTGAAGTGCCTTGCTCATGGGCCCAACAAGGATTTGAACCAACAACCTTCCGATCACAGCCACCAAGACCTAACCCGCTGAGCTTACCTACTCCTCATTTTGTGTCATTATTTCACCACTGGCAGAGCAGGTATGAATCACGTGAGCTGTCGAACAGGGGACTCAAAGGGGAACCTCTCCCAGGTCCAGTGAAAATGCCTTTTCAGACCCGGGCGAGCCAGCGAAAGGCAGCGACCAGTTCTCCCAGTGTCCCGCCCGCCGAGGGCCTTTCTGCGCGAGTTGTCCAGACGTGCCGTAATTAGGCCCACGTTCACCTGTAGCCACCCCAGCAAAGAATGCGATGAGGCTGCAGATACGGCTTTTAACCCCCCCCCCCGCCCCATATTGTAGAGTGCCGCTGCATTCCTGAGGAGCTGTGGGAGTGTGGGTGGGCGGTGCCCCCTCCGCCTGGCACCGAGGGTCCCCACCCCGTGTACAATGACTCTCTCTTTCATCTTGTCCTTCCAAGGCTCGGGGCTGGAATCCCTTTGGCTCACAGTCACGCTCTCCAGCAGACGCAAACGCGGCGTGACGGATTAAAAGAAGGGCCCCTTTGGCCAACTTTGACAACAAGCGACCGAAGAAAAACAGCCTTGCGATCTGAAACGTAAACCTAACGTTCGGGAGGAGGGACGTAGCGTTTTATGAATGTGTTTCAGGGATGTGCTAGCACACGTGTGAGAGCACACATCTTCAGCCATCTGTGGCCCCCTGAGCTCGGTCAGCTGGGGGCTCAGTCACATCCTCCAGGAACAATGAGGTCTGTTCCAGCACCATGCTGCTCTCACGCTCCTGGGGAGGTCCTGCAAGCCCAGTTTGTGCTTAGCTTTCGAAAAACACAGCTAACGCTAAATCTCGGCTAGCTCCGCGGAAAATCAGACTTGTATCAGTGTAAATAGCGTAGCTAGTTGGCGTGGCTAAGCGTTTTTTGTGTGTCATCCTTAAAGTAGTTGTAGTGTTTTACACTATAACCAGGGATGCACGTAACTGATACACAAGAATGCATTTGGCATATGAAGCGATACGCGTGGGAATTTCTTGTTATGAGTGCAAATACACATAAAGTGTGTACGCATTTGCGCTCTTACGACACTACTGTGCATTTTAACGTTTACGCTGCAAATGAAGTACGCATTAGCTGTAACAAGGTTAAAACGCATGGTAAGTTCTTGCCTCAGTACTGCAAATGTGTATATGCTTCATGTGCATTTGTGTTTTTATGCCAAGAAATTGGCACGTTTATCACTTTTTGCACCAAATGCTTACTTGTGTACAGTTCTGTATATACCTGACTATAATGGGCCAAATACCATGGGGGTATCAGGGACACTGCTGAAAACAGTAACGCTATTAGTGACTATATTGACTGAGATCATCAATTCAGAGGCTTCATAAACAAATCACTGTAGGTGAAAGTCCCTGCTGTCTGCTTCTCCCTCAGTCCTTTTGGGTCGTCCTCCGACCTTGGGCTCCCTGCCGTAGCGGAGAAGCAGGCCGGTCATCCCGTGAGAGAGCGCACGGATCGGGCGAGGATTGAGAGAGCAGCGTGTCAGAACCGTGATTTGCTGCTTCCCAGCCGTCCGTGCATGTTGCTAGGAGACCACCTACTCTTCCGCTTCCATTGCCAATCCCGCCCTATTCTCCGACGCTCTTACCTCTGATTGGTCCTTAAGAAGTTCTGCAGCCAGTGAGTCTCTTCCCTTCGCTTGTTTTAATGCTTTCCCCCTCGTCCCAGTCTTCCTTGTCCCATTGAGTTTCGGATTAATGTAGCGGGAGTGTGAATAGCCTCTCTGAAATGAGCCTCTTTAATTGGGCTTGGGCTGTAAAGCTTGATACCAGAAGATATTTCCCCGCTGTCTGGGGAAGGTGCCACCGGGGTCTCAGCCAGACTCGCGTCATGCAGATTTCTAAATGACACGATGGCGATGATGCAGTTCCATGCGTCTCGCGATCGCAGGCCGCGTCTGTCGCCGCGTTTATTCAAATGAGGCCTAATTACCAGAGTCGCCAGAAAGACCCGGCCACCTGACCCAGTCACGCGGTGGCTGATCCGCAGCCTGTTTTTAGAAACCTCCAGAGCGCAGTCTGTCTGCTTTTGTTTTTGTGTGTTTTTTTTTTTTTTTTTTTTAAGCCTGCCCCCCTCCCCACAAACCCCCAGGGAGCCAGGCTCCGGGGACAGAGCTGAGGAGCGGCTGGCCCCCACTGCACGGCGGGTCCTGGAGCAGCTGTTCTTGCTGTGGGCCTCACATGTTCTCACATCTCACATAGGGTTTAATATCTCCAGGACAGGAAGTGTATTATGTCGCCCCCCCCCCCCAGATATTCCCACACCAGCTTTCCACAGCAAAGATGCTGCTGCATAATTCTTATCTGGGTCAGGATTTCTGTCCTGCACTTTACAAAAACATTAAAGAGTCCATTCGAAGCTTTCCCGTAGTTCACCATCTTTCATTCGCCAAAGCTGGGGAAGTTTATCATGTAGATTTCAAACCCCCTCCCCTTGTCTGGGAAACATCAAAGTAACACTGACCTGGGGCTGCTTCCTCAAGCACGGTCCAACATCAAGGGCGGTGTCCTGGCCCGGCCCAGTTCGATGTGCCAGCGTCAGACTTGGGGATGCTGGCTGTGGGTCTCCCTCATCTCTATGACGGTACGGGGGCGACTGAAGCCTCATGGAGCGATGCATTATGGTCCGGACTTCCGAAGCTGTCAGAGTGGTGCTGCTCAAACCACAGTACTCTCGCCCCGTCAATGACGGCAGCCATCACATACACCCATATGAAAAGGTTATTATACACAGCCTGCATGTTACGGATCATTTAATAGCATTATGCTCAGTTATTCTAGTCATAATCTCATAATTTGGCTCCTTTCTTCTACTGGTAGTGCTGTCTTTTCAGAATTACCTACCAAGTATTCGTCATTGATTCAGTGCTTCATGCCAGTATTCACAGTAATGCTCATCATAAGTAATACTTAACGGTTAGAGGCTAGGCAAAGTAGTTATTTATTTATTACGTGAAATGGCGTAGATTCCTTTAGATGTTTTAGTTGCTGGAGCAAATCCAGAGAAGATTCGAAATGCATTTGCTCATGTCTGTCCTTCATTCGGTGTTTCGAGGGCCAGAGAGACACCGCCCCCTGCAGGCAGGGTCCAGCTACTGCCCACGCTGACTTAACATGGTCAATGGCAGTATGAGGACGCAGCGGGAAGCAGAGCCATGCTCATTATATATTAATTTTATTATTTGCATAGCGTTTGCCTTGGATTTCTCTCATTTCTTTGTGTTGGTTCCTCACGTCGAGATGAACCGTGGCTCGGGCATCTGTCGCACGAAGCTGGGGGAATAAATGAGTGTCTGCAAATGAATGACTAAATTAGGTGCTCAGACATCTCTCTCACTGGGGAGAGCAGCGAGGGGTCCGGAGCTTTGGTTTTAACATTATTAGCGTTTTTTTTTTTTTATCATCATAATTTTTTTCTTTTTGGCTCCGTTAGCATATGTAGCGTTAGCACGCAGGTCTCTCCGCTACTACTCCCAGTATGATGGTGTGACTGGTCTACACTCTATCCGGCGACCACTCTGGTGCACTTTGGATTCCCGGAAAGGGTCGAACGAGCCGTCCATCAGCCCGTATCGATTCCTCGCTGGTCTGGCCAGAGCAGGTTTACTCCGGATTGCTGTCACGTCCCGGCCGCGTGCTGAGAATATTCCTCCTCCTGTTGATCTGACTCTTGCTCATTCCCGCGCTCGTGTTGACAGGAGCGATGGCCCGTTCGGCGCTGCCGTGCTCCAGCTCAGATCGATAGGTTTATTTTACTTGTAGAGCAGTGTGGTTCACTGAGGGTCTTTTATCAACCAGCGCCTTTGGGGGGCAGCTTTCTGGAGTGTGTTGCTGGGCATGGCTCGCCTGACAAGGTCCATTTCCCAACCTTATTCCTGAAAGAGCGCCCTCTCCGGTGAGGAGATGGAATGACGCTTCGGCCTTACAATGGGCCCCGAGATGTACGGTGACCAGAAGGCCATGCAATCTGAGTGTAAATGGCATGTGAGCGCAAGCCCCGCTACAGTCTTCCTGTATATTTGTCCTGTGGGTTTGTGGATTTATTGCCGGTATATGGGAGAGGGAAATAATCATATATGTACAAGTGGGCGGGTGGCTGTATATGAGACACCTGCTTTTTTATGTGGTCACTGGCCGCAGGTCCCGGCTCACAGATGCCACGAACCTGAGGTCGGCGTCCTGGCGTCTGATGCGGTTTTGGGATCCTCTACTGAGGTGCAAGGGGTCGTCTCAGAGGATGACGGCTAATCTCAAGACGCGGGGCCCAATTCTGTGATGTTATCTGCCTTTCAGGGAGAAAACAGGACTACCCAATGACATTAGGGATAAGGGGTCAAAGATTCACAAACACACCTGCAGTCAAATTCTTTATTATGCCACTGAGATCCTGTTTCCCTTTTTGGTTCATCATTCAACTGCGAGGTTGGCGCTGTTGTGGTTGTTCTTGTGGACATCTGTGTGACTTGCGGTTCATGTTTGGGTCACGCTTTCCTGCTTTCACTTAAGTTTTAGTGAAATATGTAAGCCATCATGCTGTATTCTTGAGTAAATAATTGATATGCATGGATCGATGCATTTTTTTCCCCACTAAGAAGCTAAAAGTACCTTAGTTACCCTGTCAGGTGGGTATGACCACAATTGAATGCTGAGAGCTGATCGTTTTACATACCTGATTATTCAAAACTGTACATTTTTACGACCAATATGCACATGAAAGTCAGGTTAGGGTCGTGCACCATTTCACAGGGGACAACTTTGTTTTCTATGTTCATCAGTACATTTAGCTAAAATCCCAGTCAGCAACGGGTTAGTGGTTAGATTGGAATATGCATGCATGAACTAATTAGTGACATATGTATTTAACTGCACCTGTTTAATTACCTACACCTTAATTATCGTGTTCACATTTTCCGGGGGTGTGAGTAATCATTCAGTCATGTATGTTTTAGTGATTTACGATTAGTTTGCTTCCCCTTTTAAGCGAAACCGCATTTTCTGCACCGGGGGACCCACATGCTGTATGGCACAGGCCCATGCGACCATGGCGGCGTGTGGCCGCGTTCAGGACGGCACCTGCCCAGCGCTGCCTGCTACATGCCCGTCTCGTGACCTTTAATCCGCCGATGCAGCCTGAAGGGGCGCTTTTTCTCGTGATGTTAATGGGATGTAATGTGAACTCTGTAATTACCCGCGAACGGGAGAATGAATTT
>JAODLC010000050.1:10387661-10412697 GCA_026781145.1 Hippopotamyrus pictus
GGCCCCCCCCCCAGCCTTTAGTGGAGTGCCACGTCACATCCTGGGAAGCACTCTGCTGTTACGCTCTCCGGTTCCCTGTGTGAACCGCCGGCCAAGTGCACGTTTCAATCAGAGCCGCTTGACGGCGGGCCCCTGGCCGTGGCCCCCTGGCCGCTTCCCCTCTAAAAATAAAGTGCCACTATCCTGACCCGGCTTGGTGGGCCCCCGTCTGCCCCTGGTGGGACAATGATTGATGACGGTGCCAAATGGGCCGCAAATAGCGTCTGTCACATCCGGCACTGATACGAGACCTCAGAATGTGCAGGTCACACAAAAGACCATTTCCCTAAAAGTACACCCCCCCCTTGGTTTTTTTAGCTCATTTTCTGACCCCTGTATAGATGTAATTTAAGCATTATGTCATTCCTGCCTTATTCTTCCTACATGGGATGTTCCACTTAGTTTTGAGGTTCGACCCCCCCCCCCCCAAGACTCAGGGGGGTCCTGACCGGGTCTTCAGTGGTGGGAAATGATGGCGTGTCCAGGGCCCGGCTCGGGTTTCCAGCTGCAGCGTGTTCGTGCCTGTAAATCGAGTCGCCCCGTATCAGAAACACGGCTCCCTGAGGCCGGGGAACAGCACATTGGTGTGAGAATGGAGCATGGTCTTCATTCAGCCTCTGATCACAATTCCTGGGAAGACGGCAGGTCGCCCCAGCTACCCTCCCCAGCACGGACACCAGTCTGACCTTCCATCCCTTGTCCTGTGGATTGTTAACCGCATGCTAATGCTCTTCTCCCCAGGCCAGCTGCAGATGACCTGATTATTCTTGCTGTCTTGTCGTTCCCAGATCCCATCCACGGTCCGGTCCATCCATCAGGACAAAATCCTAGCACTTAGACAGCAAACACAGTTCCTGTGGGAGGCCTATTTTTCTTCTGTGGAGAAGATTGTATTGACCACTCTAGAGGTAAATAAATAATGGATGGCCCCAGATAACTCCATCTGGCCTGGCCGAGCACACACGAGTAATGGCAGAATTTGATCCCGCCGTCCTGGTGTGTTTCGTATCCACTTTCCCCACATGCCTGTAGTTGCTTATTTGGGAGAAATGAAAATCCCTCCCCTTCCACATAGGGGGGTGTGTTCCTGGAATACGTGGCGTTCCTGAATGAGGTGTGCATCCCTACGCCACTAGGTTGGGTTGCCTGGATCTCTGCCTGAGGGGTGGGGGAACGAGGCCAACCTGGAGGTTCTGGTCAATACGTGGGAACTGACTGTCACCATCTAGCTTGGCACCCACGCCACTCCCCGACCCTGGGATCATTACAGCAGGCCCAGGAGCTTTTGTCCATATTGCTTTCGGCAAAGGCGTCTTAATTAGAAAGCAGCCCATCGCACTAAACACACCTGAGGGGCCACTTAGGCATTATACAGACAGCCTTGCCGCGGGAATCCAGGCGGCCATGTTTGACGAGCCAACTTTTTAAATGAACTTTTAAACTTTGTGGTTCGTGTCTCCCACCTCATCAGCAAAACATAGTGATCCCTAGTGAATATCTGTGGGATGGCTCGAAATGTCTGTGCCAGAATTAAATATAAAAACACGGCCCACCTCGGAAAAAAAGTACTATTTTTTGGTTTATTATGACTGAATGCAAATTGAATGCAACTGCATGTTCAGACTGGGTTATATTGACCTTTTTTCTTTCCCACTGTATGCTAATTAATCATCCATTAGCTAAGTATTAATGCCTGATTTAAATGTAGCTAAAAATTTCACAATTTTTTTCCTGCCCTTCTGTTTTTGAAAGGCAGCTCTGCTTTTGATTAGAGCCAGTCGGGCCCATGCTGTCCACTCGCAGTTACGGCAGCTATCGATTAGCCGGTATGCTTCAGTGCAAACTAAACGTGCTTGTTTTCACAGTTACCAAGTGAACGTAACAACAAACAGATTGATAGGAAAGGGTGGCACCCCGCTGATTAAGCCAGCGTGAGGTACTGTGGGTAAAAGCCCCCCCTGCCCCAGCGAGGCAGAGGGAGCAGCCCAACATATGTAAAGCGTGTCATCACCATAGTCATGTTTAATTCATGTGCCAAGCCGTGGGGGGTATGGAGACATTGGTAATATTGGTGGTGTGGTGGGGGGCAGGTCACAGTGTTATCCCGCTCCGGGGTCCTGAAGGCAGCCCATTGGCTCTCTGGCAGCATGTGATCGCTCCAGACCGAGGCAGTTAGCCAATCAGGACACTTTGAAGACTCTGAAGAGCCTTTTCCTTACATTGCCCTCCTTCCTCATCGGCGTCTGGGTGATTGTGGCCGGAGAGTCCGGATTGCGTAGGTCATCACCCCGGCATCCAGCTGGCTGAGAAATAGCCCGTTACTGAGGAGAAGGATGATGCTCTTTCAGCGAGCGCCCCTTCATTAAGCGGAGAAAGGAGCAGGCTTAAATGTGACCGCTGCTTATCGATCTCCCCCCGCGAGTGTAAGGGAGGCTGTCCGATTGGCGGCAGTCTGACAGCTTTCTGCCATTTTTCACTCAGTGTGTGACAGGTGTGCTTTACTCTGTCTTCGGCCCTCAGAGTTTTAATGGTGTCCTGTGCCCTGTTTTAATGACGCCTCTCTTTTGTGATTCTCCCTGCCGTCATGTGTCACGGTGCTGTTAATTCATTCCGAATTTCGCTCGCCGCTGTCCCACGTCCCTCTCGGCCCTCTTCACTCAGAGGTGGATAGTTCAGGTCCAGAAAGTAAAAATTCAATATCAAGGTTTTGTTTCAGCCAACCAGCTGAAGTACTCTGTGAGTATGACTCTTTATATTCTGCACCTGAACTTTGCTCCTCTGTCCTCACTGGGATGCCTGCTCCTACCTCCCCTCCCCACAGATCGTCCAGGACCGCGTGTTCCAGCACTGGTCCCGCAGCACCCTGATGTGGAACAGCCACCCTGGGGGGCTCTTCGCGCTCCCGCAGTACTCCATCTACCTGGGGGACTTCCCCTTCTACTACGCTGCGCTCGGTGAGTGACCCCCTCCCCCGTTCCAAAGTCGCCAGTGTCCGTAACTAAATCTCCACATCACGGGGTTCGCTAACAGATCAAGCTGCTTGTTACTTTATTATCCTGCATCTGATAAGTAGCTCTCGCTCGCTAATCTAATGGATAACTGAGCTCCCTTTACTAATAGGAAAATGAATGTAATTATGCAACGGGATGCATGTAAATGGCCCCCCTTTATTCAAATGGCCAACGTGTCACTTGCATGGTCTCATTTGATTAATTGAAGGAATCTGCCCACCTGGACAGTGACATCATTTAGTGGTATAGCCTGACCAGCTGATCAGTCATGTGACCATATTTAAAACTATTCCAAAGGATGCCGGTTAATTGGACAAAAGTCGAAGACGGAGACCTTGCGGTCTGTGGTTGTGCCGATCTGTGACACTGAAGCTAATCGTCCTTCTGGCCCGATCTGCAGGTATCAAGCCTTACCCAAAGTTCACGGCAGTAATCCACGCCGTCACGCCCCTGGTGTCCCAGTCCCAGCCCATTCTCAAGCTCCTGGTGGCGGTGGCCAAGTCGCAGTACTGCGCCCAGGTAAGAGCGCCCCCTAGGGGAAGGGGGGAGGGGGTTGCATGGACCCCGCTCAGCCTCTGCGCAGGTGCAAATCTGCTGAATAGGAAGTGGAAAATGGGACATGGAAAAAAAACAAAAGTGTGTGGCGTAACACACACTATAAATAAAACTCAGCTGAGGCCTCACTCTGTTTACAGTATTATGCAAATACGCATTTAGTGCACAGATAAATAGCTTTAAACATAATTTAATTAGGGTGTTACAGAGTACTGTATGTTTCATAAAATTTTATTAAACCCTGTTGGAATCTCTCGTGTGTCGGTCCACAGCAGCATCGAAATGTCGATACCTAAAGATCAACAAAGGCTGTCTATGTTGCTGATTAAAGGCTATGGGGAGGAATCTCAGCCCTGTGTAACAGACAGCTCACAGACTGCTGTTTCTTCACACGAGAGAAGGGCAATGGGAAGAGTTCCCGTTGATTCTGGTTCATTTCTGCCCAGAAGCTGCTTTTCCGCTCTGTCAGATAGCGGCCCGGCCCTTTCCTGACGGGACCGGTAAACAGAGGCTCTGCCAGCTTGGATCCAGCTCACTCTAAAGCAAGCTGCCCCGTATCCCATAAATGCACATCTCTGTTTTTCCACGGAACAACGCCTTGCCATGTTCGGCGCCCCCTCACTGCTGGGAGAGCGGCATTGACTGGCAGAGCCCCCCTTGTGTTTTTGGTCCTTTTTATCAACAAAGGAAACGCCTTGTGTAATCAGGAAGTTCTGAAATAGCACGCCTGGGGTCCAGAGGAACTGAAGTGGACTTCGTGCCTATGAAGATGTAAACACAGAAACGGGGCCTGAATTTTCCAGAAGTGATAATTACTATCAGGCTGCTTAGCGGGGGGGGGGGGGGCCCGGGGGGTACCCCCCTTCAAAAAAAACGCCCAGCAGTTCACATAATGGCTTCTGCAGGGTTTGCCTAAACTGAGCTGCTGCTGTGGGTGGTGTCCGGGGGTGTCCGAAACTCATTATTGTAGGTAGGACAGTTGGTCAGCATTTCTAACAAAGGGTGCGATTTCTCACCAAAAGGCTCCCTGTAACACGTGCTGGAAAAAAAAAAACAACTTAAACAAGCAATTAACTGCTGTTAGCTTTGCTCTTGACTTTACAGCCGACAGTGCATGCGTGACTCATGTCCTTATTACCATAATGTTGTTTTCTAATGAATATATAAGTATCAAAAAGAGGCCAGTTTGACGTGTCGCATAATGTTTGTGTTCAGCGCCATCAGTCCTGCACCTTGTGTTCGTGGGTGTTGTTCTTGCGAATCGCCGTTAAAACGTCGATCGTTTTCCCTCCCTCTCCCACAAACCCCCTCTCAGATCATCGTCCTGTGGAACTGCGACAAGCCCCTCCCCGCCAAGCATCGCTGGCCTGCCACCTCTGTGCCTGTAATCGTCATCGAGGGGGACAGTAAGGTGGGTCCCTCCCTGCGCCGTACTGTTGATTTGGGAGTCTTGTGGTGTGAGCGCTGGTGTCGTGGCCTCCCTACTCCTCACTCCTACCTCCAGCCCGTGGTGGAGAGTGTTTATCCTGCGGAGGGAGAGCCTGTCTTTGGCTGCAGGCCGCTCGGCTAACCGGCCAGCCCCGCGGTTTCTCGATTATGACCTTGCTGGCCTGGCCGGGTCCTGGCTCTGCCGACCTCGTTCCTTCCGCACAGTGCCGTCAGCTAATCTGTCCCCCACACTGTTGTTCCCTTGGCCTCAGACCAGGCCATTGTTTTGAGGGTGGAAACGAAACCCACGTTCCTCTGGAGAGCCTGAAGTCCCACAATGCACCTCTTCGCTGTCGGCCTTTCCTGACGCGGGTCTGTGATGTAACGGGAGATGCGGGAAGGCAGGGTCACTGTCCCCGAGCAGTGCGCCAGGTGTTTTATAGATTAAGAAGGATGAGGGCCAAAGCTGAATCTGCGAGCTGGATCTCAGCCGGGGGGGGGTGGTTATGTTTCTAGCCCTTTCCCACATCTGCTCATGGGCCCTCTTGGGGGGGGGGGTGCGTGTTAGGGCTCGCATGGAGCATGCGGGGGCGGGAGCATACGGCGGCTTGCAGTGACTCAGCGACTCTGAATTGGAAGGAGGGGGGGAGAGTGCTTCATGGCACGGGACATGGGAGAATTTCTGAGCACAAAAAGCACCATCTTTCAATTTTCCATGTTCCTCCTGTTCCCTGGGGAGTGGTGGGGGGGAGTGTCTCGTTCCCCCTCCCCCCGAACTGTCATGGGAAGTGTGTGTCAGGCCTCCTGCAGCGAGACTTTCTGCCTGCTGTCACAGGGCTTGTGGGTAAGCGCGCCCTCATTCCTGAGCCGCTCCTGACCCCTCCCTCCGTGTGCTGTTCCATCCCTGGACAGGTTGTGGGGGGGGGGGGGGTGATCTGTGAGTCTCCCATGGGGCTTTTTCCACCGTTGGCCTGTATGCCCCCACCCCGCCTTGTGTACAGGCCCCATCTCTATGTGCAACTCGCCATATCGATCTACCCCCAGAAGGAACACGGATAACGCAGGCAAACTCCGGCTACCCGAGTGCGTCCTGACATTTTACACGCCGCGTGCTTTATGTGTCGGGGAAAAAGTTTCAGGAGCACAGAGGCACCGCGGGTTGACTGACCTTCAGGACCGAGCCTGTCCCAGGAGGAAGCTGGCAGGGAGCGGGAATGTGGGGCGGTGGGTGGGGGGGTAGCACACGACTCATTGATATTCCCCTGCACGCTGCTCAGCCCTACCGCTTGGCCAGTGTGATTCAGCCCCTGTGACACTGACCTCCGTTACAGAACCGCTGCACAGGTATGGTGGCTGGCATCCTTGTGGTCATGTGACATTTGGCCATAGAATTGCATTTGGCTGTTTTCTTTCGCCTTAATGTCGGAAATGGATATTCGCTTAAACCCGTTGCCGTGGCCTCTGTGCGTGGGGGTTCGGGGGCTCCGTGTTTGCGTGTGTGCCGTGTTTGGTCGCAGCTGCAGCACCGAAGCACAGAATCCTTCCAGAGTTATCGCTGCTATTAGAGGCTAAATGTTCTGTAGCAGTTTACATTTCATTAGATTTTAATAAAATGCAGCTGGGGTGCTGTGTCTCCCCCCCCCCCCCCCCCCCCAAGCCAGAGGAATGACTGTCTAATCTCGTGTCCCACTGCAGTTTTATCTTTGCTGCGCAAACTGAGAAGCGTCGTATATACAGTGTGTGGCGGCTCTCGTGCGTTACCTTAATGATGCGCTCTCACACCCCCCCTCCCCAGTCTGCCCGTCTGTCTGTGTGATACGGAGAGACTGTAACCGACGCAAGTTGACTTCACCTCAGTAACAGCCTTGTCCAAAATGCCCCCATTAATTAACTGGAGTCAATGGGAAGTTCAGTCAAATCACCGGGTGGGAGCACCTCTGAATAATGCAGATCATGTGACCCTCATGGTCCCTTCCTACCGCCCCCTACAGGTGATGAGCAGTCGCTTCCAGCCTTATGAGACGATTGTGACGGATGCTGTACTGAGCCTGGATGAAGATACGGTGCTGTCCACCACTGAGGTAACTGCCTGCCGTGACTCTGCAGCGCCCCTAGTGGGAGAATGTTCTGTATCCGCCACAATTGCCATGGCCTCTCGCACCCAGAGCCGGGCACGTTGAGCTGCTTTGCTAGTGCTGGGATGCTGACATATCGATTTCTTATTTCATGCCCTTTTGTTTTTCATTCTCATCTGTTAACTGGTCATTAATTATAAGATGGGGTGGGTTGAGGCTGGTGTGAGGATAAGCTGTCAGGACAGACAGGGTGCACTTTTTCACAAACCCCCTCAGGGTGTTAAATTCCGATCTGTATTCATTTGTGTGAAAATCATGTCCAGCACCAGTTAGTCATCGGTTCCGATCCCGCCCGATCTTAATGTTCGCCAGAGTGCCTCCCATGGACCTATACTGACATGAGTGGGTAGGTTGCAAATGGCCATGCATTCTCTGACTGGAAATGATGAAATGGGGTGTAACATAACAAAGTTTTTTAAAAGAAAGCTTTGCTTTCTTTTTTTAATTAAGCTCGATTACATTTTTTGGAAACTTCTAAAGAGCCACAGTCCTCTGTTATGGCTGGTGTTGTTTCCGGTGCCAGGCCCACTGGTGTGCCCGCTCCGTGCTCTCCGGTGTGGCCTGTGGGGCCTCCTGACCACCCCGCCACCCACCTCCCTTCCCTGCCGCGGCTTTGTTGTTGGCCTTGTCTCCGGCTGGGGAAATGCTGTCCTCAGAGAGTGCATTTTGATTTTCACTTCCCCAAATTAATAACACAAGTGGTGGGGGGGGAAAGGAATCAGTTTATTACTGGAGAAATCAGCCAGTTGTGAAGTCTGTTTTCCCTTTACAAAAAAGTGTCTGAAAGCCCCCCCCCCTTTGGATCCTGCTGTTATTTATTTCTTTTGAGCTACCTACTAATCGCTTGTTCTTCTGTCAACGGCGTGATTACCATCCTAATAGTTATAAATTCCCAATCTTTGACAAGTAACTGGTTTCCTGAAAGAGCGATAATTAGCACATTTCATAATGAGCTCATTTTGAGTCTTCTGTTCAAGTTGCACTGATAACTCTTGAAAATATCTGAAAGATTTTTATTCCAAAGACCATGGAGTGTTATACGGTATTGCCCTGTGGCTGTTGAGAACCTGCTGAGTCAGCTTAGGTGGAAAGGTCACGTCCATCCTTGGATGTCTCTCTCCATCTGTTTTTCCTCCTGGCATGAAGGTAGGTCAGTCTTACCTTCGTAGGAAAAGGCTCCTGCTGAGATTAATGGAGGGGTGAGAGGTCCGTGGAGGCAGGTGTGGGCAAGAACATGAATCATAACCGGAAGGCTGAGTGTTCGAATCCCAGGAGCTCTCTGGTTTGGTATTTATAAGAAGGTAAAATGTGAATAAATGGATAACAGTTGTGAATGCTTTTGGAAAAACGTTTTCTGATATGGAGGCCGAGGTGTTGTGTGCCTGCAGTCTGCTGGAGCTTCTGTGCAGTTCAGCAGTCGGTGTGCTGTGGTGATGTCAGCACCGGCACAGTGGCGGGCAGGAGGGCGGGCTGGGCGCGGTTTCCGTTACTGTCGCCGGCACAGCTGGCGCGCCGTGCACAGGGCTGCCCAGGGTGGTGCCCGCTTAGCTCTGCCTCCTGACGTGTCGTCCCGGCGCCCCCTTGTGGCCGCTGCTCCCCACCGTAGAGCGCTGGTGGAGCTCCAGCCAATGGTGTTGCCACACCTTTGGGCCCTGTGGTTTGGGAAGCTGAGCTCCGAGCTGCCTGCTCTACATGTGCCCCCATAAAGGGACTTCAGGGAGGGGGGGCAATATGGCTGTCGTGTATGTAGCAACAGCAGGCATTTTGCCTTTTTATCGCCGTCTTTAAAAACCGCTCAGTTTGCTGGATTGTACCATATGGACAGGAGGGTTCGTGTGCTCTGACTGTGTGTTTGACAGCTACTGTTCACCCCGCTCATTCCCCGTAGGTGGATTTTGCCTTCACCGTTTGGCAGAGCTTCCCGGAGAGGATTGTGGGATACCCCGCACGGAGCCACTTTTGGGACAGCAACAAAGAACGCTGGGGCTACACCTCCAAGTGGACCAACGACTACTCCATGGTGCTAACTGGAGCTGCTATCTACCACAGGTGAGGGGCCACCGTCGATGCGCCGGGACCTCAACCTGCCTACAAGCCGTGAAGCTTAACCAGAACTTCCTCTTCCGACAGATATTACCACTACCTGTACACTAACTTCCTGCCAGCTAGCCTGAAGAACATGGTGGACCAGCTGGCCAACTGTGAGGACATCCTCATGAACTTCCTGGTGTCTGCAGTCACCAAACTACCCCCCATTAAGGTCACACAGAAGAAACAGTATAAAGAGACCATGATGGGACAGGTACACAAAATAATAATAATATTATGCAGAGTAATACAACAATGTTCATATTGCTTGATTAGAGAGAGTTAAGGCCTAGCGCCACAGTGCCGCTTAGCTACAGTGCTGCTTACATGGTTGCCAACTTTGGTCAGCTGACTGGAATGAGATTTTCAATTTGAGACGAATCTCAGATGCATGCGTGCGCTTATGTACACATGTGCATGTATTTAACAGTTTTCTTACCTTGTAAATAGTCTGTAGGGTTTGCAAACTACTAACACTTTTGACGTAGCTAAGGTTTATAATGGAATAATATAAATTTGGCGTGACATTTCTTGCGTGAGCGTGAGATTAAGGCTGAAAGCGTGAGTGCGTGCGTGAGTTGGCAACACTGCTTAGCTACAATGCTGGTTAGGAACAGTGCTGCTTATGAACAGTGCTACTTAGCTTCAGTGCTGCTTAGCCTCAGTGCTGCTTAGCTACAGTGCTGCTTAGCCACAGTGCTGCTTAGCCACAATGCAGCTCGGCCACAGTGCTGCTCGGCCACAGTGCTGCTCGGCCACAGTGCTGCTTAGCCACAATGCAACTCGGCCACAGTGCAGCTCGGCCACAGTGCAGCTCGGCCACAGTGCAGCTCGGCCACAGTGCAGCTCGGCCACAGTGCTGCTCGGCCACAGTGCTGCTCGGCCACAGTGCTGCTTATCTACAATGCAACTCGGCCACAGTGCTGCTTATCTACAATGCAACTCGGCAACAGTGCTGCTTAGCTACAATGCAGCAGTGAAAAGAGTGAAATGTACGTGAGCCATTGTGTGTTCCTCTTTCTCCTCCTTGCTTTCAGTCATCCCGAGCCTCACGTTGGGCTGACCCAGACCACTTTGCCCAGCGCCAGACCTGCATGAACAAATTCGCCAGCTGGTTTGGCACCATGCCCCTGGTCCACTCCCAGATGAGGCTGGATCCAGTTCTCTTTAAGGACCAGGTCTCCATCTTACGCAAGAAATACAGGGACATCGAGAGACTCTGACGAGCCCTGGCGTCCCTGCCCCACGCCACCCCACGGCCGCCCACCCCTCCGCCCAAAGCGCAGGAGAGGATGGGCACGTAGAGACAAGGAAGGACAGAACATGCTGCATGTGCACCAGGGGGCGCTACAGCTCGGTCTTCCAATCGGTGCGCGTTGCCACGACGATGGCCACAGGACCCGGGATACGTCAGGGGAAGCACATACACGCACACACACGGGCGCGCGCACATGCACACACACGACACAAGCACGCACTACTGATGACAAGACTGTGGGAGAGCATATTTTTTTAACGAATGCCGCAAGTGGACTGACCCCTATTCTCTGATTGCCCCTTTATTGCAACCAAGCAGGTTTTATTTAAAACCTGTTACCTGGGAGAGAGAGGAAAAAAAACACCTTTTTTACTCCTTTTTTCAGCCTTTTTTATTTGCCTGGTTTTGTTTGTATTCCCCCATCGCAGTTCCTGTTGAAAGCCCTCGATCTTTCCTTTCAGGGAGGTGAACACCCAATCGAATTGTCAAAACCACAACTTCACGGTGCCTAACACTACAAAGTACAGCTGTCTGTTAAAGGACCTCGTGTATATCATCCTGCCTTGTAAATTGTTTTTTCTTTGACACAACTGTGAGGCAGTCACCAAACTAAATATACTGACCCAATCTTGGGAGCTATTTCAATATAATTCCTTGTCCGTTTTATAATGTTTTTTTTTATTATTATTTGTGCAGGTTTTCTCCCTGTTTTTATTTTGATAATGTTTGATGTCTATGGTGATCGGTTTAAACTCAAGGTCACAGAATTCTCATGTTCTCCGTTCAAACCCAACAAGGTTTAGTATTGTCGAGGATTGTCTTCAGTGTTGCACTGCCCATAAATGTTTTAACATAAAAATATGTGAGAGCGAGATTTTACAAGCTACATTCGCCTGAACGGCATTTTGTTGGCATTCAGTCAACAAAACAATTTTATCGTCAACAAAACATGATCATCACCTGAGTGGAACATCCTGTCGGAGGTGTATGGTAGCCGTTTTCCAAAATCCTAAATGTTTTTCTACATCGTCAACATCTTCAGACCTCTTTATACACCACCCCGCATTGTTTTGTTGCCATTGTGTTTTCCTGTACAAATACAACTCGAAGGAAGGGAATTACAAAGAGGGCAGCCTCACTGCAGCAAGCCATTGTGCTGGGTTAAAAGGCCTGGGAATATTGCTAAGAGTAGACAAGGCCACCTACCCCACCCGACACCCCAGTACTCCAGTCGTTTTCAGCCTGAAGCCCCTCCCACGTGGGAGGTCTCTCAGCCCATCCGTCTCCAGCTGTGTACTGTCTGTGTAGCTACTTCATTGCTCATCGCTATAGTCTTGCATTCACGTGTTTTTATTGATTACATTTCAAGGGAATGGTGCTGAGAACAGGGAGCGGTACTTTACCATCCACGCTGAATAAATGTTTTTTTTACTATTATTTTTTTATGTTTTTAGAGCAAGGGCTATGTTAGTCTTAGCTCGGACAGGTACTTGAACGTCTGAGGACTTGAAGGAGCACTCTGCAAGTGGCCTTTTAATGAAGGGGACTGGATTTCAGTGTCAACCAGCTCTGAACCAAAGTCAGATTACACAGCATCGTTGTGACTTTAATCCCCATCACGATTCCTTCTAAGAAAAAAAAAAGTTTCCTATTTAGCCGCGAAAATCTGTTTCAGATGTGTACCGTAACAGACGCCAGCTTTCCTGGATCTGTGCTCGAGCTCTCTGTGACGGGTGGTGACCTAGTTCTCCAGCTTATGTCATTATTATATAACCAAACTATTTAAGAGCACAGCTAGCCTGTCACCTTAAGAAAGTGGAATTAGTTTTTTTTTTTTTTATCAGAATATACTAAACTGCCAGAAGTGTTAGAGACTATGGTGCATTGCAAGGATTTGTACAAATATATAACAATATAGGAAACGAATGGCATAATCCTTGATTTTTATGCCACTACAGATACATTTCCCAAACTTTTGTGAAAGAATTCAAACATTTGAACTCCGCGACATTAGAAACTGCTCTTTGTTAAGACGGCAATCATATTTTAACACTACAGCGAAGGGTGTCACAGGATATCGGGAGTTCAAACTACCTCGACTGGGAAACATTGCCCAAAATTGCACCCCAATCTGACCCCGGAGATTCAAAGTAAATTTATATATAATCGCTTTCATGAGGATTTCGAAAGCTTAGGTTTACTTACTGCCTCACTGTTTAAAAATGAATGATGTACTCTCAGCAAACACACAGACAAAACGATCTGTGGGAACGGATTAAACCACGGAAAGTCAAAAACTTATATGACCCTCAGCTGGTTAACACTGGAGTACAGCTCTCTTTTAAATCGCATTTTAAATTGAAATCCAGTCTTTATGTCTGTCATTTTAATTTAAACATTTGAGACATCTCGCATGGAAACTCCCAGTTCTGTGCGTGATTCATTTCTTAGCCTACAGACATTTCACAAAGCCTAGTTACAGTATATAGACTTGTATATTTATTTTCACAAGGAATGGAGGCTAACAGATGTATTCTATGTGATTACTGACAGCAATCCGGGGGCTACATAGCTGGGGTAAATCTGTAAAGCATAAAAAGAACGTATCTTATTTTGTAAAAGATGTACATTTGTAATGTCACCCCTTCCCCCCCCATGCTGACAGTTTTGTTCTTATTTTCCACTATGCTGTCACGTCATTCAGAGAATAAAAGACTATCCTAATGATCCAAGCATAATCATCTCTCAGCTCCACCATGGCAGGATGGAAATGATTCTGTGACCTGTGCAATTAAAGCCAGGGATTGAGTGAGATATGTAACAAAGCCATACAGGTAGCTTTCAACGTAATCCGCAGTTTAACCGCTTCTTTTCCAGTGTAGATGACCTTTTACGAAGTTCCACCAAAGACTTCTGTCCTGTAAACATAGCTCTGTACCTCTGTTTTTTTTCTCGATCGGTTTTTGTTCATTATGAGATTTGTGTCACATGATGTCTCAATTAACCAATTAGCGGTCTAGGCGTCTTCGCCTCTCCTAAAAGGCACCTAAAGTACCGTTTTGTAGAACCTCCTAATGAATGAGAACGGCGTTGTGCATTCATAAGAGCCTGCAGAGATTCGAGAGATCACTGTGTACATCGGCATTTCATCTGCTCTGGAGTTCTAATGTTCCTGATCAGTGAAAAGGGTTTTTAAGTGTAAAATGTAATTAAATAGCAGTATTATTGGATGCATCCTATAGTTAACACCGTTGGCTGAAGAAAATTGTAAATATGGAACAAGAAGAACACTACCCTCCTGTAAAATAACTAATACTCGATGTGTGTTGCGTGCCAGTCCAGAGTTTTATCGCTTCCTTCCGATATATCATGAAGGAGAATCCCCTCACATGCTCAGTGTGTTATGCATGAAATTCCTTATTGTCAAGTCTGATTTTTTTTTTTTTTTTAGGGAGGACGGGGCATGTCAGGATGTCCGTTTCTGGACAGTGTGAATGTGCCTTTGACTAAATTCACTTCCTATTTTGGTTTCTAAACTGGCCCCCAAACTGCACAGCCCACCCCTCTGGAGTTTCAGCAAACGGACCCGCGAGCACGCGATGCTGCCTTGATGACGTACACTGTCTAACACTGGAGTTCTCTGCTTTGATTGGTGGAAGTACCGCCCCCTTCGTTAGAACGTCACGCGGCGGCTCTCCGTGGAACAGACGTTCAGACCCGCATGAGGTTATTGTCCCCCTCCTATGTTTTGTTTCCTGGGTGGAGGGGGCCGCTAATCACACTTACGCATTTTTTTTTTTTTTTGGGTTTTAATTTTCTTCTCCTCCCTGTCCTTCCCCGTGTTCCTCATTATCAGTTGTAATTAATAAATTACTTTTATAGCGGTAATAAAGAAAAATAGAATTACAATTTTGTAAGAATGATTTTATAAAAAAAATTAATAAATCATATTTGATAATAACCCTGTGCTGTTGTCTGAGTGTTCAAGGATGGTGCTTTCAATGTGAATAACAAAAACACCTACGTATTGACATGGATTGGCTGCGACTGATTATGTAACTTCTCCCCTGGAACGGTCCCACCTCTACCATTACTAGGTTAACTAGACTCGCATGCCTACTTATATAAAATAGACATTATTCCCCCCTCCTTAAAACATGAAACATTTGGTTGTAATGTGTGATGACACTTTTCTGATTGTAGAAGTAGGCGGATCAGTTTTGATTCTACCGTTGAAGGAATATAGTTTAATTTTTAATGCATCACACACAAATCGGGGAGATATAAAGAATGCAAAGGTTTTTAAAATAGAGCTTGGAAACATACAACCTTATTACTTTTGTGTGATCTTTTTTTGGAATTCTGTCATTTTATCTGGTGAAATGTAACAATACACAAACACTGAACAATGAATATGTAAGTTATTATAGCTTAGTTTAAAAGGGGGGTGGGGTGAAGTCTATCAGACAGCATTGGGGACAAGGCAGAGGAACACCCTGGATGGGATGACAATATTGACCTCTAGTACAATTTGAACACGTGGTTATTACATAAAACAAGATATTTCAGATTTTACCTAGGTATCTTACAAAAACTCACCACAGCAAAAACTAATCTCCAGAAATGATGGGTAAAACATATCATATCCGTGTACTCAAAGATTCAAACTGTAGCTTAATCCCTACTCACTGTATTTTAACCGATACTTTAAAAAAATCGATCATAGGAAATTTTCAACAACAGAAGTAATACAGTTACCTTTAACTTCTTGGAGAGACAGTTACAAATTTCCCATTCAGAGTATACAACTCGCAGCCTATGTGAGAGAGAGTGTGTGTGTGTGTCTTTAAGAGAAGAGACCATACCGAGCTGCGCACTTGATGACGTCAAATTTATTACGGATTAGGCCCAATCACATGCTACCAAGCTCACCTTGCATTCTGGGTAATATTCCGATTGCTTAGATATCGCAAAACTGTTTAAATTAAATTTTTAAGATATAGATATTAAGAATAGTTCTATATATTATGTATGTAATGAGGGAATATGTGTCACATTTATTACAAATACTAATAACATATAACCATATACCAAACAGTGATTGTCCCTTCAGTGTATAAATAGACTTTGAAGCAATACTGCTTTCGGATGTGAGGGCGAACTGGCTGCGACATCTGTAACTCCCCATTGATCGCTAAGGGTTATTCGGCTGATCTGGTATAGGCGGGTGTCCCCTTCCTCCCTCGACAATCCACCAGCGTTCCTCCCGAAGCTCTGCGCTCGGTCGAAGAGGACGGTCTGCGCGTATCCGCTCCCCTGCTAGAACCTCCAAACGAGCCCCCTTGTAGGAGAGCCGAGCATCGAGAGTGCTCACACACATCTAAGTGCGGCACTGCACGGGGCAGTCTGCCTTCCTTTTTCTCTCTATTATGTCATATGATCATCAAGTACACACACACAAGTGCAACATAGTTTCCTCCCAACATTCTTACAGATAATGTATGAGGTTTAATGACGTCTAAACTACAATGCAGGGTAAGTTAGTAGAATATTATCAACGCCATTCCTAAAACTTTTAATACTTTTGGGTTCCATGTATCAAACCAGAAAGCGAACCAGGTTAGCTATGCACGTTCACAGTCACCTGTTACAAAAGAAAAAAAGTCGATGTTAAATTTGTCTGAGTTAACCTGGTTAGTGTAACCGCGTGTTTTATGGAAACAGGTCTACATTTGATAGCTTTGTAAGGTATCCAGGGGTGAATGACATCAGAAATTTAGTTCGTTTGTTAGAATACGTAAAAACACAATATCCATGGCTAACTTTTGCTTTTGTTGTTAATTTAAATATATAGATCCTTGTTTAGTGTTGTTTAGTCAATTTTCGGTGTAAACCAATTAACTAATTTACAACCAGAAAAATTTACCTTTTTGCATTTTTGTTAATGATCTGTGGAAGATATAAAGCTAAGCTATTGTTTTGTTTGTTTTACTAAGGAACGGAAAAGCGGCGGACAGGAAGTTAACCAGAAAAACAGATCTTCACGTTAGAGTAAGTCTAAACTTTGACACATATTGAAGGATTAAATGCATTTATAGGCTGGACAGTGTAATTTGAATGGTAATGCAGAGTCTGTTTTTAGATTCCTTATAATACTTCGTTATTAATTTTCTGAACATTTTAAACGCAAAGCTTTTGTATGTAATAAATCAGTTGCACGGGTAGCTTACTTTTTTAAACGAGATTTTTTTTAAATGTATTTTTCATTCCACCTTTTCAGTATCCTATAGCTAGAGATTTAAAAGATTGTCAGTGGTTTAGTTAAAGGTTATTGTTCACTTTTTAACCACATGCTTAGTAATTCCAAACCAAAACCAAAGAATATTTTCCATATATAATCTTCTTCTTAGGTTTTATCTCACATTGCTTTTATTTTTTAATATCATGGTTTTCCAGTATTGAAAACATACTCCTGACAGATTGCAAGGCTTTTTTGGGTCCATGATCTCTTCGCTCAGTTTTGGTTATTTGAACTGGTGCTTGTTCTTGGTATTGCACAATGTTTTACACTTCAATATCCGATGTATGTTTTATTTGAAAACAGATATAGTACATATTCTTTGTTTTAAATCTAGTATTGCAAATTGTAGGAGTTTATAAATATGCATTCCTTTATGCATATTTTAATCAAAAGTACAGGTCGTTACCAGAGAATTACAGACATACACAAGAATTTCATAACCAAAAAGTATTAAAGGTTTAAAGTATTAAATATAAAGGATGTATTTCATAAGGCTCCATATTTGTTGCCAGATTTATATTGCATTTAAGGAACATCAGTAATTGACAAGCACACACACGCATATCCATAATGATCAGATATCAGTTATACCTCTACAAAATTTCCCAAAAAATGGTCAGCGAGTTCAGTCTTTCCCCCTCTGCCAGTCATGAATGTTGTCACATACTTACCTGAGCCGGCTGACTGGGTTACATTTAGACCGTCTCCTCAGGTAACAATCATCTTTGTTGATGTTCCAGACATGCCTCGAACTGCTCCATCAAATCACACTCGTAACCTTTCCCCAAGGCCGTTCTGTGGGATATGTCATTACTAACGCTTTATCTCTGATTTCAGATGCTCATGTTTTTCCCCTCTCCCCAGACAGACAGACATTTTCCAACATAATGCTGTTTGCGCTTTGGTTTCTGTCTCTTTCTGTCCTACTCATGGGATTTAGAGGCTGATTCTAGATTTCATGTGTTTTTCAGCACGGTCACCATTTCTGCTGATTTTTCAGAAATATGGTAATCTTCATAATTTGGCAAAGTATCAGCAATATAATTAGTGACTAAATGTATGCTCATGGTGTGAAACATGAGTAAAGCTACAGATCTCTGGCGCTGCCATCTTAAAAGATGATGTGCTAATGGAGCCCCCCCCCCCCCACTAGGGAGGAAAAAAAAATTATTAAAAATTCACCAAACGGCATCTTGCAATCAGCCAGTGCCAGACCTTTTGATGACAATCTCCTCCACGGCTTCATCATTTTAATGTTTATTTGTAATTATCATATTTCAAGCCAGTAATTTATAAATCACAATTTCCCCCAAAAAAGTAATATTGAACAGGTTGATGGGCAAGAAAATCTTGTCGGAAGTCTTCACCATTACTGGTTATTTCCGTTATAATCAACATCTCCGCGATCATTTGAAAGGTATCCTGCTGACATGCATCTTGTGGTGACGGCTGGAAAGCAGACCTAGACCTAATTAAAAAAGGCCCACACATCAAAGCCTGCTTATGTACCTTCTCTACAAAACAGCTAAAAATGAAGTTCCTGGCCTCTTCTAAGTATGGATCCAGCTGGTGTTCTGCTGGTTAAACACGCACGTGCCTCCTTGCTCTTCACCCAAGTGACTTTTCCCTGTTGTGTTTCAATGAGGCCGTTACATTCTGAAAGCACAAGGATCTGCGTCATAACCCAAAGAAAACTGTACAATATGCAGCTCTCAGAGAACAAGAGCTCTACCATTCACAGAATTTCCACCGTATCCCTATTGATTTTTTTTTTCCCATTCCTTTCAAGACACTGAACGCCTCTCATCTCTTCAGCTTTGTCCTTTTTACACCTCTTTGTGAAAACATCCTCATTATGTAACTTGCATGACCCGATGATCAAGTGAATTATTAATCATTTTCATTTCAGATTTCGGATAAGCAGCCAGAGGAAACTTTTTTTTTTTTTTTTTAAACTGAAAGGCTTTTATGGTCTGAGTACACTCAAAAAAGCACACAAATAGATTTAATTTCATCTGCACGTCTGCAAGAGCAGACCATGAAAATGAAAGCAGGCTGGAACGACACCAACAAGCAGCAGGAATTAAAAATACACAATAATGCTACTGAACTCAGCCCTGCTTTACAGTGCTGTACATAACAAATATATATTTTAAAAACACAATGAACGAGACACAACACTTTCCTTCATTTAGTTATATGGTGTCAGAAAATGATTTGTGCATATAAATGCTGATGTCATCAAAATCAGAAGATTGACCCCTCATTTCAAACTTTTAGGACAATGGCACTTTGAACTGAGAGGCTAAAACAAGAACACAACTACAAGCACTCTCCAAAATACCTTTCCTATTTATCTAGTCATCCATTACATTATACAACATAAATATTAATTAAAAACTCTTCCACAAAAAAAGCAAGAAGCACTTAAGATTTGAATTTAGAAGTTCCATTAAAATGTAATCCTAGAAAATGAAATTCTAGAAATTACAGGAAAATGACTTTTCTGGAGAGCCTTGCTATCTCAGGGTATATTTTAAACCCCGTGTAAAATATATCGCGGTGTAGTACTGCCTACTTACAGAACAGCGTGCCAGCTCCCAGACTAAGTCAAATGAGAGTCAAGCATCTGGTATCATTAAGCAGAAAGGCGACTCTGTTTCTCTACCCTTAGGGAGGTTTCTTGATCATTTAAACACAAGTAAGGCAGTAAACTACCTTCACAAACATACATTTTGTGGGAAATTCAATCCATTGGGACAGCAGAGACGTCCGCTGCTGACTCGCGCTTCCGCAGACATCTTGACGGTGCTAACACCTTAGATGCCATGAGTGTAATGAACTCCACCAGGACACTCCGTTCCGGATAACAGGGCTTGGGGAATTGGTCTGGCTCTCCATGTGAGTCTTCTGCGTATTTTTTTGCCATGTACGAAATAATGTAGCGACGGTGTCCCTTGGAGGTGACTGTGCTGTGTGAACTGTGAAGGTACTTTGCTCTAAAGTGCTGCTTTGGGGTCAGAGAGACACTCAGCTGGACTGCAGCTGCCATCTCCCTGCCCTTGGCTGTGTGTGTGGGGGGATTATGTTTATATTACATTGTGGGGACCAATGTCCCCCACAATGTGATACAACTCTGTTATTTTGATGCTGTGGGGATCATTTATCAGGTCCCCACATAGATCTGTGAATGCAATCAAAAGCTTAAAAATGCCAAAAGTCTCATATTGTGTTTGTTTACTTATGGTTAAGGTTAGGGCTGGGTAGGGGGGTCAAGGTCATCATGTTGGGATTAGAGTTTTCCCCATAGGAATGAATGGAGAGTCCCCATAAAGATATAATTACAAACCTGTGTGTGTGTGTGTGTGTGTGTGTGTGTGGCTCAGTTTCTCACAGCGAGCATGGAATTTATCTCCCAGATGAGATTCCGGAGCTGATCCATTATTTGCTTCAGCTGTTGATTCTTCTGTTTGAGCTTCTGCAATAAACAAAACACACTGGAGATGAACAAATTTGACGTAGGATTATTACCGTACATTCATTAAAATGTGTACACCACGCAAAGCCAGTTCAAACTCGACTCGGACTCTATGGTATCTGTGGTTGTACGTCTCCCTCCGTGCCTTGGAATCGCAGTGAGGTGAATGGGCCAGCTTCACCCCTTTCCTGACCTCATCTTCACCCAATCTCCAGTGCATCTTCTGCTGGGTACACAGGTCCCTTTCCCTCAGTTTATACACACATAAATAACAGCAGCTGCTGTCCACGGCAAACAACGTTGCTACAGCATCGTAACAACAGTTTAACTAGGATTACGGATGTAATTAAATGAATGACTACAGCACTTTAACATCAGTCCCTAATGAAAAAGTTACATTCTGGGGAGTTATTAAATCTATTCATCCTCTTCTACAGGCATGATGCTATATTGTGCAGAATTGCAATTAGTATTTATAATGGCTTGGGGCTAGATCAGCGATACTAGGTTTATTTTTCCCAAAGGTCCAAATTCCATCAGCAACACAAAGACAAGGCCCAGGATAAAATTTTCCGGGGTGGAAGGGTTGGTATGCTATCTTGGGTTGTTCGCTGCCTTGCGACAGAAGCTTCCTGGACAGGCTCCAGACCCCCGCAACCCTGCGTCGGACAAGTGGGTATGGAAAATAGATAAATGGTTGGATGGATTAGAAGGTACCCCCTCGGTAGATTCTGCCAACTGTGGGGGGTGGGGGGGGAGTTCCTTCAGTAGATTTTGTCAACTGTGGGGGGATTAAATCATTCCGGTCCGAAGTCCACCAATTGAGTACCCCTGGGTTAGAGAGATAGGACTGTTCTCAGAGTTATTTCAGGAAGAAAAATGCCCAGTGGTTTTCTATCATCACAGAGTAACCAGAATGGCAGGAATAGAAGGGAAACAGTGATTTCTGTGTCAGCAATGACATTCATTTAAATGAATATATTAGGACTATATAGTGACACTCTGTATCTAAAGATTAATTACATGGATAATGGGTAATTAATAAGATCAAGAAGAAGTTCTTAGGAAAGAATGACTGCCATTAGTTTTTAGGGGTGAGTGATGACTGACTGATAAAGCTCAGAGGTTAATTTAAGTCGCACTATTATCGATTATCTAGTAAATTGTCCTTAACCAAGGTGCTAAACATTTCTAATGGTGATGGCAATTGAGAGGGTTATAAAGATGTCCTTCATCATTCAGCCGGGTGAGATTCTGTTCTGTCTTTATTTGCTCTATTATATACATGATTAAATTACTTATAGGTACTGAAACGGCTCTGTATTTTCTGCTGATAAAGAGGATCGTTTACATACCGGTGATCTTATCTACTTTCCAAGTGAGGGCGTGTCAGCACTTGTCTCACTGGGGAGGAACCAATATCTTTATGTATCACTCACATTATGGAATATCTGTCCATCTGTGAGCTCGAGTCAACACCAGCAAACTCAACAGATGCTTTGAGAAGCACTTGCAATTTTTTTTTCTCTCTCTTTTTCCCCCGTGAATGTTTCCGTAAGAACTGTGTGATCTTCACGGAAAACAGATGCTGCACTGACCCTGTGATGCTTCAGGGTAACACTGAGCACCAGCCTGATGAGATAATGACACATTTTTTCAATTTTTTTAACCATCAGAACGCCGGTAAGCTCAGAAGAATGTCACTCTTGCAGTGTACAACCCCCCAACACTGCAGGGACCCCGTTCAGGAGCTTGTATCTGAATCCTGTCTGACAGTCAACGGTATCTGAATAGTTCCCTGTCATTTTAAGTACGTTTCTGACACCGCTGCCTCCTATGTGAAACGACAAGAAAGCTTGAGTTCAATCTGGCCTGACAATGAGACCGAAGTACAAATGGCAAACTCCACTTCTTCGTCGGTTGACAGAAGGGAAAAAAATGAATTTCTTGGTATCAGGGCTTAAGACAGTCAGTCAGACCTCAAGCTAAGCTAGAGTGATACAGTGCTGGGGAAACGTCCCTATTGTCTGTAATGACTCTGAGAGGTTTCAGCACACATGCTAACAGACCCCAACCTTCCAGAGAACTGGACTCTGATGTTCTGATCTAGCACAAAAACGCTACTCCCACTCCTGTAACTCACCTATTCCATTGACTGCATTAGCTGCTTGATTCTTGTTTACTTACTTTCACTCCAACTCTTAACCATTTGTTCCGGTCTGGGTTGTGAGGTCGCTTACTTTCAACGTGTTTCAATTGATTATATTGCGAGGGTCTTTACGTTTGAATAGTAAAGCATATCTGAATTGACACAAAAGACGATGGTTAGTATTTAAACAGTGGTACTTTACAGACAATCATTTCAAGAGGAAAAAAGGACTAATATTTGAACAGTGACAGTCTGTTTTAACTGCTTTCACCGAATTGGCTCCTAACAGCCATTTCAGAGGTAGATCACAAGAACCCTCTTCAATAATGGTGGAAGATCGAATGTCTCTATTTTAGCGCTGTCAGTAACGTTGAGTGCTCATCTACCATTCCTGATCTTAGCTTTGATAAAGAACAACTCCAGCCCAACATCACACGTCTGATATTTTTCCCTGCATCCTACTTTGTCAAGACCGACACTGTATCTCCATGCAAAAAAAGCATCACGACACATCGTTGTTATATAACTATGGTAGTTTCGTAAACCTAATACATTTTTAAAATAGCTATTGATGTATTATGCATGGTTAATTCGGCAGTACACCAGGGAATAATACCTTTGGAAACGGTGTAAAACAGATGCTGTGTTTGGTGCAACAGAAGTTTATTTGATATACTTTTAATCCTTTTCTAACCAATTTACTTCAAGGTGAATTTTTGATTTATGACTGCAGAGAAACATATAGGCTACTCATTAGTGTGAAGGTTAAACTGCCGTATGCTGCTTTTGAATTAGGTTATAACCAAAAAAGTTACATATATACTAATTACATACTTTTACATTATTTAATACACATGCTGTTGTGTGTGAAACAACACTGAATAGCATATATTGTGTAATAACCTATATTTTTATTAGGCAGATCCTTAGTTGATAATTCAAGGGCTATCTATGAGTAAATAAGGAACACAGTTGCATTTTATTTGTTGTTTTCTCTGTCTCAGCCTGTCTCAATGTTCTGGCTCAAGATGTTTGACCTGCCCGAGAAACCAGCCTTATCAGACAGCTTCATTTAAAGTTTAATTTAAATTTAAAGCTACGGCACTTGTATACGCAGACGCGTGGCCTGAGAATCCAGAGTAAACTCCACCGTTCTGCGTTGTCATCTACTTGTAGTTTTATTTATCTTCTCACGTAGCAGCAGCGGTGGAAGCAGAATGTCAGATTGTGGCCCGTCTCTGCTAATCTGCAGCTCTACCGCCAGCAACTCGAATCGCCCTTTTCATTGCTGCGGTGCCGCCTGAGAATTACAAATGTAAGTGTCTGTGAGTGAGGTGAGGGATTAGGCAGATGGGGGCGGGGGGGAGGGGGGGGCACTGATAATCCCACTAAGGCACCGCTGCCATCGTACGTCTGTTACCTTCCTGAAATGGGGTTCACAACTTCTTCTGTTGCCGTGACACCTGCGCGTTAATATGCTAACATTGTCGGAGATGTTAAATAGGGTTTAAAAGGTCAGTGGTTTTAGAATGGTTGCAAAGTATATGGAATTCGAATTCCAATTGTGTCAAGGATTCAAATCTGCTTTATGGAGACCGTGTTTTATGTTAAAATCCTTACGAATCCAGGGGCACTATCGCTGACATTGTATCTTGCGTGGGATTACGAGAACACGGTTGGTGTCACAGAATAATTCCTGCGGTTCCTGTCCGTCCATTAGTCTGCCTGGGACGTGTCCGCGAGCCAGAACGCTCCCGTGTAGAGGCTCAGTAAGCCGGCGAGGAAGATCGATCGCTCCGACATGAGGGGGTCAAGGTTCTGACACCGAGGGAGGAAATGAAGCAGGGAGCAGAATGTCCCTGACTTGTCCCCCCCCCCCCACCCCAACCCAGAAACGCACAGCCAAAGCGGCTAACGCTGCTCATCGAACTTCATCAGCACAGTAATTAAGAGACGCAATCAAACATGCTGTCGAATTTTAATAAAAAAAAAAAAAACGCATATATTAGAAATATTCAATCACATTTACGTCAGCCATGTTGGTAGACCGTTCCCGCTGTGAGGCGCTCTGATTTTGTGTGCGCGTGTCTGGGTCATGTATATATTACATTGTGGGGACCAAATAACCTCAAAATGTGATTAAAAACCTGCTACTTTGAGCTTGTGGGGCCATTTTTTCAGTCCTCACAAGGGGAAACCCTATTTTTCCAAAACGCAACCAAAAAACGAAAAATTCTAAAAGTCTTGTATTTTGTTTGGTTACTTATGATTAAAGTTAGTACTGAGTAGGAGTTAAGGTTGTCATAGGATTATGGTTATACCCATCTAAATGAATGAAGAGATGCCATAATGATATAGATACATAATCTGCATATACTGCATATATGCATGCATGCGCATATATATATATATATATCCATCCATCCATCTTCCAAGCCGCTTATCCCACTGGGTCGCGGGGTGTGTGTATATATATATATATATATATATATATATATATATATACTCAACAAAAACAGAAACATCCCTTTTTCAGGACTGTGTATTTCAACAATAATGTTGTAAAAATCCAAATAACTTTACAGATCTTCATT
>JAODLC010000050.1:10433653-10459942 GCA_026781145.1 Hippopotamyrus pictus
GTTTGCATGGGATTAATGAAGACTCAGTCATTTTTAGAAACTCCCACCATGCTGTCAGAGAAGAGCTGATACTGATGGTTTTGAAGCATTCGTGTCGTTTAATGTTTGAGCTAATGAACGGTAGATCCGAAATATCTATGTTATTGCATAATGCCTGTTCTACAGTACGTCTAGCCACGGTTCATCTAAGAGGTTATGTTTTAGCCACCCTGAGATGTTTTGAAGTCTATTGGCTAAGAAGTAGTGGTGAAAGTTAGGCAGATCTAGTCCTCCTTTGTCCTTGGTCCTTTGCAGCATTTTTGAGCTAATACTTAAGCTTAAAGGGGGTTTATCTTTCCAAGGGTATTTAGAGATGGCGGAGTCCAGAGATCTAAACCAGTCAGGTGATGGTTTTTTTGGAATCATTGCAAATAAATAATTAATTCCTGGTAACACCATCATTTTTATTGATGCAACCCTTCCCATGAGTGATATGGGTGGGACTTCCATCTAACCAGATCATCCTCTACCTTCTTTAAAAGTGGGATGTGGTTTAATTTAGTTAAACCTAAATATTTAATATCTCCAGATTGCAGTGGGGTGGAGGAAGAATTCTGAAAGAAGCAGTTAATTGGAAGAACTGTAGATTTTAACCAGTTTATCGAATAATCTGAGACTCTTGAGAAAGAGTTTATTAATGTAATTACCTCAGAGAGAGTGGTTTGTGAATGCTGGAGAAAGAGTATCACATCATCCGCATAAAGACTGACCTTATGTTCTACATTCTTGCATTTAATGCCTTTAATCACTATAGCCTGTTTAATTGCTGCTGCTAGTGGTTCAATAAAGATTGCAAATAGTGAGGGGGAGAGAGGGCATCCCTGCCTGGTGCCCCTCTTGAGACAGAAGCTGGAGGATGTTTGGTCATTTGTCAGATGCCGTCTCCACCATCAGAAGAGATTCACAGCTGAGACGTGGAGAAGTTGCAGGTCCAAGTTTATTCTCTGAGCGATTGCAATCGGGAGCGACCGTCTGACATACATTCAGCATGTACAGTAAGAAGCTCAACCATATGTATCAGCTTGATTCCTTTATAGCCCGTTTGGGCCTTTCCCCCCTCTCAGTACCTTCCATCTTGTCACATGTTACGTGTCAACCACCTGTTTGACATTTGCTCTAGTCAGCTGGTTAGTTCTTATCCTTCTGGAAAGCTAAAGATAAGTGAAGGCCGCTTAGGTTCTCTGTCTGCTCCCTCTATCTGTCTCAATTCGGTCACCCTGCCCTGCCGGCGCCAGTCAGTTCTTGTTTCGATTAATTATGGCCTTATAGAATTATTTCCTCAATTTCAGCCTTATATAATTATTCCCTCAATTGACAGCTCGATCTGAGGGACTTCGGATTTAAAAAGGCAAAAAGTAACATTTCAGGTAAGTCAAGAATCAGAAATATCAGGTCACACTTTTTATAAGCCTACTGTTGGCTGCTAACATACCAACGAGGCGAAGTGCGGGAGGTACCACGCTGACGCGCAAAATTTCCAATTATCTGTTTCTTTTATTTGCAGATACAAAATGTCCTTTAGATCCATTTAAGGTAAACTACATCATATGACTCAAACCATGCAGTGTCAGGTATCAGCGACATAAAAACATTGCAGAAACTTTGATACAAAATGCAGTCAACAAAAATTTGCTCTCCCCACTTGCCTCTTTCTCCCTCCACAGGTGATTTCCTTGAGCCATTAAAAGTCATTCTTCATGAGGTATATTCTATGTAATATTTTAAATGATATTTCTGTCTATTCGCAAAGAGAATTATTAATATGTTTGCACACACGCTTTATTATGAATTTTATTAGGGCTGTGATCTCTGAGAGGGGGAAAGGTCAGATGATCAAGTCTCAACTTTCACCTGAAACCAGTTATCCATGATACAAAAAAACATCTCCTCCCAGCCATTTATTAAGGCCCCCCATGTCCCAGCAGACAGGGTTTCATTATGGTTCCTTGAGCTTGAAGCCCATCTTGTTTTCCCTGCTTGCTTCCCTTGCTTTTGTTTTCACGTCACCCTCTCCATGTTGAAAAACTGCGTGGGACACCCCCCTGGCCCCAGGCACCTGGTCCACTTTGAAGAACGACGTCACTACCTTGGCAACATTAGAAATCTGAGATAATTGCTGCGTCTTGTTACAGATTTAGCGAATAAGGAGCCTCCTGTTCAGGAGCTGGCCTCCTAATTGGGATGGCAGGTGCTGGGAGATGCAGGATGTTTCCCCGTGGGCTTAACCGTTTGATGGCAGGGGACAGGGTGTCAGGCACGGAGCACCTCAAGACAGACACTGGCTATAAAACACAACTTTAATAACTGTATTAATATTAATCTGCAGCTGCCTTGACCAGTGCGTCACATTTAATGTGTAAACTAATATAATTATGACTGCCTGCGACAGGAAGGCACCTCAGCCTCTAACATCTATTTGTTGTAAAGGTCCCGTTAGAATGAATCTCCATGACTACTGTTAACATGAAAACAGAAACACAAAACGTCAGACAGGAGTTACTTCTAATTATGATAAATGCATATGGAACCCTGCTTGAATTCTGTTCATTTTAAATTGTTAATCACATGATCAACAAGTTAGATCAAAATTCACACAGGCCTAATGCTTACTGGGGCAGGAGTCTTCAAACTAGGTGGCAGCAACAGTAGAAGCTGTTGACCAAGCAGTAACCACCATAATGGAGATCCTCAATTACTTAATGGGTAAAACAAGATAGACAGACAGGCAGATAGACAAACAGGTAGGCAGACAGTTGCTCATCTAAACAGTGACAGGTATCCAAGCGTTGTCCACTGTTTTATGTGTATACCAGAGTGGGGTCTCTGGCAGAACCCTCACCCTCCTGTTAGAGTCTGAACACACCCAATAGTTGCTTTCTCTACCTGGTTCAGGCAATTCAGAACCGCTACAGCTGATGGATCACATGCTGTCTCTCCTAGGTGACCACCAGCCTTATTTTCTCTTCTGGGAGGTGTTTATGTGGTGGCTGTTGGGAGAGGAATGCACAGTTTTGGCCATTCTGTCTGTTAAAGATCTTCATGACCTGGCTAGGGAGGCAGATAAAGTTTTTATAGGCTGTAAAGTTGCTGTGCAGCTGTGCTTGTCAAAGTCCCAGTTATTGCAGCACAAGAAGACATCATCGTTATGTTTTTACCATGCTACTGGTTTCGACCCTAAAGCCAGGAACTGGCGTTTGAAGGAGCCGGGAAACAGGGGAGTTGGCATTCCTTAGCTGTGATGGCCATGAGCCGTTGGGACAGTTCGTGGACCTAGTAAGGCCTCTCATGGGTTCACACAATTCTTGACGGCTGATGACAGTACCACCTGCTGGTCCAAATCCATTTCAGTGTCACCCCCTGAACTCCAATATATATGCTTGTTTTTTGTATCCATTCACTGTTGTGGGCAGAGTGGTGGATCTGTGCTGGCAATTGGAAGGTTGTCGGTTAGAAACCTGTGAACGCCAGGAGCGATTCTACTCTGCTGGGCCCTTGAGCAAAGCCATAATTAACCCATAATTGCTTTGTCCTGGGTATGATGTTGACCTACATCCAACCCTGCCAGCAGGGTTGGTGGCAGGAGTTGCAATCTAGTCACTGGAAAAATCTTGTTCCATTCCTTTTTGAACTAGTGTGTTGCTCAGGTATCATATGCTGTGTGACTGCACTCGGGTTCTCATCTCTGAGGTGGTGGGTGTGGCAACAAGCTGTGTGCTCCTTATTGTTGTTTTAAAGGATGAAATAAACAGATGTTATTCATAGATAATGTGTCCATTGGTATTGATAATGTGTCCATTGGTATTGTAGCACCGTGTGTGTGTGTGTGTGTGTGTGTGTGTGTGTGTGCTCTAAGTGGGTGCTGTGTTTCTGTGTGTGTGTGTGTGTGTGTGTGTGTTTGCTGCCATCTCCTGGCCTTATGTAAGTATTGAAATTACCAGAAAAGATTATTTTAATGTTTTTAAATGGTAGTACTAAATTTTGGCGCACACACAAACACACAGAAACACACAGACACAAACACACAGCGCCCACTTAGAGCACACATAACACACACACACACACAGCGCCCTGTAGAGATCACACACACTCACACAGTGCCCTGTTACAGAACCCACATGTTTTATGCTGCTCTCTAGTGGCCAAAATTTAGTACTACCATTTAAAAACATTAAAATATTTTTTTCTGGTAATTGCAATACTTACATTCGGCCAGGACATGGCAGCAAGAAAATAGAAAAATAAATTTATATATATTTATCTTTGTCACGCCCACAGGGGCGGACCCGACGGGTGCGGATAGCACCGGCTCAATTACCGCTCCTACATAAGCACAAAGTAGAGCTCTTCCAATTTGCGAAGTATTGAGCTCATGACTAACCATACCAAGCGTTTATCTGTCCTCCGTCTTCCTCTGCTCCCGCTCCTTACCTGTCCTCCTCGTGTGCGCCCCTTAACTCCTGCTTCTTACCTCCCTAGCCCAGCTCCCGTCCTTGATCCGTCCGTCCCGCTGAGCCCGGCTTCCTGTGTCGACCAGCCCTCCTGTCTCCCTGTCCCGCGTGGGTGTATCGGACTGACCCTACGGATTTCGACCTACGCTTCCGGACTTCGACCATTCTCTCTGCTCGCCACCTCTGGATTAGTCTGCCTGATTGCCTTCTCCCGGGCTCCCCGGAGACCGGGCTTCACCCCGTTTCCCCTTACGGGGCTTACGGCTCCCTCTGGACATCCACTGAACCGTCCAATAAACCTTGTCCTTCCCCGCATTCCTGGGTCCTGGTCTCCTTGCCTTTCCCTGCGTGACACAGCAGAGATTGTCATCTGCTCACCAGGACATTTTTACAGGTCAGCTAGCTGTGTTGACGTGTGTGCAGTGAGATGACTTGCAAGAGATTTACAGAGATTTCAAGGAAGCTGTTTAATTTTTGCCATCATTTTTGGTATCAATTGGCGTAACCTGTAACGGTCATGATGCAGAAACAAAAAAGTGATGTTTTGGTGGTTTTTTTCCCCGGATATTCATAAGGACAGCAGGGAATGATAAAGATGAGGTCCGACGCATCCTGCTTCCCTCAGTGGGGACAGAATGAGAGTGGATAATCCTTTTTTGGAACATGTGCAATCGTCATGCTTGTGATATACTTAAGAGAGAAACAGAAGACACTCATATTGTAGGCTGATATAGGTATTCAACTACAGATGCACATTTTCCACAATTTTGTTTGATAAATTAGGGTGTTTTCCCACTGTGCATTCAAAAATCAGGAACTAGCAGGAGCCCAAAACAACTTGACCCAAGTATGCTTTAAGTTCCCACCTACTTTGAGAGACTCCTGGAAGATCAGTGATGACCGTAGAAGCACAGTCATGCTGTCACACAACAGCGACATCACAACTGGTTATGTTCAGCATGTTAGTTGGCAATCTACTTGTAAACAGTGACGGTAATGATTTGATCTGAATATATTTGCACAAACATCCCTACAGATCTAAATGACAATTCTATAATACTTAAGTTCAGGGAAGTCATTGATGCTATTGTTAGCCCCTTCTCCAAGTATCTTGGGTCCAGTTAGTACCAAGGCTGAACAGGTACAGGAACTGTAATTGGAACGTTTGGTTCTGTAATGGATGTTGATGGATAATTGCAGTCCTGGTTTTGTGCAGTGGATAAGTGCCCTTAATGTCAATTATGATTTAGCATTTTTTTTTACCACTGGATGCAACTAATTTTGCAAGGTTATGCAAGGTGCACAGTTTTATTTGTTCCCTTTCATGCATTAATAAAGCAGATGTATTGAGTACATTAAAAGCAGCCTACATTGTCTGTATGGGTACATTTTGACATGCAATGTTTTTTGTAAACATTTTGTTATTCAGTGAATAAATTCACATTGTCACGCCTGCACCAGCAGCCACGCCCACATAGGCGCAGCACACCAGCTGCAAGCAATCCAGCTGCATTCGAAAGACAATTGCTACTTCGCACAGATCGCAAAGTATTATTGCCATCCTGGAATGAGCCTTACCGAGCGTTTAACCTCCTCCTGCTGCCCTGCCTGCCGCCCCTACCCATCTCATCCTCCCGTGTCTCCCGCTGCCCTGTGTGGCATGTTGGTGTAGGACTGACTCTCTTGGCTATCAACTCCTCCGCTCCGTCCCCGACTGCACTTCTGCCTCATCCCTTGGATTCTGTACACTTGTGTCAAATAAATCAGGTCTCCTGCAATCCAGGTCCAGTGTTCTGTTTCGTCCCCAAACCTGATACACATGTGGATTTAACATTAAGAAATCTGGGCCTTATTTATTTATTTATTTATTTGTTTGTTTGTTTGTTTGTTTGTTTGATTTCCTGGTGGTAATCCTTTATCTCGAGTAATGTTTTGTGGTGTTTTAGTGGGCACTGCTGCAACCTCGTGACTCCACATTTGGAACTTGCGTGGTGTCTGCGTGCAAAATCACGTGGTTGGATAAATTTGTATTACTCAGGTGTTCATAGTGTGCTCTATAGTGGACTGGCAATCTACCCTGGGGAAGGGTGTATCTTTATGTTGAACACTGGGGGGAGGGGGGCTCCACCCATTTAGTGATTATATGGGAGGCGGGGGTGTATTGGTTGGTTTTAACTACTAGGGGGGTTACAACCCCCCACCCCCCCTGTAATTTATGCCCATGCCTAGTAGGGTGGTCTGTACTGCACTATCTGGGATAGGCTCCTGATTCACTGAAACTTGGTGCTGCATAATTAAGATGGACAGATGAATCAAGGGGTTTGAGCAACATGAAAGATTTTGAATGAAATTTGTTTGGTCATTTATCCGTGGAGGCCTGAAATCATGATGCTGTGCAAATGGTGTCACTATAGCACCTGTCCCTCCTCCCTTACCCAGATCTCCATCGATGGCCACTTCCTCTGCTATAAAGGCCATCAGCAGAGTCTTATCATTACAATGCTCTGCTTTGCCATTTCAGAATCTTAATCAAGTGACTTCCTTGTTGTTTGACAGCTTTTGACATGAGTTGTGTAATTTTTATTGTTTTTTATTTCACATGCCTCTAGCGCAATCTTAAGCAATTCATTACGTATGTCAAAGATCAAACCAAGGGCCAAAGCCTACCACAATGCCATTGGTACAATAGAAACTGCTTTACAGTATGAAGGAAATAATTTGCTCAACAATGGAGAACTGTGTACTGCCTTGTCAGGTAAGACATACTTGCCGAGATCTTTTGAGGTGTAGCCCATTATGCAGCCAGCACGTCATCAATGTCATCCGGCAGATCAGGATTCTTAAGGGAAATTATTTCCACCTGGTTTCGTTATTACCTGTACTTAACTTGGGTTTCCAAAGCAAGCCATGTAGATGAATATTTCTAATCTTTCACCAGATTTAAAGCACTACCTGAAGCTAGCGTTTTTTATTCGAGGTGTAACAATGTCATCGTCTTCTGGCTTAGCAGTGCTGTGCCTGTGATTGGACGGTCAACATATTGCATCATCTTTAAAAACTTGGATGCCTGTATCTGTGCTGCCTTTTATGATCCATTGAGCCCCATTATCCTCCAAATGGCCAGGATATTTATGAATGGATTTACAAATGATGAAAGAAGGAAGAAAAAAAATCTTTTGTCAACATCACACCAAGCAGGTGCCGTATATTTAAAAATGCTTTGTAGGTTATCAGGATGCTCCCCTAGTGTTGCTGTGCTTTTACTGTGGTATTCTTGAGGTGTGATTGATACATGTTTCACATTCATTAAATCGATTTATCAATTTGCTTTTGTCAGGTCAACATAACAATTAGCTACAAATTACTTTGATTCAGCCATATTGGCTTTAAACTCCATTGTAACACCCCCTGAAGTCGGAGTTCTGACTCGGAAAGTCGGAGGACCCTCTGCAACCCCAACCTCAGAATTCAAAATGGCTGCACCCTTCATCAACAGAAGTGAGAGATGTAGTTATATACCGTTTATTAGCACTAACATCTTATTTGTAGCTCATTAAATTGGTCATACACACAGAACTGTCCAACCACTATCTCTGGATATGTTTCTGTGATGTTTGTATGTGCAAAGTACACTACCATGTAATGTGTTGTTATTGACTGGTATTGCTAACAATGACTAACAATAAACCTAGCTAGAATTGGAGCCTGTTTCAGAAAGCAAGCAAACAATGATAAAGGCCATTTAAACTGGAGTAAATTAAATGTGACAAGTTATCTAGCTAAGCAAGAAATTCTGCTATTACTAGATAGCTTTCTGACTTGCTGTACTAGAATGCAGTTAACTCAGGTGTGACATCATTCCCAGCTCTAACTTCCAACTTCCAAGACAAATGGAATGCAGCATTAATAATGATGAGGTAAAGTGAGGAGGTAAACAAGAAACAGGCAGGATCAATCAATTGAGAAAGGACAGTACCAGAGTTCCAGAACAAAGTGGAACTCACTTCTAGGCTTAGATGTTCCAGGTGGGAACACAAATGAGTAACACCAGGAAGCACCAGAAGCTAATGAGGTCTGGTGGCTATATAAATGACCTGTCACAAGATCTCACCATTAGGTCTTGTTTGGATTTCAGTCTGACATCAATCACTAGTCAAAGAGTTCTCACCATGGCCTTTTGTTTGGGACTCTTGCAACTGGGTTGGCTACAACTCAGCAGTAGAGTATGTTGTTTGTAAGAGGGTCTGTGTTTTAACTGCAATACACTCCTGGGCTTCCCAAGACTAAGCTGACACCCCTGCTTAAATATCCTACCATGGTCTGGCTGATCACACTAAGGCTTTTACTGGCTGCTTCAGCCTGGGACTTCATTGTGCATTGTACATAATGGCAATAACAGTTAACTTTAACCATTTAACCTTACTGCCAGAAAATCCTACATTTGCTCTCCCACATTCTGCATCCACTCTTAAAACAAATCAACACCATTTTTTGGTTCTCGCATACCTGTTGTTTTCCCATTCCAGGAAATGTTGCATTTCTTTTTCCATCAGAATATTTGCTCTCCTTACAAAACCTTGGCCTGACCTAACTGCTGTTCTCTTTCATAATCCGGATAATATTTTTTTCACTGATGGCTCATCCATCCGGAATGACCAGTACCCGAGTTCTACAGAATTTGTGGTTTCTTTCTGCTTCCCTGTACAGTTCTGCATTCAGTACCTTTGCTTTTTGGCGTATCGGGACAGCAAGCTGAACTTATAGCACTGAAAATGACCTGCAGATCAGCTGATGACTGGTCAGATACCATATACACTGACTTGAGATAAGCTTTTGGTTCTGATTATGGCATTCTCCTGGTATCCCCATAAAGCAAACCCTGTTGCACTAAAATTACTGGAAGTCATCACCCTACCAAAGCAACTGGTTAAATTCATAGCTTATAGAAATAGCATTGATAATGCCTCTTAGGGAAATGCTTAAGCAGATACTCTTCAGTGGTTCCTCTTTTCTCATTTACCGTAGACCCACTTCCTCATTCCAGTGATGTTGCTAAATTACTAGATGTGGTTCTTGACAAAGTTGACCCAGGGCTTTTCGCGGGTTGATTCCTTCAACCTGATAGCTCATGGTGTGTCAGGAATGGCCGAATATCACAGTAGATGTGCCGTTAATGCAACAGAACCACTCGTCCACCCCATACGCTGTCTCAATTTTTTTCGGCCGATAAAATGTTACAATTACAAAGATGTACCTGTGATTGTAGCTGTTCCCTGAATGGACTGAATCATATCCATGTAGAGAATCAAATAGTAGCTGAAGATTTTTTGAAAGACTTATTGACGTGTAGGTGACTACTGGAATTTCTAGCATCTGTACTGCAATTTACAGGCTAAGTAATGGAGGATGTTTGTGGGGAGTTGCAATTGAAACAGCCAATATGTAACAATTTCAAATATTTTCTGAATATCTTGAATATTACTTATTTTATCTGTGGCAATAGGGTCAACCCATAGCTTCCCCAAAACTGGTCCAGAAGATGTTACTTTGGATATATGAGTCCGGCTGTGAGACATCAGGACATATTGCTTAGAATTAAGTATGTGCGTCCCTGTGGAGAAGTACGGTATAAAGCTTTAATCTCATTCTCAATGTACAGTCCAGCTACAGCCATTAAAGAGATCAGGTTAAGTGCCAATGGTCTGGAAAAGTCGATGATGGGGCTCAGAAGGGGGAGCTCAGAGGATGTAGACGTGTGTCACGGTAGCTCCTCTGGAATCTAATCTTTATATATATTCATCAGAACTTTCTTCATTAATGAAGGTGTCATACTATACTTGAGGAGACGCAGATAATAGATGTGTAGGTGACTACTGGCATCTGTAGCGTTTGTACTGCGTTAGAAGACATGCATTAATAAACCAGTGTCTAAGTGTTACTTACATACTGAATCCATGTTAGTTCATCATGAATCAATCATGACGGTTCATATATTCCATGCAGTCAGTGTTGGGGAAGTTACTCACAAAAGTAATCCAGTACAGACAGAAGTGGAAAGTTCAGTTCCAGAAAGTGTAAATCCAGACCAAGGTTTTGTTTCAACCAACCAGTTGAGTACTCTGTGCCTGGTTCTTTATACTCAACAGGTTAATTAAAACAAAACCTTGATCTGGATTTGTATGTTCTGGACCTGAACTTTCCACCTCTGCCTTTACTTTTGTAACTTCCCCAACACTGCAAGTAGTAACTATATTAGTTAACAGTTAAGGAAGTAAGGCAAGGCAAGTTTATTTATATAGCACAATTGAGACACAAGGCAATTCAAAGTGCTTTACAAAGGCAATAGGATACATATCTATAAAAAATATTAAAATATAACGGACAAAATATATTAAGGACAAAAAAGCGTAAAAGCCAAATAGATAAATAGTTGACTGAAAAGAAGTCACATTATGGCGGCAATGTATTGATTAAACTGATTTAATCTATTGAAAAGCTGCAGCAAACAGTAATGTTTAAAGCCTGAATTAACTGAGCTGACAGTTTTAGCAGACCTCAGGTCTTCAGGAAGCTTGCTCCACAGATTGGGAAATAGCTAATTAACTAAAATAGTTCATGCATGAAATACATGAACCATCATGATTTATTAATGATGAACTAACACTTTGTTACTGGTTATTTAATGCATTAAGAAAGCGTGTACTACTACATAATTTGTGTCACTACTGGGGATCGGCGTTTACAGTGACGCTTTCTTAGTTGCAAGGATTCCTTCCATCAAAAGGATTGTTCTCCCCTGCATCTCCTATCTTTTTTGGTATGTACCGCCCTTTCCTCCTCAAGCCTTTACTTCTGGAAATTGGATAGCTTAGTTTTAGATTTTTTTTAAAACCAAAAAACTCAAGCAAAATTTACAAAGGCTTAAGCCCTTAGGGGGCCTGGCTCTACCAGATTTTCTGTTCTATGTCTGGGCCACTGACATCAGGTCCCTGAATTACTGGATACAGTATATGAATTTTGATACTCCTCAAATCTGGCTTATTTGGTACCACTGAAAGTCATATTATACTCCCTGATCAATTTATCCCCATTCTTATACGTTAAAAAATGCAATAGCGAAGTCATCCTTTAAGATCTGGTTGCAGTTTAGATGTCACTTTAGTTTACATCTGTCCTCTATCAACAGTCCTTTAAATTCTAACCTGGTGGATAGTGGCTTTTTGGTGTGGTCCAAGACTGGAGTTAAATCCTTTAAAGATTTTTATATCAGCATGGTTGCTTTATCCTTACAGCAGTTGTCGGAATGTTTTCACTGCGTATAGACCTTTTTTTTTAATTAGATAATTAAAAGTAATTACAGGTCTGTAGCTTTCAGCTCTCCTACACAAAACCCTCATCAAACTGTAGGCAAACTGGAGGCACAGGTGGTATTCATCTTCCCATCAAGGAGACAGGTAGAAAGTAGGTGTTGAACCTGGCACTGGATCCCTGGAGCACAGAACCCAAAATAAAAGAACCTGCAGCCACAAACACACTGACCATAACACTGATACTTGCGTTTGTTTGTATATACATGTTATATAGTCCTGTAAATCCCAATAACAAAAGTTTCCAAAAACGCCCAAAGATACAGATGACGTCTTAGACAAACTAATGGCAGAATACAGATCTTCAAAACTGTGTGGTGCTGGACCCTCTGTTGGGCTCTGAGGGTTGACTTGCTTTGATTACACTGAATGTTATACCTTTATTCCAGATGAATCAAGCAACGTTTATGATTTCATAGATCATATAAAGAATCAACAAGCTGAGCAATGGCCCAACAGTACTCTTTGGACTTCTCTTCTACAGGGAACTATGATTTTGTGTTTTTTGTTCTTATAATAGGACTAGGTTGTGTTTTTGACACATATAACCTACGCTCCAGGCCATCCTATGACCCTGACCCTGAGTAGCAGTTTGAAGATGGATGGATGGATGGATGGATATGCACCAAGGCAATTCTTCAATCTCTGGTCCAGTGTCAAAAAGAATAAAAAACAGAAGATCTGTTGCCTCCCATTGCTGATAAAGAACCTCATTGGGAAGAATGACAGGGCTGAAAAAGCTGATAACGGTTGTGATGATGATAAAGATATCACTGAAAGCTCAAAAGGAGGGAAAGTGTGGCGGTTTGAAGGCCAAACTCAGAACCTGAGCAGGCTTATTGTCCTCCTAATTCACTAGACTTCAATGATTCTGTATGAGACCAGATTCAGTTCTTTGAGGAAAGCCAAGCCAGTTGCTATCCTGCTAATGGTTTCTTTGTTCTTTCTCTGTAGTTTCTATAATATGATACCATATATGTACAGTGAGCCATGCAAGATCTCTGTGGTTAAAAGAATGAGAGGCATTATATTGTTGATAAGCATTCATGCAGTGACTGCTGGGAGACAGCTTTTTGTATATAATTAAGATTCCCTTCGTATAACGTTTTCAGTGTTTTCTTCAACAGTACCTGCATCGTGCCCTGAATGCTCTAACTGTCAAAAACCATTACTGACTGTAATTCATCACCTTCATCATTAAATTGGTTGTGTCAATGTGCTTTCTTTTTTTTTGCGGTCTTCCAGTGCAATAAGGAATTATGACATTGGAAACGGGGAACTTCCAGTAGTGAAAATAGCCTTGGAGAAATGGAGACACCGGCCCAGGATTGTGAACCATCCATTCCAAGTCCTTACTGACTATATGGACCTGTATTTACAACCTGTCAAAATGATGAACACTCACCAGGCTCGATTCGCTCTATTCTTTCCTCTGTTTTAATCTCACAATTTTACGGCTCAAAAAACACCGAAGACGACGGCTTCTCCTAGCTGTGGGGAGTCTGATATGCCTTGGAAGATGACACCATTATTCCACGTAGGTATTTTGTTCTTGATCTTGGTTGCATTGGAAAAATAAATAAACCCAGCATGGTTCAGCTTTGTTTAACCTCGTTGGTCTTGTTTGGCAAAATATCAGATCCAGTATGTTTTGTTGTCCTTCAGAAACTGCTAAAAGGTTTTGCCCCAAAAAAAGCGCTTGGTGGCATTATCTTTTATACTGGTTTAACACTGTGGGCAGTGGAACAGCTTTAACTCCACATACCCTGAAAACTGATTGTGCTGGTTTTCTTTTCTTTCTTTCTACAGACACTGGTGCTTCTTCTTATAAGGAAATCAGAATTCCTTGAACCTAGACAACATATCATGATGTTGCACCCTGTGACAGAGAAGGTGAGTGCAATCGTAATACATCACATACTAAAGAGACAGACCTAAAAGCTTTACTCAGCTTTACTGTCAATCGCAACCTCGATTCTGAGTCTTTATCACCAATGGCACTCCAACGACTACCGAAAGAAATAAAAGCAGGAGACTGAGTTCATGCACTTGTCAACTCTGAAGCTCATGCTGTACAGTGAGAAGAAGGACCTGGCATTGACTGTTGTGTCTGCATATGGAGAAAGCACAGAGCTGTCTGACTGAATGTCTAAGTGCAGCAAAGAATTTGTATTATTGTCAGGCTCTTAGAAGAATAACACAACCTCATAAGAATCATAGTGGGTGTCTTTGGAGACATACCATGTTTCTGAGTTATCTTAGAGGCAGGAAGCCTAGAACTTGTGGTGTGTCTAGGGTTTCTGAAGACCGGACTGAAAGACACTGACCTAGACTGAACTACAGAGCAGCCTGAAAACAAACCTTAACAGGCAGGGATTCAGTTTTCACACAGTAACTTCTACCTGCTTACTTGGAAGCCGAAAGCTAGAGGATTCCACTGCCTGACAAAGGATGAACTGGGGCTGTTCTGAATTATGTAGTACAAGAGTGTTGTACGCTGTGCCAAGAAGAACTGTTAGAAAACCTGCACCATCTCCTACCAGGGATTACAAGTTATACTGAGGATAAACTAGGCTCAGAAAGCAAAACTACTTCCAGCTGGGAGACCATGCTTTTCGTGCACAGAATGGAGAAGATTTTGCAAGAACTCTGCAAGGTCACATCTGGGGTAGACACGTGCAATCATTTAAGATGCAGGATTCTAATAGAACATGGCATGTCTGCCTTACAGTTTGAATTTATGCAAAACGAAACAGACAGACAAACAGACCTATAAACGAATTATCAGGGCCGGTGCCCGTCCATCCCTGTCCTATGTGTTTTATCCCTGTTTGGCCAGCAGGTGTTGCTGGCCATCCTGTTCCCTCCATCTTAGTTCTAAGTTCCTAGTGTGTTTCCCCTGCTATGTGGACTACTGCATAGCTCAGTGGGCTGCGTGTGTGGTAATCCTGCGGTCATGACTTTGAGGGCAACTTCACTGGTTGTTTGTATTAATTGGTTTTCTGTTCCTTAGTGTTTGTTATTAGTTCTTTGCTTCCTGGTTTTAGTTTGCCCTAGTCTGTACTAGGAAGTGGGGTTACTGGCTTATCGGGGTAACTTGTCAGATTTATGGTACCACAGTTTAAATGGACTTCATATTCGTTCAATTACATTTTGCCCAGACTACCTTAAATCCGACAAGTTACCCCGATAAGCCAGTAATCCCGCTTCCTAGTACAGGCCCCTAGTCTCTTAGTTTTGCTTGTACTTGTTCCTAAGCTTTTCCTAGTCTTGTTAGACCTCTGTATTTGTTAATGTTCACTAGTTCCTGCTCTTATTAATCCTAAATTATTCCACCTGTGTCTTGTTGTCCTGCTCCTTTTTTGATTGGTTGGTTTTTGTATTGGTCCACACCTGCCCTTTGTTAGCCTTTGTTATCTTACTGTATATTAATGCCTGCCATTGTCCTGTGCCTCAGTAAGTCATTGTATTCATGGTACACTGGACTGTTAGGACTGGTTTATTGTCCTACTCCCTACTCCCTGTGCCCTGTTCCCCTGTTATGTTTCTTAATGATTCTTGTAGTTTTCCTGCTTGTTTTTTGCCCCCCCCCCCCCGATGGTCCCTTTTATTTTGTGGTTTCCCCCTGGTGTTTAGTTTTGTTAATAAGCCATTTTTGTCTCTGAGTCGTAAGTGGATTGTCCACCTTTTTTAAAACCTCTCGTTCTTCCCAGTGGATTCTGGGGTTCGTCGGGGGTGTGTTCGTGCTCCTGCTCTGTTCAATGCTTGCATGGACTGGCTGTCCGGCAGGGTCGTGGGGTGCAGCAGCTGTGGGGCATTCTTTGATAAAGAGAGATTTACCAATATCGACTTTGTCGAAGATGCTATATTTTCCGCCGAATCTATATAACCTCTGATCAGGGCTCTGAGTACGGAGTCTGAGTATCTGGGTTTGTGAGTGTCCAGGATCAAAACCAATATCCAGACCTTTAACTATCTCTTGGGCACATCCGTCATCAATGTGTCTGTCTGTGGAGAGAATGTCGTCAGAGGGAGAGACTTACCTCAGCAGTGACTTTCATGTCTATTTAGTCAGTAGATGGACTGGGAGAGCTTGGGGGGTAAGGAGGTGGCTGGAAAGGGGCTCCTGATATCTTTGTTAGAAGATGAAGGTCCTGGACTCGTTTGGTGCTGCGTCTTTTCAGAGTCCTTAGGTAGCGCTGGTTTGAATTTGTGTCGAATTAGCAGAAGCTCAGAAAGTCCCAAATGTGGCACATAACTGTTATTATTATGGAGCGTCAGTTGCGCCACATGGCCGTAGTGCCGTGTTTCCCTGAGGGTGATCCGGCCCGCAGGATCCTCATCGCCGAGGACCCGAGCGGCTGGACCAGGCCGAGGGGACGCCCACGTAACACCTGGCTGCGGCAGTTAGATGGGCATTTCCGGAGGGTCGGATCAGATGACATCCTTGGGGGGTCGCCAACAGGGATCCTGAGGTGTTTAATCATGTGGACACCATGCTGACCCAATGCATACTCCCCAACCCGACCCGACCTCCAACCTGACCCGCTCACTTCATGAAACACTCAGCCCATTAACCAATCTTCCTGCTCCGCTGAAATTTTTTAAAGTAAAATATCTCATATGGTGTTTTTTTTCTTATAATATTACAACATTTAAAAGTCTTGCAAATTTAATGGCAAATAAAGATTACTTCCACTGGGTGGCGACAAAGTACCTCAAATCGCAAACCATTCGCCTAATTTAGAAACGGCTTCTGCGCTTTATATTTTGCTTCCAATAAAAGTCAAATCAAAATTTTTTACATATAGCTGTTACTGCGAATGCAGCTTTTGAAGGAGATTCTATGTTTTGGCACCAAAAGCAGCAGTACACAGGAGCAGTGTACAATTTCCCTTATGTGACGTAGCCAGCAGGATTTTGCTGAGGATCATTCAACAGAGATTAGAGCACTATAAAGAAAAAGATTTACCTGATGTATAAACTAAACAATCAAGCTTGAGTTTTCAGTTGAAGCATAAATTACCAGATTAAAGCTCTTATTTCTGAAATATGATGAGGGGACCCAGTACACTGGAAAAGACCGTAATGCTTGAAAGAGTTCAGTATAAAAAGGGAGAGGACAACTTATGACATGATGGACTGGCTCAATCAAACCATGAACATGCCACTGGGATCCTTGAAGACCCAGAGAGATGTTCTGGAGAAATGCTCTCTAAAAGGTCTCCGGTATTCAACATCAGCTTAAGAGCAGTCTATACAAATTACGCAATTTTTCTACATCCAGTTTAAGAGCGGTGTCATCTTTTGCTTCATTTTCATTCTTTAAAGTTCTTTAAAGGAAAGCAATCTTAACTTGCGTGTACATGTGATGTTTTGACTGTATCCTCAGTTTAACAGGAGTCTGTGAAGTTCTTCAGAGGAAACACGACCCTTCCAGGGTGTGATGTGCAACTCAAAATCTCACTCTCCTCTGACGTAAAAGGATCTAATGACGCAGTGAGGTTCCACCTGTGCCAAAGCACTAAAACAGCTCTTTGTCTGCTTATGGCTTTTCCTGTGCAATTCATGGATAGGATCTAAAAGCTAATTTGGTCGCAATTTAGCCTGCGATTCAAATGTTACCAACCTTTCTTGTCCTTGTCAGGCCCCCGTATTGTGTGAGTTGCTAGGCACTGGGCTGAGAGGCCAAACTGACAGGGAGCTGATTAGTCACAAATGGGCCCCAATGCAACACAGGTTCACAGGTTGTGTGAGTCAGAATCTCTATCAGAGAGGGGAATACAGGGACCTTAGATGACGGAAGGGTGACCTTAATGATTAGTCTGTACTACCTTTGGCAGCTCAATAGCTGATTCATTTTTGCTGATGTAAAGTATTGTGCAAAAGTCAAAAGCACTCAAAGAAAATGCTTAAAGCTATTTATCTGGGTAGTAAGTGTATATTTTCTCAGAAAGAAAACACCATTTAATATTAGAACACGCGCAAATTATGAGTAAATCAATAAAAACAGGAATTTCTTTTGTTCTCCGAAAAGTTACTGAAATCTTATTAGATGGCAAGTTGAACACAGCTGAGATTCCTAAACCTGAACTAGTTTTACAAAGTCACTTTGACATTAATTAGCCATATCAGATGCTAATGGTAAAGTCAAAAACTACATGGGTATATTGGATGGTTGCTACAAATACTGGGGTGACTTTAGAAGAGGTTTGAAATGGCTAAGCTGACACACTTGGCCAGGTGTAATATAGTTTTACATCAACATGATGATCATTTAAACTATTTTCTGTGACTGCCTAAGACTTTTGCACAATACTGTATATTGTTATGAGAAAAATACCATAGAATTTGTTCAGGCAAGCTGAAGTACAATCAATACAAGGTGTGCATTTCTTAAGAGGTAGGGAGAGAGTTGTTGACTCCATCTCAATGTTCTTATTTGTTGCTGGGACATATGAAAACCAAGGGCTCTCCAGGCTCTGACCTGTCTTCAGCCGGAGCCCTGACTGGGTAGCCAAGGAAACTGCCCTTCTTCTGTCCCTCCGTCCACTCCTCCCTCTCATTCCCAGCCGGGGAGGGAGGATAGTGTGTTTAAAAAGCAGTAAAATGGTAAACAGAGTGGTCTGATGTTAACGGGGTGACGTCACGCACATACACACTTAATGGCAGTTTCACAATGTTAAGCGGTAAAAAAACAAAAAGGGGGTCACCTTAAGTTTCCAGTGCGGTACAGACCACACAGCAGCGTGGCAGTGAGCAGTGCCGAAACGCAGGGACCTAGCTAGCGTTTCATTTCCCGACAACGCTGTATCTAGCTACAGCCGAGAAAAGTTTCCAACGAAACCTAAGAGTGTAAGGAAGAGCTAGACTTTAACATCCGCACCAAACGATGGAGGTGGTCCTCACCAGGTTACGAGACTTCTCTCGCAAGACAGCCACCTTCGAAGACTTCAAGCCGACAGCGGTAATGAGTGGCAGAGTGTCCCAGAGGGAGCATGACTTGGCCAGGGGGGGTCAGTTTACGGATGAAGATGGTGGCCCCTGCCAGCTAGATATTGAGAGTGCACTGGCCTGGCTGCGGAGAGAGCTGGTAAGACTGGGACCACAATCGTACTGGTCCTGGGATGACTGGACCCAATAATGTAGATGGATTGATTACCATGGGGAAATTCCATTTACTACTTTTAAAAAAACAGATGCTATACAGATCATTGTATCAGTGTCGTATTTTTCGTGGTTTGAATTGAGTTGATTTTTTTCATGTGCTACAATTAATACAGTTTTAATTCAATCCCAATGGTTGATTATTATAATAATCATTAAGAATCTTTTGTGATAATCAGTCACGTAGAGTTAGGGTAATCAAAATATACTGTAATTATCTTTGTCTTCTAATTCGTCTTTCTATTGTGTTTTGTCAGCAATTAAACATTGCTGGTTTTTACAGCCCTAGTGAGAATCATTTTGTGGCATATGTAAAGCTACCGGAGCCTCTTTACTCATTCTGAGAGTTATCTAGGGGGTAATATTGCTGCACCCCTGTTAGTGCGGTGAGTAGCCTAATTTCCCATCGTTGATAAATAACCTGACAGTTTCATCATGGCAACTGTGTGCCTGCAGCACAGAAATGCACCAAACACAATAGATACAATGAAACAAACCCAATGGCTGAAGACATTTTTTTCCCCCCTCAGTACAAATGCAGACTAAGTGATGTATTCTGAGGTTTCCTGTCTGTCTGGGTTGTTAGTCGTGTCATTCCAGTTGCTGCAAAACGATCACCTATAGGAATGTGAACTATTGATCTCTGTGACAGGAGAGGAAAATCTGGGCAAACAGTGGGACAAGGTGGCAGTTTTATTTACCACTAGGGCAATTAACTCAAAATTGATGTCGCCGCAAAGAGACATGCTTCGTTCTGCTCCCTTTAGACGCCTTACTAACCAGCCTCTTAGTGTTTCACATGTATAAGCTAAATCCTGCCTTTCGGTTTTGCGGTCAGTCACATGATATTTCTGCTTCACTGTTTTTCCCCTTCACCAGATACGCCCCCACACTAAAAGGACTGTGAGCCTCACCCACTCCTTTAAGCGCTGAATGGGACGTCGGCCCATCCGTAACCGAACTCCGTTTGCGTGGCTTCACCACATCTGTCTTCACGTAACATTTTGACTCCTTCAGCCTGCACCAAGTAGACCGTGACGTCTCATCGTCTGTGATAACCAGGCTCTTTCACTGTGAGGAATTATTTACTTTGTCCCGCTTCACCCTACCAGAAATTATTCTTGAGCTGATCTGGTTGCGATGTTGTTGGGTTATGACAAAATCTGGTTCCGTGATGCAGAAGGACCCTGATGAAGACCCAGAAATGCGTGTGACGTCTGGGTCACCTCCCTCATGAAGCTGAAGCTGTAAATTTCCTTAAAAGAGCTCAGGTTTTCTCCTTTTTTATATCCATGCCATGCTGTCGACAGCAAAGCTTTTCAGCCCCATTCTCCCTTTGCTCCTTACAAAATAATTGGAATAGAAAAGGATTCAGTTTATCAAAGGCATGGTTTCTTCTGCCTTTGTTCCTTCTGTGCGACAGACTCGGTTCTGGTTTTACTGGAATTTGGGACATTTTACTCTCTCCGTGTAAGTAATTAGACCACCTCTGACCCCCATAAATAGGAGGGAAAGGCAAGATGAATTTACATCTGAATGATAGCCTGCTCGACAGAAATTACTTAAAGCCCCGTTTTGTCAAAGATTGAACACAGACCTGACAAACTAAAATCAAAACTGTGTTAATTAGAATATGCTTCAGTATCTTGGCCACATATTGTTGCATTTAAAACCCCAGCATCCCTAAAAACAAAAGAAAAGCTCTAAAAAGATAGCTTCAGTCCGTCGTGGAATTCTGTGCGGTGGGATTTTGGGACCGTTCTTCAAGAAGAAAAGTTTGCTTTGCACTCCAGAGCTTCTCGTGCAGCTTCGAAGATGTTTAGATCTGCCACTTGCAGATGCCAGAAAAAGCAATTGAATTCATCCTGGCGTTCACATAACCACTCTTGAAATTGTTTAGCAGTGTGGATGGAGGTGTTATCATCTTAGATATGGGAGCATTATGAGCAAACTGTGTTTGCACCATAGGGTGTACCTGGCTCTGTAAAATGGCCTTATTTATATTCATTGGTTATCAGATTACAGTACTGAGCAATCATCAGACGTAATGACTCCCACAAAATGACTGCCTACACCAGCAGACATTGTAGCATGAAGGCATCCTGTGATTGTCTCTAAACATCAGATGTAGGAAGCAGGGTGAAATACCACTCATCAGATCATATTTTTTTTCCATTGTTCCAGGTTTTGTTCTCCTTATGCCTAGTTGCGTGGCTCTGTGCATCGGCTTTGGATGCAAGTGGTTTCCAAACGGCAGCCCTGATATCAGTTTCAGCTTTGTGACGTTTTTGTTGAGGTTTAGTCACTGAGGTGTTTAATCTCGAGTTCTTTTGGTATCCTATTTATGTTTTTTAGCCATTATCATTTTATGTGTCTTATTTGTGCATGTTGCCGTGATTTTTGAGAATCTTCCCCATACGTTAAATAATTGCACTGTTTTTTGTGACCAATGTACCGGCCTCTGAGATTCTGATTGGTGCCTCATGTTGCCTTGAAAACTTGCATAACGAAGTTCTGATTGTCAGACATCTTTCATAACCGTTTGACATTCATCCTTATATTAATCACCTTTATGGCTATATTGGTACAGTTACTTACACATTTTGAGGTCTTTTTTATGTGCTGTTTCTGTTATTTTGTCCAACACCTACAACAATAAAATAGAAGAGAAGGAAAAACAAGCAAAATTAGCCATTGGCAGTGTTTGGAGAAGTAGCCACTCAAACGGACAAAGGTTTTCCTGAGCGGAAAAGGGGGAATCCAGCAGAGCCGTGCTTCATAACCTATTTCACAGGTCAGAGACTGGCAGAAAATCCACAAGGTGCCACTTGGAGAAGGACACACTTTCACTGGGAAAAAAAATCAGTTACAGTAGTAGCCTGCTTGTCACCTTTGTTTCACACCTTAGCATCGTGGATAGACAGTTTAAAAAACATTACCTGGCAACCCAACAAGTAAAGTCATTCATCTACATAAGAAAAAAAATGAGCACTCTGTTATTACAAATTGACTATTCTCAATGTATTTCGATAGTTTTACTAATTCAACAGCTCTTTTATGTGGCATTTCGAAAATCCTGATGGTGAATACAGCATATTATGTATAATTACGATTTATATTTATATTATATAATTTTATATAATATATATATAGGCCAAATAAATCAAATACCGTAGTAATGATATCGGTCACCAGGTTTCTTTGTGCCGTAGATGGAGATGCGTTCTCAGGATCAGATTCTGATCCAGCAGCTGATGGAGCTGCACGCGGGGATCCAGGAACTGAAGCTGGAGTGTGCTGAAGCAGAGGAGGAGCAGGAGGAAGATGAGGAGGAGGAAGAGGAGCTGGACGAAGAGGAGGAGACCAAAAGCTGGGACTCCGGGAGCGAGTTTGCCATGCCATATCGCTGCTGGAAGGTGGGCTGCGACGGCCCGTACCACTCCACCAGCGTGCCCCTGTGCTACCGGGAATCCCTGCTGGGTCGGGCCATCAGCCGGAGAAGCTCTGTGCCCTGAGCCCGGCATTTCCCAGCTCTGACATCGTGCTTAACAACCAGAACGTCACAGAACATCTATGGATGGTGTGATTGATTTAGAGCAGTGTTTCCCAATCTGGTCCTCAGGGACCCTCAGTTTGTCCCTCTGATCTCCCTACCAGACAGTCCACATTTTTGCTCCTTACCAGGATCCGGGAGGGAGCAAAAACATGGACTATCTGTGGGTCTCAGAAGACCGGATTGGGAAACACTGATTCAGTGGTAGTGGGAGTGCAGTAAATTTGGTCGAACTGTAAAAATCTCAGCAGCACTTTTATTTAAAATGTTAATATAATCTACCTGTTGAGCATAACTGAAAGATGGGCTATGAACATGCTTTTCATCCCCATTCTCACCCAATTGACGGGCAGCTTGCCATCTGGAACAGATCATCTTAGGAGCCCTCGGAATGGTTTTAAGAGGAATGTTCATGCAAATTTCGAATGTTATTTCCTCTTTGAAAGTATCTGTCACGATCAGCCCCGAACGATCCTCGTGTGTGCCACGCCCTCTCATTATCCACGTGTGCTTCCCCGATTGTACCCAGCCATTCCTTGTTCTTCTGGCTTGTTTCATGTATTTAGTCCGTGTCTGAGTTAGTTACCCCAGACTGGTCATTGATGTTAGTTGATGTCTTCTGTCATTCCGCCCCGTGTTGTTGCCTGTTCCCTTATTAAATCCCTGTTTTTCCCGACTTCCTGGCTCCTTTCCCTGCTTTCCCGATCGCCTATGCCCCGGATTGTAACAGAAGCCAAATTGGTTTTGATTGGGTATAAAATTGCCTTTCTTGAAATGATGTGGTTTTAATGATTCCCAACCTCGTGCTATTCTGAAAGTCTCACGGGCGGCTCTGAAGCCTGGTAGCTTATTTAATAGTAGCATAATGGCATGAGGTTTAACGACAAACACAGAGAGTCTCTGTGTGAGACCGATAGATAGGGCAGTGTAGAGGGTGCCGGAGCACAAAAAAACGACATAGTATCAGATGTTCCGCACCAGGCCGTCACTTACAAGAGTCCGTATGACTGGAGCAGCACTATTGTGCCGTGGTGGTTTCTGTTCACAAAGCCGCACTTTGTGTGCGCGCCCGGGGCCTGGTTTCCAGCGGCCAAGTGAAAGGGCCCCCAGAGTGAAATGTGGAGCATAACTCAAGACGCTTGTATGTCCCGCAGCCCCGTGGTGGAGTACCAGGTCACGTGCCGAGAGTACGGAGTCGCACAGAGGGATCGCTTGTCGATAGCCAGCATTAGCCATAGCACAAGTGTGCTAGGCTTTTCAAAACGCTATGAAAAATCGATGATCAGATCTGTAATGTCAAATGACAACGTGTTGCTGTGATTTTACATTTTGGGTAGACTTTATTTGGATATTAGACCGATATTAGATTTCCTCTTGTCAGACTAAGGGCAAAAGTCTTGCAGAAACTGCCAATAATCTGAGCTGTTATATTCATTATAATTTTTAATGTGAATGTCTGTGTGTTCCTCCTACGCATCTCACAAAGTCTGTTAATGTTACAGTTTAACGTGATTTTTTTTTGTGTGTGACCCTCTGAAGACCGTAATTCACACCACCCTTCATGACAGAAAAAAACCCCACAAAACCAAGCCCACGTGAAACTTTCGCCGACCTGACCGTCTGTAAATCCTTCTCTCCCGAAGCAACAAGTGGATCTCCGTCCACAGCCTTATGTAACCCGTAGCAGACAGGCCGCTCATTGTGGAATGCTACAGCTGAATAATAAACACTACAAAACACTGTATCCCCTGGCATTTTCCTATAATCCCCATTTCACCATGACGACAGGAAGGATGCTTACACAACCTAGTGCCTACAGCCCATCGTCAATGACACATAAATAAAAGCGATCAGAAGTGAGCGATGGTGAACATAAAGAGAATAAGAGAACAAAAGAACACCTGGAGATTCTGTCAATGGTTCAGTCTTTTTTATACAACACAATAAGGCACGGTGTGTAACACTTTGTTACAATTCTCAAAGCATTATTCAGATATAAAAATACATCTGTATCCTACAAGCACCTCACAGGTTTAGGATTTACAGAACCGTGTTCTTGGCGGTTCTAACATGTCACGGAACAGAAATATGTATGGGAATCTGCGCGTTGTTGTATAGAGTATATTGTGGTTGGTCACTGCAGTGGCGCATAGGACACACACACACTGCACATTTTATAAAAAAGGTCCTAAAAAGGCTCCTAGACGTGCTACAGCTTTACACATCTCATTTTCGGTATGTTTGGGCCCGTCGCTGGCAGCAAACCTCAGGGTGGTTACCCAGGGACAAATCACAGGACAGAGCAGTTACCCAGGGACAAATCACAGGACAGACAGCTGAAAAAAGAGCAACATCTGCAGCATTGCCGTAGACCTGCAGCGAGTCATGCTGTACCCCCGACAGCAGCCCAGCGGTAATCTGCTCTGTGTTGCGTCACGACGAGAGGTCGACGCAGGAACAGCTGCGTTGCTTCCAGGGGCTGGTCTCCTTGGCTTCTCGCTCTCATCGCTGGAGGTTATATGTGCTCTCTGTCCTCTGGCTGCAGTGCTGGGGGGGCGCCCTCCCTCCTCAGCCTCTGGATCTCGCTGTTGAGGCCCAACAGTGTCCTGGCCAGCTGCTGGTCCTGCGATCGCATCTCCAGCTGCATGGAAAAGGTGACGGGTTCATGCACCGGACTCGACGTGCTCTCCTGACCTCTACAAGAACACACCGCAGCTGACGACGCGTCACCTTACGAATGCTGACCTGTGAAACTGTTATACATAGAAAGAATAAATAACGATCCCTAACTAATCTTATCGGTCATAACCAGGACTTCATGAAGAAGCCTAAAACGACCCAAGAAACAATTTCTAAAGAATTCGTTACACTCATATCTTTACTTTTCTGCTCTATCGACAAATGTGAATAAAACTCACTCATAATTACTTTTTCAATATTATATCAGTAATAAGGCATAATATTATTCAGATATTTATTTACGCTGCATTTCAGTAACACAAGGACAGTATTATAGACTGAAGAAAATTTCATATGCAAAAAATATTTCAATTAATGTTTGTCAATACTTTTGGGGAAACTAGTCAAAGTTGACAAGAGCACTGCTATGAGCAGCTGCAGACCTACCAGCTCTGATCTCAGCCAGCTTATTGCTCCATCGATTTTGGCTCTTCTTAGCTCTTCATTGGCTTGGAAGTTCTTCTTAAAGATGCTGACCGTGTCAGCGCCTGACCCACCGGCGGGCAGAGGCTCCCCATTAGCCCTGAAGGCATGGATCAGCTTGTTCTTGATGTTCTCCAGCAGCATGGTGGACACCGTGTCGTCGTACTGAGTTTCGGGATTCATGGTGCTGCCTTTGCGGTCCAGCGGGGCCGGGTGATTGCTCCTGTGTGGTGTGCTGTCTTTTTCCTCTGTCCCGATGCAGTGGCGGTGAAGTTCTCTCCGCTTCCGCCTCCTCCGTCTTCAGTCAGAATGCGTCCTCTGTCTCTGCTCTCAGACACTTTCTTGTCTTGCTCCGTGACCCTCCTCTTTCCCCTGGAAGCCGCAGGCTGTTTCAGAATGACTTCCCTTCCCAATGACTCTTCGTGTTCCCAGATCTCTTCTTCCTCATATGAGCAGATATCTACCTTTTATGCGGGACAGAAGCTCGCCTGTCCTCTTCGCTGCTTCACTCATCCCAGTGTGTTTTGTCTCTGTTACTATGGAAAACCAGCCC
>JAODLC010000050.1:10474841-10486221 GCA_026781145.1 Hippopotamyrus pictus
ATCAGCGCCATAAAAGGGGGGAGGGATGTGGCCAGGTAAGGATGGTTGACATAAAATATTTTAGGACACTATTTGGTCATATTTTTTTTTTCTTCATTTCCCTCCTCTAAAACTAGGTGCGTCTTATGGTCCGAAATACGGTATATTTATTAAAGGTGAATCCAGTGGGTAATATTTAATATAAAATGAGTGGTAACATATTAAGAAATTAATGTTTCAGTATTAACTTTGAACATTATTGCTTCTCATGCATTGGACAGCATTTGACATGTTGTATAACAGGGCTGTTCAACTCACGGTCCTCAAGGGCCTGAATTAAATAGCCCTGTTGTATAGGAATCATGGTCTGCTGTTGAACTAGGGCTGGGAAATGGTTTAGGTCCAGGCAGTTTGGATCATCCCCCTCCCCACCTGCACCCCATTCTGGTGTGGGCACTGTGACCCAGGAAGAACAGATACCCTAAAGTGTCTTGTGTGCCCTGCCCTTTACACTCATCCCTGCCATGCGGAATCCGCATGTGGAACACGCTTGGTAAGTACAGGGCTTGTTTAAGTGCGCGCTTAAAACATGAGGCCATTCCCTGTGTTCACAGAGGGTCCTGGCAAAGACGGGAGCAGAGTCCATCAGCCTGCTGGATCTGTGCAGGAACAACAACAAGAAGCAGGCAGCTGCCAAGTTCTACAGCTTCCTGGTGCTGAAGAAGCAGCAGGCGATCGAGCTGACGCAGGCCGAACCCTACAGCGACATCATAGCCACACCTGGGCCGAGGTTTCAGATTATATAAGCAGTCTGTCTCTGGCCATCCTACACTAGCAGGTTTTAATCTGCAAGATTTTGTTTGTATATTATGTTGTTTTTTTGGCAACGTTTTAAAATTGTCTGGAGTTTCTTTTTCTTTTTTTTTTTTTTTTATCATGGTTCAGATTTTTCTGCATTTCCTCTCCGGTGATGAAAGTTGTTGAACATTTGACGCATTTAGTCATTATTATAAATTATTCCAGACTGCAGCAGTTTTTTTTAATATTTTGGGGCTATTTTCCTTTTAAGGACCACTAGTTTAGTGGCTTTCAGCATTCCGTTAGATTGGTTTACATGTTACCAAGTGCTTTCTATGCCTTTAAAGTTTTATTTATGCAGACTATAAATGTTTTTACCATTTTGCAAGATCAGAAAACATCCTACATGATCTTTACTCATTTGAAAAATGAGGATGTGTTGAACATCTGTCAGTGCACAAACCAGTCATATTCCCACTTTGATTTGTACCTGGAGAATGTTTTATTGTGGGGAAAGCGAACACTTCCCCTGTTTTAAAGTCACCCTCCAGTGCTAGTGTTGATGGCTTTTATGTTGTATCGAAACTGCATTTTTCAGCAGCTGAAACTGGGTATTTGCCATAATTTTAACCACAAGCTTGGAATCTTAATCAAATTTTTTGTGCATATGTTGCATCTTCCAGATCAGCCCCTCTGGTATATCATGGAAAGCACACTTGATGTGAATGTATGTGCTTATGTATGAAGATGCTTTCATTGTCTAAGTGTCTCTGGGTTTCCCATAAGGAAAGTGGGGCTTTATTTCTCTGCAGCAACAAAGAACATTTTGACCAGTTCCCCCTCATGAATCAGAAGGCAGCCATTGAAGAACCATGTCTGTATTATAAAGTAACCAGTTTCTATTAAATTGCTTCAATGCATACTTATGTGCCTGTAAACTCGCATCACTTTTTGTATAATAAAAACTTGTAGATACCATTGTAATTCAGTGTTCATCATGTCAATACTGTTTTGGTAGTCATGCTTCGTTTAACATTCGTTCTGCAACTTAGTAACTGTGTAATGTATAACTTTTCTAATAAACTTATGAACACCTTTAAAGAGTCATTATTAAAATGTTACGGGAAATGAATTAATGGGAAGCAGTGGAATTGCAATGTAGACCAGCCTGTTCTAGGAAATGCCTAAACAGGATGTTTAATATACTACCAAGTAGTACAGCTGTCCTTTGCCATCAATCCCTTCTGTCCTGAACTGTTCAAGTGAGGTACCAGTCCATACCAAAAGGGATGGGATGTAGCAGAAGGGTAAAAGATGCCCATATTTTTTTTCCCTTCCTATAGGTGCTGCTTTTGTGCTCCTTTCGCCAGGTTAAGTCTTTGTATTTCATTCCAGCTGTAAATTCCAGATTTGTGATACTTGGGTCACAGAAGGGCTGAATCAGTCGTGTGGTAACTACTGAAGCTGTACTTTTACAGTGCTTGGAGACTATATATTAAATGTGTGTCTGCAGGAATGCAAAAATAAAATGCAAACAGATTTCAGTAAATGTAATGTAATTCAATGATAATCTATAAAAATGACTTGAATTTACTAGGGACAATAATCATAACAATGTTGAAGCACTTAGCAGATTTAACAAGAGGCGTGGGCATAAATTATGGGGGGTGTAACCCCTCAAAACCAGACAATCAGAAAATGAGTGGAGACCTCAAACCCCCCAAAGTTACACCCTTGAGTGGAGGGTCCTACAAAGTCATTCCCTATCTGGTCTGTCCTGGGTAGGGACAGTTTCCCCTCCGCCAGCTTTCCGCCTCCGGTTTCTGCTCCGTTTCTTCTTTTCTTCATCGGCTCGCTTGGGCGTTGGAATGCCTGGCTTCTTCTTCTTCAGGCAGCTCAGTGGGTTGGGGTTCCCAGATTTGTGCTTCCGTTTCTTGCCTCGTCTCTCTGCCTCACGCCCCAGTAGCCCTTTCTCCTCTTTCATGCTGTGGATGCTCTGCTGTTGCTCTGGGGTCACCAGCTGTCCAGCCTGCACTGCCTGGACGTGGGCCACCGAGCAGGAGGATGGCTTGTCCAATACAATCGTGTTCAGTATGATGTACAGCAGAGGTACGCCGACTGCCTTCTTGACTGCTTCCGTCAGCTCCTTGTCCTGATAAAGTGAGTGTGGAGAGAGATCAATTGAACGTATCTACAATGAATGTTTAACTTAAAAAAACTATATATGGACAGTTCATTAACTACATTGCATGCGGCATATTATACAGAAGCTCAATACATTTGAGACAAGTTTAGCTTTACCTGAGTGGCAATGAAATAGTGATGGGGATTAGTTTCCTCCAGCATCGATATCAAACACTGCGAGGCGGGCACAGGATCTTTAAAATGCGCGCAGTGGCGAGTCTGAAATCGCTGCAAGATTATTTTAGCTCCATAAAGCTCTTTCCCCAACGATTCCAGTTCCTTCAAAACACAACTGAAAAAAATAAATGCAACGTAGGTATAATGTAACATAGAGATCACAACAAATACGAATTACTGAGGCTGTAAAAGATGAACCAGTGCTTCTCTTTTTCACACATGCATACGCAGCTGACAGTACGACTTACTTCGTGGTACATAGTTGCACCTCTCCCATCAGATACTTTGGCATCTGCTCTTTTATCTGGATTTTATTCTTCAGCGCAGCTTGGCAAAACGTGCCATCAAGTAATATTTGAAAAGGTTCCCTAAACCCAAAGTTATATTTATAAAAACTAACGGTCTTTTTAGCTTGCTTCTGTCGCTTAATTTTCATCCTAAGAAGTTAATCAGTTTTAACCCCAAGCGCAAACACAACTGTTATTTCTAGTGGATACTGCTTCGGACCGCTGTAGCTAAATTATTATGACATGCATGCTAACGTTTTACTTAGCAAACTTTGCACGGTGGACAGCACGATACGCATGGGTTCCGAGAAGTTACGTGAAATATTTCCGTCAGGAAGCAAGTAAATACCCAATATCCTATTTTCTTATAATAATGATCTGTATGCCATTAAAAAAAACGTAATCAATTGATATTTAAAATAAAAAGGAACGAATCCGTATAATATCATATAAATTATATTTCATATTTTTAAGTTAAATATTTAAGTAAATGTAAAAGTAGATGTGTGCCTAGGAACATGTTTAAAGGTTACGTTTTACTACTGTCTAATAAATAGCTGCACCATACGACCGGAACTGTCGGCAAAACGGGAACTTCCGCCTTTTTCACGAGCCGTAATTTGAAAAGATGGCGTCCCGCAAGGAATCCGGCGCGACACCTAATAACGCTATGTCTCAGTCCTCGGCCAATACACTAGACTCCCCGGTGAAGCAGATACAGATAGAGGGCTTGGTGAGTCAAAGCCGAAAGTGTGAGCAGAATGTCTATCTACATAACTTCATGTGAACATAATGAAAAGTTGAAGCGTGGACCGCTTGCTAGGCCTGACTGCTGATCTGAAATGCCACTGATATGCTGGTATTGTGATAACTGCTAGCTGGTGGGGGAAATGTAACTAGCAACGAAAGATTAACCGTTTTTCTTTTTTTTAGGTCAGAGACGATAATAGCAGTTGGTTGGTGTGCTGTTTAATTATTTAAATGTGATATTCAGTGCAAATTTAATTGGTTATATTATAGTTTTGCAATTTATAAAGGCAACATAATTTTATTGAAATATATATTTTTTTCTTTTCGAGGGGTTTAAATATGTCCTTAGTTAATCACTGGGTTTTAAATTTTTTGAGTTTATATGCCTTCTTATTGTTCCCTTATGTAATCCATAATAATCCTTAGAGGGAATGAGCGTCCATGGTCTTTTTAGACAAGATAAGATACACGTACCAGATTTTGCTATCCGTGTGTCGTGGATAAAACCATTTTTTACTAATGCATTAAAAATAAGACTGGTAGATATTTCTAGCTTCGTGTAGTGTGAAAGCTGCGGGTCGTGTAGTGTTTTATTGGTTTATTTTTCAGTTCGGGGCAGTCGGTCTACAGTAGGTGGAGCTGTACAGCTGTACAATAACCAAACCGTAAGTTCCATCTTGCGCTGATGCCTATTGTAAATAGGTCACGATGCTGACATTGAGAAACACAGAGATTATTAAGCCTGTTGATGTATACGGGTATGATGTGACTCTGCTGTGTGTATATCCATCTATCTATCCATCCATCTATCCATCCATCCATCCATCCATCCATCCATCCATCCGGGCAGCAGTCTGAGCAGAGATGCCTAGACCTCTCTCCCCAGCCACCTCCTCCAGCCCCTCTGGGGGAATACCCAGGCACTCTCAGGCCAGCCATGACATATAGTCTTTCAATGTCCAGTGACTGCAGAGTACTTTTAATAAGAAACTCAATGGCTCATTTATTCAATGAAGATGAATGGATATTGATTCCATAGGTTGAGCTCCGTGAATCAGCTGAACCCAGCTAGAGAAAGAAGTCCACCAAATGTAGCATAGCATGGGGAGAGGAGCAGCCCGGGGGTGAGGGGGTCGGGCAGCAACAGGATTCATGGTGTTCATGTGTTTATTTTAATGACAGCAGTCAATATAACAACTGAACTAAACATCAGAACATTTCTTTTTCTGACAATTATCCGCAAAGTGTGCAGCTTTTGTCACTACAGTGTATCTTTCTGTGCTTCTGGAAGAACATTTCTAGAGCCTCTTGATATGGGAAGTCAGAAACATCTGGCCCATTTATTGAAATCCGCATGCAGGCTGCAGGATGGTCTCCTTGCAGCCTATTATGGATGTTTGTCTTGACCGGCAAATACATTAACTGTTAGGCTTTAAAAGTGACAGCCGATAGCTTAAAATAGTGGTAGTTAAAAGCAGAAAATCCCATTTTATTACCCTGTTCATGGTTGAGCAGTCCCTCTCACAGTTTACACTGCTGACCGGGTGGTTGACGCGGAATATTTTCTGACGCGCGGTCTCTGTCCGCTGGTGGGAGTGTTCTCACCTGTGTGTGCGTGCACATGTCTGTGCACATGCATCGGGGCGGAACTCCGCCACTCGTGATACAGATAGCAGAGGAGAATTTTAAATGCGTGATCGTGTAGAGACAAAAATGACAAGATATTGTGTAAATAAGATAAATAACATAAGGCTATTTAGTTTGTTTAATAAAAGGACAATGTTTAGACCTGTTCTATATGAAAGGTAACCTTAAATGACTTCTGTTGTGGTGATATATATAAATTTAATTTTTTTTTTTTATATTTATAAACTCCCCCTTCAAGGGGAGTTGGGAGGTGCTGTTGTGGGGACGGGGTGCCCCTCCTAATATAATGGTAGCAGAAACACTGCTGATTGTAGCTGCCCTTCATTTCTCCTGAAACTGGTGCCATCTGAAGCCTGAGAGGTGTCCGCTTATACTGACCACTGCTCCCAGTATTGCGCCTTACCTTTGTGGTCATGAGTATTCAGGGTAGCCCTGCAGCAATGGCTGCAATGCACTTGCATGAGTGTGGTGCGATGACTTCTGACCATTTTTCGCAGATGAACGTGTATATTCTGGCTGCAGCGTCTGTACAGGAACCAATGCCTGTTGGGTATTGAATTAAACTTGACAGAGGTCAGCCTGAGATGGCCCTAACCTTTGTACAGTTACTGATTTATATGTACATCCTAGCTGCTTTTTGTCTGTTAGTCTCTCCGTTCTCTGAGGAGATCTCTGAAGGCTTTTATCCTTGATATTGCATATAAAAGGCTGGATGTGAAAGGAGAGCGTGGACGGCCGGGTCTTTGTTTGATGCTTGTGTGATGGGAACACTGAACACCCACTTGATGCGTTTTGCTGCTCTGTAGAGACGTGTGGTCTTCTGTGAAGCTCTGGATGTTCTCATCCATTCATAACAGGTTTCTTGCTGCAAAGAATTTTTTTTTTTTGTTTTTTTTTTTTAAATAAACTTCTTCATGTAGTGGCTGAGTTGCTGGAGAGAATTGGGTTCACGGAGGACGGTTTCATTAAGCTTATGGTTTTGTTGTCCTTAACTGTGAGCGATCAGCCAAACTGACTTCTGACTGATTAGCAGATCACTCCTCTGTGATTGACAGGCTTTTGAAAAATGGCTGTTTCTGCCTTTAGTGCTGCTCTTCAGGAACATTCATTGATCTCACCAACTGGAAAACGGAAGGCCGTTGAGTTGACTTGTGGTATATCATAGCTCTGGTACATAATGAATGCTTGCATCATAGGAGGGGCACTAATAAATGAAGGTTCAGATGGCTTTGCGTTTGGGTCTGGTATTACTCTGGTCTGCTTGGGTATGTCTCATTGTGTTGGATATCATAAAGACCTGAATATCCAGTACTGAAAAATTATGAAGAGAAATCACACCTCACTGGGAGAAACTTCTGAAGTCCGAGCATCCAAATTATGGCACACGGTCTAATTGTGTGTGTTGGCTCCTGGAAGAGCACAGTTCCAGAACTCTAGGCAGGGCTTTCAAAGGGCAGTGCTATGGGGAAAAAATGGTCTGTGCCATGAATTTACCGTAGTAGCCACTGTGTAATACAGTTTAGTGTGTGTGTGTTTGAGCTGCTTGTTTGTGTGAAGTGAGGGTTCGGGTGTGAGGTGAGTCGATGGTACGTCACTATTCTACTTGTACATAGGATGGCCGTGGTATACTGGTTTTATGGTATACCATGGTATGAAAAATGGTTATCAAACCATGTACATTTGCTTATTACCAGTATTGGGGGGGGGGGGAATGCAGCTGAACAGTGTCTCACCTTTCTTTTGATTTCAGAGCTCATTTAGATCGTCCGTTTTCAACTTTTGGATCAACACTATTACCTAAATATCCCATATCTGAAATATTACTTTGTTTCCATCAGTTAAAATTGCTGCTATGCTGTGACATGGGATTCTGCTATACTCTGCTTCACTCTGAACTGGAATATGAAGTTAGGTGTATTTTGCATTTATTGCACCCATATTAATATCACTCCAAATGATAAAAAAAATAAACTAAAAAACAAAACTGTCAATGCAAGCAGTGGGATCAGGGAAAAGTGCAAAGTGCAGCTACGTAATTACATCATAATAGCTTTGGGAAGGTGTTTTTTTTTTTTTAAAGGTTATTAGGACTATTAAAAATGTGCTGATGTGTTACTCTATTATTAATGTATGTTTAGCTCACTAGCAAAGTTTTATGAATTATAACTATACGTATAGCTCTAGTTGTTTCATTGATGTTTTATTTGATTAATAATGTATATTTTAGATCCATAAGAACATGTTTTATTGATTATTATCTAAAGAGTGTAGTTTTTTTTTTTTTTTTAAAGATCCTGGTGAGGTTGCCATTCTGTTGGTATTTTTGAATAACTTATGGCCTGTTAGAGGATTTTAATTCTGTGACTGCCCTTCAGCAGGGAGCAGTTAACCCAGACATGTTTGGGTCTCTCCAGGTTTTGAATTTCCCGTAGCTTTCATCCAGCGCCCCCTGGTGGCCAAAGGAATGCTCCTTTGCCGCATGCTCTTCCATGCCCAAATCGGGTGTCCTCATGACTGCTTTGTCCGCAGTTCTGAAGCGAATCAAATGTAACTCGCTGTGCCGAACATATTGAGCCTTTGTGTTGTTGTTTTTTTCGTTCCTATACTCTTGTGATGTGGAATCCAGTAAGTATCCACTCAGCCAGTCTCCCCGCCACCACGAGCTCGTCATTAGTCAGATGAGCACTCTCTCCCGCCTCTCCTGTGTCAGGGCTCTTGCCGTGAGGATGGTGTTGCCACATGTCCTGAGATTCGTTCACTGTACTCACGCAGCTCTTTTGTTTGGTGTCTTTTTTTTCTTTCTTTAATGGATCATCTGCTTTCTGCTTAACGGTATGCGTGGCAGTTGAACTGCCTTACTAAGTGGCGTGTTGCTGGCCTGGGCTGGTAACTAACGGTGGGTACAATCAATGTTCCACCTGTCATTGTCTTGCCCTACGCTTGGTGTATATGTGTGACACACCTCGGTGTCGTAGGTAGAATATCCCCTGCTAGGCCTGTCAGCTGGAGGACTGAGCTGGTGGTTGATCCTCCTTGTGCTTCTGAGCTCATGGGTGGTCCTGATTATGGCATCATCTGTTGATCTGCATCATCTCAGTGACTCTTCTCTGCAAAACCTCAGTGGTAACATCAATTTTCCAGCTACCTATCCTGATCAGGATTCTTTGGGGATCGCCCGGCTATCCCGCGCTGCAGGGACACACACTAGGTGGCTGTATGTATTTGTATGTTTTTATTTTAACAGGTTGGAAGTAGTGATGTCTTTCTTTGGGTCCATAGAGACCCCAAAGCATTAGTGAACCTACTTGAAGCTACCTTTTTTTAACCCCCTACCTAAGCCATGTGTGTCTTGTCAGTGTTGGACGTTTTTCCAGCTTTAGGTGGCCCTCTGTGTGGGGCTTCCAGGGCGTCCTCATAATGTCAAAGCGTCTTTCTAAGGAAGGTGGGGCTTTCCACGGCACTGCTCTTCAAGCTAAACGTGGTCGTCATCACTCTCATCCCTATAGCTGGAGGCCTAAATTACGCCATGAAATCAGTTGGTAGATTCAGTGGAGGGGCATATCAGCTGAATGCATCCATGGCTGCCCCCTCCCATGCTGTACAGGGTTCGGTTATGGTGGTTTAGACCCCTCTCTCTCGTCAGTACGGCCCGTGAAGGCCGGCTCCTCGTCAGCGCCCCTTCTCCACCCCGGGCTTTGTGTTCAGCAGAGTTGCCACGGTTACCCCTCCTCTCGTCGCTAATGTTCCCTAAATGAGTCCGGCCCTGCCGTATACGGGGGATTTTACCGCCTGAGGTCATCTCATCACAAACGCACCGCGTTCCTCCAAGTCTCCACCTTTGGTCCCAGCACCAGCACGGTGTCACGGTCCTCATCTTAATCATGAATTCTGGCTGGCATTATGCCGGTCGCCACGCCCGCCCGTCCCTGGGCCGGAGCCACGCCGCTTTCTGGCCGGCTGCTTCCGCCGCGGGACCCTCGCCGGTCCGGGTCGTGGCCTTAGCTTCTCGCCGGGGCCTTGGCTGCCTGCCGAATGCTGGGACGGACTCTCTCGCAGTCGGCACCGCTGCTCTCGGATGATTGCTCGCCGTTGCCGTAAATATTCCCTCCAAAAGGTCTCTCTCGCACAGTTCAGTGCTCTGAGCTGCTGTGGCAGCTCCGCATTGATTTCCCGTGGCTCCCTGTGCCTTGTTTCTTCCTAGATAAGATTTTTTTTGGCCCGTTTCTCCCACCTTGGAGGTATTGGATTTGTGTCCCTCCTGCTTCTCACTCATTTTCTTCTCTGCTGCTTGACACGGCCAGCGACCTCTTTGTCGGTGTGTCGCTGTGGTCCCTGAGCTTTGTGTGTGTCCTGACACAGCGTGGCGTCACCTGACCATGTTTGCATTTATGCGCACCTTCGTGGGCATGGGGGGGAGAGGGTCGACGTTTGCTAGGAGCCTATCAGCAAATTTAATGGATCTGATACTAACTGGCCAGCAGAGGGCCACTGCCCCGGGGGGGGTGGGGCGTGGCGGCTACTGTGACAGAGGTAAGGAGCATGCACTGACATGACAAACCACCACAGGGATGAGAACCAGAGTGCAGCCATGTGGCAGGAGATACCTCAGGACCACACTAGGCCAAATGGACCAGTGTGAGGTTTTTTTTCTGGTGACTGGATGCCAAGTTATTCCTAAGTTGGAGGACGACCTTATAGGGCTGGACGTAGATTAACGTCCTACCCAGGACGAAGCAACTGCAGGTTAAAGGCCTTGCTCAAGGGCTCAACGGAGTAGAATAGCTCTGGGCATGCACGGGATTTAAACCAGCAACCTACCAGTTGCTGGCACAGATCCTTAGCCTCAGAGCCACCACCCCCCCCCTCTGACAGAGGAGTATTAAAAACTGCTGTTCCCCCTGCTGTTCACCTCATTTCTCAAAGGCACTTGTGGTCCTGCACCCCTCCGATGAGCTGTGGTTGTCCAGGTGGCAACATTGCCACATTTTTGGCAATATGTCCATCTAAACAGCACCTCCTGCAGGTGTCCGCTTATTAGCTGGAAACTGCTACACTAGTCCCGGATTGTCAAAGGCAGTAATTCTCTGGCAGGTGGCTGGAGGGACATTTACAAGGTGTACGAAGTCGATGCCCCCGCAGCTTTTATCTACCGGCGATCTGTGATGCGTCACATCAAATGAAATGTGACGAAGCATCCTCCCCGTGTGTCCGTGGCGGGGAGCTGTCCTGCATCGCTGTGGAAACCGCGGAACATGCCTGCACTGGCACTTACCGCCGCGTCCCTCACAGGGGTGTTGGCCGGAGCCAGCGCGTCCCCGGGGCCCCTTCAGCACCTGGCCGTCTGCCGGATCCTCGTGATGCTGAGATCGATGAGAGCCGGCGCAGAGTGGAATGCTGATTCCCCCCCACCCCCCCCCATGCTGTGAACTGCTCCGCCTGCAGATTAATGCACATCAGTGAGGGGGCAGTCGCATGCTCCCTAAGCTGCTTAACGCACTTCGATTTGACCCCCCCCCCCCCCCCCCCCCCCCCCCCCCCCCCCCCCCCCCCCCCCCCCC
>JAODLC010000050.1:10522593-10533669 GCA_026781145.1 Hippopotamyrus pictus
TTCCCAGCAGAAGGGCCTGGGGATACCCCCCCCCCCCCCCCCCAGGCTGGAGCAAAGCGGAATCTCCCAGATCGGCAAGGCCAGGCTGAGGTTAATGACGGAGGGGTATTAAATTAGAGCAAACTGCCTGCACGTGTGGCTCTATATTTGTGTCAGCCCCCCTCCCCAGTCTGTTTTCTTCCTCCCAGTCTCACGATACCTCCGCAACCCTTGCACGATCCCGGAGGTCTGTGTTCACACGTCTGCACGTCTCTCTCTCGCCGCAGTACATCCAGCGCCGTCAGCAGGAGAACGCCCAGAGGCAGTCCCGAGGAGAGCCCTCGCTACCAGAGGAGGACCTCAGCAAGATGTTTAAGCCCCCGCAGCCCCCGCCGCGCATGGACACCCTCCTCATTGCAGGTTTGTGTGCTGCCCTGCTCCTGCTGGGTGGAAGACCATGTCCCACCCAGCCACGCTACTGTCTTCCAGGCCCTGCCCACCCATCTATGGTCCTATTTTCCATGCCCCGCCCACCCATGCCCCTGTCTTACATGCCCCGCCCATAGCCACGCCCATCTTCCAAGCCCCGCCTACCCAGCCACACCCCTGTCTTCCATGCCCTGCCCCTCAACTTCACCACCACCTCTTCAGCCGTGCAACCTCGATGAGCCCACGCGGTGTGGATTAGATTAGGCAGGCGGCAGTGGACCCCCAGGGGGAACACCTGTCAGAGTATAATTGGAAATTCATGAGATCCCGTTCGGAGTGAGCGGAGTGCAGGGAAGCCGGATTTCCCTCGATCCCACCTTTATGGAAAAAGGAGGAACCTCATGCTCCTACTTTTTTTTCCCATTTCTTCCCAGACTGGAAATAAGCTGTAAATCATGACTCTGCCAAAAAACTAAATGAATCTCATGAAGTTAAAGCTGTATGGGTTTGATTTATGGATTATAGTAAGGTTGGCTATGAGGGAGTAAGTCAGTAGGGGAGTAAGATTCGGGATTGTTAATATGTGTCTGAGTACCCCCACCCACAGCTGTATGCTAGGTGGACAACCCCCCCCCCCACATCTGTTTGTGAGACCTGGGGATGCTGCCCTCTTTTACTATCAGGCACTTGGGCTTAAGGAGTGATTATTGTCTTCCGTCGAGCGGCCGTTTAACGGAAATCCAATCCTTCATTTACATTCCTGACGCCGAGAGCGGCTAATCTGAAAGTGGGCGTTGCTCCGAGGGCGCTGGGACTTCCCAGCGGCTTGGTGAGAGTGACGCTTATTAACGTACAGGCCAAAGCTGGTGTGTTTGACAGGAACATTTCATCAGTATTCATGGTGGGGGGGGGGGAGATGGAGTGCACTTTCAAGCCAAAATTAAATCGCACGGAAATGTGATTTTAGTATGAAGGTGAATCAGACTGCCAACGCTGTGCTTTCTCCATTCCTGAAGCGAGTAGAGAAGCAGAAATGCCAAACTCATCCCGCTCTGTCAGTGTTTGTGCATCTGGGATATGTTAAGGCGTGTTTTTGCTGGGTCACGCCATCTGAAGGCTCAGGTTGGAACTGCAACTAGGCCGACACCTCAGCAGCAGTGCGTGTCGTGCAGGAACACGTGCACTGTGCCGTGTTACATGCGCCTTGAGGAATAGTCCCGTCGCTGGGATGTGGCATATCTGCAGCCTCAAGTCCCGCCCCAGGTCCTCGATGGCGGCTCTTGAGAGAGTCGTCTGTCATTATTTCGGCGAGGAGCGTAAGCACCGGCCGTACCGCTCACTTTCGCCGCGTGCACGCTGTGTGCTCTCCCGCTCTCTCCCGCAGGACAAATCAACACCTACTGCCAGAACGTGAAGGAGTTCACGTCGCAGAACCTCGGCAAGCTGTTTATGGCGGAGGCGCTGCAAGGTCACAGCGGCTAGAGACGCGGCGGAGGGGAGGAGCGCTGAGGCGGGCACGGCTCCGGGCCAACGGCGTCTTTTTCCAGAAGCTGCCGGAAACCACAGGAAGACGGGACTCTTACGCCGGCCCAGGAAAGGAGGAGGTCCTTTTTAACCAAGACCTGTTGGAAATTAAATGTCTCTGGTTTGGATTTATATATTAATTGGATATAAATAAAAATTTCAAACCCTTTCAAGACACTTTGTGTGTTGCCAGTTAATTTTGGGATGTGTTTGTGTTTATGGTAACTCTGTTCCCTCATGGACTCTGTGTGGACATTGTCTGGGTGTTAAAGCTTAATTTATCCTTTTAGCAAGATAACCGGGCAAAACCACGTCAGGGGTGTGTGTGTGTAACATGATGAGAAATAATCCCTGATTAGCAAGCAGGTGGGTCTCCCAGATTATTCCGGAATAAAGGGCCGCGATAAAGATGGAGAGTGCGTCGCGAGTCCCTGTGGGGGATGTGCTGTGGCAGCGGGAGGCTTGGCAGATTTGTGCCGCTGACTCTGTGGCTAGCTCCCAGCTGATCCCTGTAACGCAGTGCTGGGCAGAGGTGGAAATTTCAGGTCCAGAAAGTACAAATCCAGTCCATGATTTAGCTTTAACCAACCAGTGGAGTACTCTGTAACTGTGACTCTTTATGCGCAACTGGTTGGTTGAAGCTAAAGCACGGTCTGGATTTGTACTTTCTGGACCTGAAATTTCCACCTCTGGTGCTGGGCCACCATCGCTTGCCGATGGGTGTTCGGTGTGGGCGTCAGTCAGGGGGCAAAGTGGGGGGGGGGGGGAATCTCCGGATGATCTTAAGTGTGCTGTCAAGGCTTTGACCTCTAGGCCTGCAGTTCTTGTGCTGGATATTTTCTTATTCAAGTATATTTGGACAGTGAGAGTTGGTTACACTAATTAAACGCATTTGCGTTTAGTGCTGTGTAGCAGGAATCCCTGATCTTAAAGGAAGGTGTCAAACATTTTCAGCCATTATTAATTAAGGGAGATGGTTCGCTCTTCATAAACGCCTTTCATAAACTGGCTTGTGTTCTTAAGAAGGCGGCAGGGGTATTACCTTCTGCAGGACGGCTAGGTTCTTCACCTTCCTAATAATGTGACTATACACGATTAGACGTCTTCTGTCCTTTGTTTCACTGGTAGAATACCAAGGCGTACCAAAGATATGATCTCTCCAGCATGTCCTGGGTCTGCCCTGGGGCTTCCTCTCGTTTGGACCTGCAGAAGCACCTCCCCAGGGAGCCATCCAGGAGGCATCCTAGATAGATGCCCGAACCACCTCAACTGGCTCCTTTCAGTGCGGAGGAGCAGCAGCTCTACCTTGAGCCCCTCCCGAATGTCCGAGCCCCTCACCCTCTCTAAGGCTGAGCCTAGACACCCTGTGGAGAAAACTAATTTCTGCCGCTTCTATCTGCAATCTCATATTTTCGATCACTACACTCTCAGAAAAAAAGGGTAAAATTTGTACCTTTCTTTGTCACTGGGGCTGTACCCCCAAGAGTCTGACAACTGTCCCCTTAGCTGTAGGTAATAGTACCTTTTAGGGTACAAAAAAATTGACTGAGGAACATTTCTGTTCCATTGGTGGTACATTAATGCTATTTTGTACATTTGGAATGTTCTTCAGAGTCCATTTCTGTACCATAAAAGGTCCAATTAGAAGGGTACAAGTTTTTACTCTTTTTTTTTTTTTTTTTTTTTTTCTTTTCTTTTTTCTTTCCCTGAGTGTACCCAAAGATAGTGTCCATAGGTGAGAGTAGGAACATAGATCAGCCGGTAAGTGGATAGCTTTGAATCCTGTCATACTGTAATGGGGAGATATTCCTTCAGATTATGATTCCTTTACATCTCACCATGGTGACAGGTCCCTCAAGGAACCACGTAATGTGCTGCAGTACATGAATGATCATTGAGATTAGTGTGTAGTGTGGAGATCACAGCTGACGTCACATTTTCATGACACCGTCACAACTGAGTGCTGGTAGCACTGTTTAAGTCGTTTTTGTCTTTTCCCTTTTAAAGGTCTGACTCACCAGATCAACAGGCAGTCTTACATAACAGCTACTTATTGATATCAAAAATCCACCGCTCGTTCACTGGCTTAGACGTTTGCATGCCCGCTCTTCTCCTCGCATGTGGTTCGTTGAGTCAAGTGGCTTTTGTGGAGTTCATAATTATCGTAATCGCCAGCATTTGCATTAAGTATTCAAATCTGCCCACGTCTCCCTGAACTCTGATCTCGTGGGAATTGAGTCTCACTTCCTAATGTGTCCTGCAGCCAGAGAGAGGTGGAGGTCTACAGTTATTCTATTAAAATCTCTGGTTTTCTCTCAACCTATACTCAAGCAATAGAATGTAGTAAATTGCTTTTAAGAGTAACCCTTTATTTTGGATCATATCAAAGAAATTAATTAGGCTGGAGCTAGTTCCGTGATCCAGTACCTCAGTTCCCCATCTTTTATTGACACTTGTAAATAGTTTGCCTTGTGGAAGAATGAGCCAGAGTCCTGATGGATAGTCGGCATCTGTTTGGATGATGGCTATCTGTTTAGCTATCTGCCTTAGCTTCTTGGCCGTTCCAATCTGCCTGCAAAGGCAAGGGCAGACCCCAGATGGTCAAAGGAAATTTTACAGGGCGACGAACGCAATCCCTCCGCAGGGCCTTATGTTGAAATAGTCTTCCCAACGTATTGCTCATTTTGTGTGTGTGTGCATGGTGGAGTTTGGGTGATTCTCAGTATTTGTTGGATTTTTCTTTGAACGGGCTGTGTCTGCTTGAGTGGATGTGTTTGAGTGTGCCTTTTTGTTTAGCTATTGATGAAATGTCATCTCATCCGCTAATCTCTCAAAACCCCAACAGCTTGTTTCAGATAGTCAAAGAACACAGCTCAATTAATCAGTGCAAATCTGTCTCATTTCCGGTGATGTGAACGACTTACGAGCCGTCACAGCATTAATCAGATTTGCTGGATAAAGAGCATATATTTAGAATATAAGTATGGATTTTCTCCCTTATTCTTAAACCTGAGAACTTTATTCCCCACACACACTGCACAAGCTACAGGTCATCTAAGATACCAATTAGGCTTACATTGTGCTCTCTGCAGCATTTACATGAAGAATGAGCATCTGCATTTAGCTAGCCTGATTTCTGACACTCTTGATTTAGCCTCATCAGTCGGCCATATTCGCTGCTCAGCAGTGAGTTACCTTTCATCTGTGTGGGTTTTAGTTTTATTTGTGAGCTTGGAAACAACAATACAAGCTACTTATCTGTAAAATTTACCAGAAGGATTAATGACACTCAGTCATGCAAAGCAGGCATGAGGAGTTTTATAATGACTTCCTGGTACCTACTTTGGGCTGCTAGCTCATTATTCTGCTGCCTCACGAACATTAGTCCATTAAAGTGTGAATATAATGGTTTATAAGTGATACGTCCAGGTGATTGACATGTTGATTTTGTGTGCTGATGTGTTTACGCACGTTACAAAGTTTAGATTTTTTTTCTTTTTGTCGTTGGCAAGTGACACGACCATCATGGCCATCAGCCGGCTTGTACCTTGAGTAAGACAGGGTCTCACTTAGCTAGATCACACACACTTATACGGGGACTTCAAGTAGCTGATGCTCCAAGAGACCATCTCTGCTGCAGGCTGATCTCTCACTAATGGTTCATCAAGCTTTTGGCTGTAGAGACGACGGATAAAAATTGATATTTGTTTGTGGGTGTAATTTAAGGCAAGGCAGCTGTTGAAGCTAAAGATGTTACTGAATTAAAGCTTAGAAAAAGAAACACTTCTTGCAGATGGGGAAAACCACAAAATCATAAAAACACCTCTCTCCACCATGCCAGGCCTAACTTTAATTTCCTGACGTTTCACTTCAATATTGGACATTTCGTCAAATGTCTTTTCACCTCCGGGATTGTCGTCAGGGCCTCAAGTCGGCACAGATGTGTGCCAAATGTCGGTTATTGTTAAACAAGCTAAGAGGAAGTGCTGACAGGTTCCTGGGTATGAGTAGTTGTTTTCTATCCTGCTGCTTCTCTAGGAATGGTCTTTGGTGCCCCATCCATCCCATCCTGTCAACCTGGCTGTCAGCTATAGCCTTCTTTACTCCCAAATCACTCACTCCTTTGTTATTCAGGTTCTAAGGCTGTGTTTTCCTGGCACGTGCAGACTAATCACTAGGTTGCTGTGCAGGATAAATGGTCTTGCTAAGCGTGTCGGGGGAGAATGCGCAAGGAGCCTTTCCTGTTAAGGTTTCAAAGCTTGCTTGGTCGATAGGGAAGCGGTTTGATCATGTGGCCTGTTTAATACAGCATGATGAGTAATCATCTAGCCTGGTTCCAGCTGATGATCCCAGGTCTCCAGCTAAATGTTGCTAAAAGTTTACCTGAGCTGTGCTTTTCAGCTATGAACAGCAGATCACTATGTCGAGGCCTATCGCCAGTGCACAGTTCCATTAAGAAAAAGTCCTTTCATAGTGATATTAGATTCCATGTCTAGGACACTTATTAAAAATGGTTGGTTCTCTCTCTGAACCAATCAGATTGTAGAGGAGGTAGACCTACTATCAGATGTCCTGGACCCACCTCATCTGCAATTTGATTGGCTCAGATAGATAACCAATCATTTTTCATTCTGCCCTCAGAACATTTTTGTGCGAGTAAAACTCCCATGAGCATCTAGGACTGGGTTAAATATAGAATGAGCATGGCTCTATGAGGAAAACCTAGTGGATATCACCTGCAATGGATGACCACTATATGAGGTTAGCATTTAGCAATCTCACTTGTACTGTCTTCAAACAGTAACTGTGTTTGTTCTATGTCTTTGTAGGCTTCTCCCATGGCTGTATCTTTAGCTGAAGCCAGGAGCTACCTGTTTGCAATCCGCTCGGTTCCCTGGATTCCATTAATTTATTATTTATACCCTAAAAACCATGTTGAGTTTGCGTTCTCTGTGTCCATTAAGTCAAACGCTTTGCTGTCAGAATCCTACCTTTTGAAGTTGCTAACTACAGATGGATTAGAGAGGTTATTTGTCACCGGTTTGCTGTCAGAGAGGTTTCGATTTAAGCCCGGTAGCCATAGGTGAAGTCCCTCTTCAGTGCTCCAGAGCTATGAGCCATGATCTTCAGATGTTTCTCCACCTTAGCTAAATGTCAGCTGGACGAAAAAAAGCAGCAAAGGTTTCCTTGAAAGCTTTGGACCTGTGGGGGATTTGAGCCGCAGGCGCAATGAGCTGTACTGATGATGATTGACGCCATTTTTGTCCTTGCTAGCTGGCTCTCTGCAGCCAAAATATTGGCTGTCTACTTTTATATGCACCACGACACTATTGTGTAATTTGAAGCTTGTTTTTATCTGCTAAAGTATAATCAATAACTTTCTGTAAGCTAAAACCAAACCCTGGATAGCCTACTTATAGTGTATTTTTTACCAATCGCAGAACAGCTTCAGACTTTACTCAAATTCCTAATGGAAGCCCAGATGGATTTTTAGCTCAATTTAACCAAAGCTGGACAATTCAGGTCCAGAAAGTAAAAATCGAGATCAAGATTTTGTTTCAACCAAACAGTTGAGTATAAAGAATTGCAGTCACAGAGTACTCAACTGGTTTGTTGAAACTAAGTCTTGGTCTGGATTTTTACTTTCTAGACCTGAAATTTCCACCTCTGGTTTTATTGTGACCTCTTAACATCTCCTCTCTGTACCTGAACTCTGATGCTCTGATGTTCCCTCACTTCCAATCTCTGTTCACTGCTTCTGCAGAACTTCTCACCTCTTCATTATAACTTTATTACTTATAAGAGCAGCGCTGATCACATTTATCCCTCCAGACCGCAAGCGTCGGTTCACCTAATGGCTGAGAGATCTCATCACATGCAGCTATTTTGGTCCTTATGCCAGTGAGTTGTCGTGGGTGCTGTTCACGGCAGAGTGCTTAATTAGTTGTGGGTGAGCTGTTGATTAAATGAATATCACAATTTTTACGAAACTGGATTCTGTAGTTTAGAGATCAACGTAATTAAACTTTTTTTTAATTATAGGTGCATTTCTGCAATAAAATTCTTAATGTTTTGTTTTTTTCTGAAACTTAAAGTTGGATTTATTTTGAAAATAAAATGGTTTTCATCTGTTTTTATAGTTAAGATTTTAGGTCAATAAATAGATGAGTTATTTCAGCACATTTTAACAGTATTAAACCTTGCAGTAAAATAAGGCCTAGTTTGCTGTGTGGTCTGTCAGCTCTGTGAAGATGGTGTACATGAACCCTGTCTTACATACATGGTGCACGGGTCCCGGGAACCACAGCTGTCGCAGGGAAACGGGGCACAAAAACTCTGATTCTCAGTTCCGTTTCTTGCTTTCTGTTGTCAGTCATATGTTGAAGGTCATTCAGCTGCCTTGCTTTCACAAACTGAGGCTTCCGTGTGCCTGAGCGAGGTGCGCCACCTCTGGCTGCCTAAGGCTACTGCGACGTGTTGTAAGCACGAGGTCACTCCATGCCCTGTTTGTCAGGCCACCATTTCGTTTTCTCTGGATATCCGTCTCATCTCAGATTACTCTGTCTGCTTCACCCCGTCATAATAATTCAAAGCGAGAGACCCATGACCTGAGAGTGGCACACGCACGCGAGCGGGGACACCTGGACCCCGCTTCCTGTCTGCTAGGAAGCCCATGCTGCCTCTCTGTCTTCGGCTCAGAGCAGCTGTTGCTCTCGAGTGTGCTGCAGATGGTGGCCCAGAGAGGACAAACATGTTGGCGACATGCATGCGATACGTGAATATACTTATTTTTGCTGCAATCTTTTGGTATTAGCATTAAGGGGCCTATTTTCTTGTCAGCAGTCCTAATTGTACACATATTGTGTTGCTTAATGTGGCTGTTTGTTTTTTTTGTACTTGTATGAACAGTTTCATTCTTTTTTTTTTTGCTGCCCTTGTCATTATGGTGTTCCGCTTCCTCCCCCAATGTTTCCCCTGCTGTCCCATCATCACCTTCCCCTAGACCCCAAGACGCAGCCTCAACCGAAGACCCAACGGGTGCGATGAGTGGCCAGATGCCGGAGGAGGCTGATGGGAAATCCGCACCTCATTTCCACCCCACATTTGGCGTGTTCTGTGTAAAGAATCAGGCCACATTGAGGACAGGCTGCATTTACTAACAGCTAGCATTTGCCATCTTTATGAGACGAGTCAGGAAAGACCCTTAATGTCCGACGTTGAGCGGCCGATCGCTTTTCCTCTCTCGCAGCCTTTGACTTTCTCATTCCATCAAGCACGTGACCTTTTCTCCTTTCACCTTGCGATGTTAATGTGTTTTTATATATTTGAACCTGGTCGTTTTTAACCTTGCTTCTTGGAAACGACCTTGCCTTTCGCCAGTTAGACGTTACACAAACCGGCCTGCCCCTTACCCCTTCACCGTCCTCTCCCTCTGAGCCCTTTGAAAACGGATTTGTCCCTCAATGATTTTCATTTCTCACTCTTCTGCCTTCTTCATCCCTGCCTGTCTGGTCTTAGTTCCGCTCACGAAAGGCCAATGGCTGTTTTATCTCTAACTGACTCATGCCCCAGTTGCGCAAACTTTCCTATTATGTCTTTATTCTTCGTAATCTCTGCCGGTTCTGACATTTGTACGCCACTCTTCTTCTTTCAACCTGCACCCTTATAGAACTTTCTGCTATTCCGCACGCCTCATCCGCCTGGTTCACCGCTGACTTTGCTTATCTGGGTTTTCGGTGAGGCCCCTTATGCACGCTCCCTGCTCACATACCCCCAAGGCCAGGTATTCGCTTGCTTGCTGCCTCCTATCTCTCATTTATTCATGTTTTGTGACTTTGGTTCATTTTCATACTGGCTGCTGTATACGTTTATGCATAGTGTTGCTTAATATGCTTAAACAATGCAGTTGGATTTAATGCTATTCTGTGGTTTTTGTGCTCCTTTCGTCGTCCTTTCCACCTTACGGAATGTTTTGCGCTCTACCTCTGATAATCACCCTGCTTTAATCCTTAATTTTATGTTCCTTATAGCCTGCCTTCAAGAACATCAAATGTTCTTAGTTGTAGTCGTTGCTAAACCACTGTCATCTAATGATAAATTTTTCATGTTGTGGTAAATTAGCGTTTTTGTCTTACGCTCGTTCAGCCTCCGTAATTTGGCTCATCTCCATTTATCCAAAGGCACGTATCTCCCCCCCCGTAACGAATCTCCTCTGCTCACTCATGTAAACAGTTTGGAGCTGGCAGGAGTTAGTCATGTGATGTAACGACTGCTCTTACGAAGCGTACTGCTTGCAAACACGGTACATGTTAATTATTCAAACCTAGTGATGACGCGGAGGTGCGACCACCTGGGCCTGTGCACACCGGTCAGCTTTCCTGCCAAGCATGCGGACAGGGGTTTGAGAGAGTGCATGCACCATGTATATGCTAGCTTATGTACTTTTGGTGAATCACGTTGTGAGTAATCCTCACCGACGTTATTTTCCCTGAGACTGCGCTGTTAGCCTCTTCTAGCGTAAATCTAGGTTGAGAGGGCGACCTGAGATCGGCTAACCTGTTAATGACCCCTCACTACTTATAATATATGTTTACCTGGCAGGTCAATTTCTGCAGCCGGATAGGTCTGGTTTTTAATTTTTGTTTTGGAATTGATTCTCCACCCACCTGGTACCTGAGTCTGGGCAATTGCCCCCTTACAACGCCCCAAATCTGTGATGAAACTCCTCAGGAGACATTCGGTTTGACTAGGAGACATTGGTTTTATTTACTTTTTCATTATGTAAGTTGGTCCCCTGGAAAAATTTTGGTTCCAAGCAGCTGGTCACTAACTCCCCGATCACGTGCCTGTAAGCTCTGCATACGTCTCAGGACAGATACTGTTTGGGAAATTAACTAACTTTGTGCGCCGGTACGTTGGCTTTCTCAGCGGGTCTCCTGACAAAATACGGGATTTCTGACCCAAACCATGCTGAGATCCCTTCATCGCAGTGTGTCTTTTGCGTACGAGACTGTGTCAGATGGCACAGGGCGGTCAGTGAACATTCCCCAGCGACCATGCATCACTAATGCCTCTTTCGCTTTCCATAGCACAGCTTGTTAGCCGAAAGCTACGCAGCCCTCCTCCTGGAGTGCTTCAAATCCT
>JAODLC010000050.1:10535153-10555933 GCA_026781145.1 Hippopotamyrus pictus
CCGGTAAACCCATTAAAATTAGTCCGTAATGAGCACAAACTGAGGATCTTTTTCTCTGTTCTATCTTTCAGTTCCTATTGCAGTATTTTGAGTTTTGCTGCTCCATCAGAACTTCTCCATTCGGTTTTCCGCTTTTTTTTTTGTTCTGTCGTGTTTTGTTTTTTTTTTTTTCTTCCCCTTTTTCATTGGTTGAGGCTTCGTAAATAATTAATGATGAACCCCGGTCTGTGCTCCCTTCTTGGGGCTGTAGTCAGAGGGTTTGTTTAAGTATTCAGAAGAGATGGAACCTTAACTGAGAATTCAAAATATGTCAGCTATTGTCCTGTCAGAAAGACGGGGAGGTGGTTTAGATTTTTATATATACACACTGTTTTGTCAAAAGTATAGGGACACCCCTCCAAGTCATTGAATTCAGGTGTTCCAATCACTTCCACAGCCATGGGTGTATTAAATCAAGCACCTAGGCATGCAGACTGCTTCTACAAACATTTACGAAAGAATGGGTCACTCTCAGGAGCTCAGTGAATTCAAGTGTGGTACCATGATAGGATGCCACCTGTGCAATAAGTCCATTCGTGAAATTTCCTCGTTACCAAGTATTCCACAGTCAATTGTTAGTGGTATTATAACGAAGTAGAAGCAATTGGGAACAACAGCAACTCAGCCACGAAGTGGCAGGCCACGTAAAATCACAGAGCGGGGACAATGCATGCTGAGGTGGACAGTGTGCAGAAATCACCAACTGTCTGCAGAACTTTGGCAACTGAGGCAGTGGAGGCTTAATGGTTAGGGAAGAGCACTTGTAATTGAAAGATTGCAGGTTCGAATCCCCGACCAGCAAGACACCACTGAGGTACCCTGAGCAAGGTACCGCCCCCAAGCACTGCTCCCCGGGCGCTGAATTAGCTGCCCCCTGCTATGTCATAATGTCACATATGGGTTAAAAGCAGAGGACACATTTTGTCATTGTGCACTGTGTGCTGTGGCGTGTCAACAATGACCACTGATCACTACATTTTAAACTGTCTGCAGAGTCAATAGCTACAGACCTCCAAACTTCATGTGGCCTTCAGAGCAGCTAATGATCAGTGTGTAGAGAACTTCATGGAATGGGTTTCCATGGCAGAGCAGCTGCATGCAAGCCTTACAACACCAAGTGCAATGCAGTGTCAGATGCAGTGGTGTAAAGCACGCCGCCACTGGACTCTAAAGCAGTGGAGACGTGTTCTCTGGAGTTACAAATCACGCTTCTCTGTCTGGCAATCCGATGGACGAGTCTGGGTTTGACGGTTGCCAGGAGAACGGTACTTGCCTGACTGCATTGTGCCAAGTGTAAAGTTTGGTGGAGGGGGGATTATGGTGTGGGGTTGTTTTTCAGGGGTTGGGCTTGGCCCCTTAGTTCCAGTGAAAGGAACTCTTTATGCTGCAGCATTTAAAGCCATTTTGGACAATTTCATGCTCTCAACTTTGTGGGAAAAGTTTGGGGATGGCCCCTTCTTGTTCCAACATGACCAGTGCACAAAGCAAGGTCCATAAGGACATGGATGAGCGAGTCTGGTGTGGAGGAACTTGACTGTCCTGCACAGAGCCCTGACCTCAACCCAATAGAACACCTTTGGGATGAATTAGAGCGGAGACTGCGAGCCAGGCCTTCTCGTCCATCATCAGTGCCTGACCTCACAAATGCTCTCCTGGAAGAATGGTCAAAAATTGCCATAAACACACCTAAACCTCGTAGACACTCCTCCCAGAAGAGTTGAAGCTGTTATAGCTGCAATGGGTGGGCCAACTCTATATTGAAGCCTATGCATTAAGAATGGGATGTCATTAAAGTTCATGGGCGCGTAAAGGCAGGTGTCCCAATACTTTTGGCAATATAGTGTGTGTGTGTGTGTGTGTGTGTGTGTATAAAATATATGTATATATGTCCCCACAATGTGTTAAACACATATTTTTCAGTCCCCACAAGAGGAATCTCAATTTTATAAAAATCCGTGACTGCAATCAAAAAACTAAAAATGCCAAAAGTCTTGTATTTTGTTTGGTTACTTACGGTTAAGGTTATGGTTGGGGCTAAGGTTGTCATTGTTGGGATTAGGATTATCCCCATAGAAATGAATGCCAGACAAGTACCACATAGGTTAAAAAACCTGAATCTCCGTATCAAATTGCCATGATGTTGAGTACCACCTGGGGACAGTCCAAGTACCACTGGTGGTGGTACCACAGTGTGAGAACCACTGATTTAATATACCCCAGACCTTTACATGCATCATTTTTACTAGCTAGTCTACATCATTCGTTTCACATGGGGCCGGTCAAAATGTTTAGGCTCATTGGTGTACATATGCATGCTGTTTTGTGTGAAAAAAGATGTATTAATCCAAACTCAGTAACTCTCAGAGTGGTGAAGGCGAATGTACATTTCTGTACGGAGTATTTATCCTTTTAGATCAAAGAGTCACAATGTGTGTAGTAGCGTCTGCTTACGTTTGACAGCCAACGGCTCTGGGACTCTCTCACAGAGTGACTCGGAGCAATGCGATCCTGTCGTAGGCTATGTTGGACAGAGGGGCAGTCTCTGACGGGAGCTTAGTGGGAGACCGCGGTGTTCCGGTGAGTTCCGGCAAGGTGCGGATGTGGGCCCAGGCCAAGGAAGCTCTGGATCCAACTCAACAACGGAAAAAGGAATTCCCACCGTTAGTCGTGTGTGTTTGTTGATTTCTTTGGGGTAACATGGAAACGCCACTTTTAAAAAATCGCAGTGTGTTTTTGCCAGCAGACCACCATCGAGTTCTCTGTTTTCTCTTGTTGGGGTTTACAGGCCAAATGCAGAGAATCAGAATAAAATTTATGAGTTTCATTATCTGCTACCCCTGCTTCATTCTGAAGTAATTCAAAATCATTCTGTTGAAGTTTCAGGTTATTCATTAAATGGATCTTACCAGAATCACTTTCTGAGGGCAGTAACCATAATAGTGTAGAAAATGGGTCTCTTTACAAGAATGTCTCTGCGCATGATGAAATGAAGGAAAAAAGAAGAAACCTCAGGGCTGCTAATGTGTGCGAGCACAGCCCTCGGCCTTGGAAACACGATGGACAGAAATAATAAAATGCTCTCCTGTATAGGTATCTTTGCTGCAGCTGAATCCGGCACCATTTTTACAGGTTAATGTCAACTTCATCGCCGGTGTGTCTACATCAAAAGCGGGCCAAGGAAGTGCCTTCAGTGTGTTTGCTGTTATAAGGGAGTATTAGTTGCATTTGAAGCGCCGGCGAATGGGATTAATTCCTGCCGCACTCTCACACTCAGCACTTTCCAGCCGGTTGAATCAGCTGCGCTTCCCCACATTTCTGCAGGTGTAGGAATTCTTCCTTATCTTCCGGCTGCAGTTAGGGAGAAACACCCGTGAGTGGATTTAGGGACGTGCTGGCTAATTGCCTGCGACGGTGTGCCGAAAACGCGCTAACAGCCGCACGATGAGACGCCCCCCTCCCGGCCTTTCCCGTCCCACACCGCCTGATCGTGATTTGCTCCGCCTCCCTTCTCAGGTGACTCTGGGCTGCTGTGGGACTGGCGGGGTGGCGGGAGCCACCTTATGGAGTTGGCAGTGTGAGGCCATGTTTGCCTGCACAGACCCCGGACTGTGGAGAGGTAGTTTGGGGTCCGTTTGCCCCGATGGCTCTGGGAAGCGGACGGAAATGGGAGCAAAGCAGGCAGCAGGAGTGGTGGTGAAGCCCACGTTCAGCAGGGGCGGATGGCGCTGGTTCCACGCAGGTCAGGCGATCGGCTAATGGAAGCTTACGCGATGAGGGCATCACTCCAGATCAATTTCGTCTGCTACCGGGCCCTGATAACCTTGAATCAAAATTAGCCTGACGCCTTTTAAATTTTAAGCAGGGCTGGTGCCAAAGCTGCCCCCCCACTCCCCCCATCAATACTGGATAAACGCCTGGCTAATGTGAGGGATGGTCGATTTCTGGGGGCGGGTCTGTGCCCAGTGTCATTCCACACGTAGGCGGGTAAGCGGCTGGATCATCAGCCTTAAACTGGGCCAACAGGAAATGATGAGTCAGGCTAATGGGGTCAGACCACCCACCCCCCTGCCGTTGCTGACGTGCTGGGGCAGTGCAGAGTGGGGGCTTTCTGGAAGCCATGTTGCAGGTCTGACCTCACATTAACCCCGATGACTGCACCCCCCGTTAAATCATAACCATCACCATCTTAGCACCCCACACACGCTGGCTTAGCCACCCCCCCCCCCCCCCCCCCCCCCCCCAGAAGCCCTGGCTTTCGGAAAAACGATAAAACTCTCTGTCCGTGACCTTACTGACGCTAGTAACGGTTAAAGGTTTATTTTCAGAAGGACACCATATAAAAATTAGTTGAATTGACTTTATATTTGTTCCTTATGAATTGTAGTTGCCTGTTTTTTTCAGTTAGTTTTTTATTTTGCAGAACGACAGGAATTGATCGAGCCGTTATGACGTAGATGACAGGTCACTTGGGTTTTCTTACACTATAAGCTCTTTTTCCCGTTGGGAATCATTCTTCTTAAAAATATTCAAGTTTTTTTTCTGGTTACGATTTCATTATATTATGATAATGATATTGTATTAGGCCCAGGGAAATGGGACTCGAATCAGAACAGCAGTTGCAGGATAACAGCCATTCTGGCGAGGTGGGAAAAACCAGTAAAGACTGGGAGGGTCTCGGGAACGGTACAGTGAAATTAGGGAACTAGGGACGCCGACGGAATCGATGTGACACAGCGCATGACCAGCTATCCCAACCCTCCCCGAATAACAGGTGAGTTTTGCTAGATCTACATGGCTGGTGGGTGGTGTACAGGTTGTCTATGGCCGGGCTATTCTAAACACGGTCCTCAAGCACTGAGCACTGCTGATTTTCCACCCTCCCTTTACCTGTGAGCCAGGTCTGAAGTTCCAGGGAGTTTCACTTGCACGAAAATGTGCTGAGGACGGAATGAAAAAATTAGCTATCTCTCGGAACCAATCAGAACGGTTGGTCCTGCGTCCTCTACAATCAGATGTCTTGGACCCGCCTCCTGTAGTTTAATGCCCTCAGAACATTTTTGTAAAAGTCCTACAAGCAAGCCTCAGTGGCCAATCAGAATCAGTAATTATTACACTACCTACGTGAAACAAGGCCTTAATTTGGAATCGAGGGCCAGAACTGAAGAGCCCTGTTCTGTGGGATTGGTAATTTTTTTGGCAGTAAACAATCACTCCAAAGGATGGCTCTACACAGGATCCGTTTGCACATCCTCGCGTCGTGTGCCGTGCCTTGGTGACTCATCATTTCACTCGAGCCGCTCCTGATTGCAGACTGACTTTCTCGACGTGACGGATGGTGAGCCCTCGTCCTGAATAGCAATGTGGCGGGTGGGCGGAGCTTGTCATGCCTGGAGATGTAATAAATGAATCTGATTGATTGATAAAGTAATTGAGCCCTTGATGTAGCTGGGACCCGGGGGGAGAGACTAGATCTCCCCCCTTCCTTACCCCCCAGCCCCGCACAAGCCTGCATTTATGGCTTACCGTCTCTCGTGTCTCGACTCCACAGTGCCAGCAGAGACCCGGGGTTTGTCACTGATTAAGTGACAGTGACAGCAGCTTTGTGACGCTGGCCTCCTGCAGTCTGTCACGCCAGCAGCTGCATTGCTGCTCCTCCCACTGCTTCCAGACGAGGCTCTTTGATCTAAGACGTAAAAATGGAAAGGAATTAAATAAATAAAGTGGAAAAAAAATTAAATCAGCACGCCGACTGGGAAAGCACAGCGAAATGAGTCGTGATCACCTCCCTGTCAAGTCATGGATACTTTCAACTATTCCCCCCCCCCACCACCACCCCCAATATTGTCATGGCAACTGGTAGGGGAAGGTAGTAGATGATGTAAAATAATACCCTCAAAACTCATCTAGAAAATCCCCCAAACCACTAGGAATTATTGATTGTAGGAGGAGGAGAATCTGCAGAAGTATGTAATGCAACAAAAACAAACTGAAATGAGGAAAAATTAAACAAAGACAAGAAAACGGACCTTGCTGCCAGATTGCTCTGCAGGCACGATCGTCAGACCCACAAACTCTGCTGTGACATCCCAGAGATCTGTAATGTCACAATTTATCCATTTAATGGTGGAAATTAAAATGCAGGCAGACCGTCCGGTTAAACCGCTGTGTCCACCCCCACCCTTAGAAATGGTGCCAGACACAAAGGCCCTCCTGTTTTTCCCTCTTTCAACATGCCACAGTAAGACGGAGGCATATACATTTTTATTTTGGTTTAAATGAATCTGAGGCCCACTCGTCTGTTTGATAAGCTCTTACACATGCTCAGTGGTTTTTGTGGGTACTGTATGACACTGTATGGCACTGTATGACACTATGACTCAGTGCATTAGGACACAGAGTCCGTAACTGGAAGGTCCTTGTGTGGGCAAACTGAATTGACCATCAGGCCCCTGAGCAAGGTCCTTAACCCACATTTCTTCTGAGGATTGTCTGTATTTTCTCAAAAAAAAAAATGTAAATGTAAAATGTTCACACGATCGAACTTCTAACCCTCATACTCTCCTTCTGCTTTGCGAGATGTAATGAATGACATTGTGGAAGCAGCCAGGTGGCGCCCCCGACTGGTTTGCCTGTGTCTCGCGGGCCGGAGGTGCCCCGGTTGAACCCACTACCCTCGGCCCGCCACTCCGGATGACCTCCACCCTTCCTTTCTGCTCAGCTGAATTTATCAGCACGTCTTCAGTTCCGATGACAGATTACTTTTCCTGTTGATACACGGCTGGCCAACTTGCATCTACACCGTGTCTACATCAATTCACATTTGATATCCTCAGATAAAAGCTGAATTAGGGCAGGGCCTCAACTGTATGCGAAGGACGTAAACGGATCCACTCGTCTTCCGGCATGGAGCGGTAGATCGTCCCACCTTTGCAATGGTGATGTTTTATTGGTTTTACAGGGTTTTAAATCCCGAAGACCTACAGATACAGATCTTTATCTTCTGAATATAGCCTAATTGGATTCCAGCACCAGAAAGGAAAGCGGATAAACCAGCCCGACTGCAGAAACATCGGGATTAAAAGCTACCGGCACTCGCGTCACGCCAGCTGCACCTCACCATCGCTCATATCCCCTCTGCTGTGTGGCCTCCCGTTCTGCGTTTTGCACAAGGCCGTGTTAATCCCCGCAGTTTTTCTGGTAACGCCAGCGCATGCCGGGGGCAGGGGTGGGGCAGGCTTGGGTGGAAATGTTATGACATTTGACTTGCTACGCTAAATTACGCTCGTATTTATTGTTAGTGGTGCCGGCTTTCCTCGTGCGTTTAGCGCTCGATACGGGCCGCGGTGGGCAGTGTGGCAACAGCAGTTACAAGCGATCGCCCCGCCGGCAGACGTAGACCTCTCCGGAGATACATGACCCCACCCCCTAGCGCCCCCCGTGCCTGAGACGTGATCCTGGTCACTAGGCTCAGATAGGCCCTCTCAAACATCTGGTCTGCATCACAGTAATCCTCGAACATGCTGTATACACACACATTTGTTCCACTCGGGGTAGCGTTGCCAAATAGGCCGCTCTTGTGCCAAGTCTCTGTGGAAAGTATTTTATCAAGCGCAGAAATCGATGGAAGTTTCTCTGCAAGCCGGGCCTAGGTAGCAGGTAGGCAGCCGCTGGGGCTGAGGGGCCCCACGACCGGTGGGAGGGGGGGCACCGGAGAGAAATGGCAGCCTTATATGGCGAGCTCATACTTCAGGATGCCTGCTCAGTCTTTCCATAAGACGTCACTGCGGCGCGGACGTCCAGGAGTAAACAGCTGGGCCTTCCTTGGCTCGGAACCTGCCTTACTTGGGCCGGGTGAGGACTCTTCCGAAAGCTCCGGGAATTGGGAGGCGGCCTCCAGTGATCCGGCGATGCTGCCGCGTTCAGCGCCATCCGCGTCTCACTGCGACCGTCACTGCGTTTCCGCCTGAAATACGTGCCCACGAGCTGCATGCTCTCATGAATCCCAGACAGGATATGACAGCCAGTCCGAAGCCTTTCAGACGTAAATTGCGAGGTTGTTTCTAAGCTGAACCGAAACAGCGAACAAATCTTTTTGGCGGCGAACCCCAAACTGTGCACAGTGGATTCTTTGTCGTAGGAGTGATTTAACGGATCCAGTGCAGTCGCTTAATCTCGCTCAACGGCACGACCCCAAAGGCAGCGGACTGTAAATTTTCCCCCGTTTGCCTGCATTTTCATATTAATAATGACAAGCTGGCAGAAGTTACTCCTCGCACGCCAACGCTGGCCAGATGTTGGGTGGTGTTCTTTTTGCGTCGCCATGCATTTCCAGGCGTCTGCGAGCAGTTCTGAGCACCTAAGGATGCCTGTGTTTGGGTATCTGCAGAACCTCTATGCCCTGGAAGACTGTAGCAGAAGTGGAAGTTTGAGGTTCAAAAAGTAAAAATCCACACCAAGATTTTGTTTCAACCAACTAGTTGAGTACTTTGTCGACTGTGACTGGTTGCTTGGTTGAAACAAAATCTTGGTCTGGATTTTTCATTTCTGGACCTGAACTATCCACCTCCAGATGGTAGCCTAGTAGGAAACTGGAAGACTAGAATATTTGTACTAAAACTTAAGTATTGAGCTTCTATGTTCAGTGGATTTAATGCTAGGAATGATAACCGTTAAATGTAACTAGTGATCAAAGATGTTTATTTTCATTGGTCTCCCTCCCTTTCTCTTTTTTTTTTGTTGACATGCAAACCATACCAGTCGCGTGCAACTGCATCCCCGCTTGTAGCGCTGAACTCCGCTTGCGGTTACAAGCTCAACAATGGAAGGGAAAGCGACTGAAAGGGCCGACTGTTTTGGAGAAGGTTGCGTCTAGGGGTGCGCCAGGAAAAGACCAAAGGCGTCTTTAGTTTTTCATTACGATGCGATAATTAGACACCAACCCAAGATAGGGAGATGGGGGGAAAAAAATAAATATCGTAAAGCTTTTCTTTTTCTGTGCCATACAGTATATAATTTAGACATTTGTTTGTGACTTTGAAGATTCTTGGAAAGAATACAATATGTATTTTGAATCTTTGTTTGAATCTTTCCATTCTTCAGTCAATTCAATTTCTCATTTTCCCGTTTCTTAACCAGCACTATTTACTCATTCTGAAGTACCGTTTCACATATATCTCTGTATGTATGCACACTGAATTTGTTTGTACATGGTATTTACAGAATACACTCATGGGAGGTCTTTGTTGTGCGGGCTGTTTAATGCAATTTGCCATAGACGTCGCGCCTTTTCTGCATTGGTTTCAGGGAGAGCTTGGATCCTTGACTGTCTTCGCCATGTGGTGACCGTCATCAGGGAACATTGTAATCCCTGGCCATGACGATACTCTAATGCACTGTTGCAGTTTTACTGTACATCAAACCTTTCCAATTGCGTCCTTTAAGGCCTGTAGGGTCCACGGGTTTTAATTGATTCTAATTGATTAATTAAATTCTATAATTTGCATAAAATAAAGTAACATTGCTTGACTTTGGCAAGCAGCTGATTTTTATTTTCCCTTATACAGTCTCAGACTTACATAAGTCTGTAAAACAGCAAATTTATTATATTTAATTGGTCGTAACATGTCTCTGCCTGTGAAGAAAGGATAGTTCCACTCCTGTTTTGGGCATAATCAGAAATGTAGCTAAGATACATCCCAGTTTCCCCACAGTGTGCTCATCCAGTACTGCCCAGCGTTTGATCCACTTGCTCTTGCCGCACACGATGACCAGGGATTTCCCTATCAGTCTCCCTGCCGGTCTCCGTATTTGTTCTCTTGCAGAAAAGGGGCATGATTTGTTTTCCTGCATGAGACCTGGTGCGGCTTAGAAGGTTCCCAGCCAAATACTTTGGGAAAATAAATGAGCAATTGAGAAATGCTCTGAAATCCCAAGCGATAATGGAACGGATATCAGTGTCAGCATGTGGCACGGTGAAAATCCGCTGTGCTTTCCACGGGGAATGAGCAGGACAGGCCTTCGGGTGTGACGTCAGGCGAGAGACCAACACAGGGCTCTTCTCCGTACAGTCGGCTCCATTCTTTTGAATTATTTGAAATTACTCCTTTCCAAAAAGTAAGTAACAGGCCCTGGAGCAGCAGTGTCTTTTATTCAGAGTGATTACGGTGAGTGTCAATGCAAAATACAGTCACGTGTCGGTGATGTCGTGAGACGATCTTCGAAACTTGTCTTTTGCCGTGCAAAAGTATGACTCTTCTTCGGGTGAAATTCAAACAATATCTCTGAGCGCTGGGAAGCATATGTAGAGGATTGGATAAGTTCTAATTTTGTAAAAGCCTTTTTATAGGCAATCCAGAAAGTGCATGCTGGGGAAATCACAGCGAGCTGCGGCTCTCCAGTCATGAAAGACGTCTTGGCTGCTTTTCCTGTGCTAACCCTTGGCGGCAGGCGACTGTCAAGGCCGGCCTATCAGAAATCGCTGATGTCAGCTCATTCTGCTCCTTTATTCGGAGTGATTGCATGCCCTTTCTCTGGCGCAAGCCGACCTTGCTTTACAGAATGATTTATCTGCTATTTAGCGAACATGGAAGATTAAAAAACACAGGACAAGCTTTAAAGTTCAAAAACCTTACTCATATCAGGGAGATTTCACCTGTGCCACGGAGAGTGAAGATTCTTTCGCCGCAGTGACGATAACGATAAGTGATAAATGAGTTTAATGTAAAATGAAGACAGTTTAAGGACGAAAAAACAATTATTATATGGTAGTTTTAAATATGGATTTCAGTATGTATGGCTTTTCCAGTACTATGGTGTGTTTTTGCGGTTTTGCACTGCTGAAACTTTCCCACAGTTTCAGAGACGATAGGGTAAAATCTCAGCTTCCGTTGTTCTGGATCATGTGGAGAGAATTTTAACCCAAGTATTTAAAATAGAAAGAGGGCCCCACAGTTTTGCTGAATCCATTCTGCTCTGCGCAACACGAGTCTTGCAGACAAAGCTGCACTCCTCACAATTAAGGGGAAATCAACAACAGGGGTGTGATTTATTTTTTTAAGCGTATTATTTTGTAAAGTGGCTGCAGACTGCAGAGACCTGAGAGTGAAACAGCTGTTTCCGGACCAGCGCAGTTAACAGTTCCTGTTGCAATCGTGCCTCCAGCTAGCCTATATGCACCAGGTGGGTGCGGTGATTAGTGTTTCCGCTGTCTGGAGCAGGCAGGACAAGGCTTCTGTCTGATAGCCAGGTCACGCTTTATACATGGGGTCACCGTGGGTCAAATTAGCCAATTTCCCCATGAAAGAAAGAATCGGCACTTGTTCCAGCTCAACAGAAAAAAAAGGGGGGGGGGGTAAAATATTTATTCTGCCGATCGCTAGTTTACCTGACTCTTTACAACAGCTCCTTTGTCTTTGGGACATTATTTAAATACATTATTATTCTAGGCATACTTTAGTGAAAATGGAACTTTGGCAAGAATTAAACTTATCGTGCTGTTAGTGTGGCTTAAAATGCTGCTAGACGCTGTGACTGGTCACTGCAAAGTGATGGTAAATCATCAAACTGTGCCGACTTTCGCTGATACTGGATCCGCCTTAAAACCGTCCCAATGCTTTCAGCTTAAAGCGCCCTAATGGGAAACAGGTTGAATGTGAAGGCCAAGCACCCCCCCCCCTTACGAGACTCACTCTCTCTCATTTGTCCTCGTAGCCTCCGTAACGGAGCCCCACGATCTCTGTGAAAGTGTGGGGTCCTTCGTGCAGCCGTGCCAGAGAACATGGTTTCCATTAATAGTGAAAACAAAAGATGGAGCCATATGTCAAAACAAGAGGTGGTTAGGCTGCTCTAAACTGTCCTGACAAAACAACAGCAGATAGTGAACAGGAAGCGGAGCACGCCCCCCCCTCACCCACCCGTCCCGGTCGCCCATCTCTCAGCATTATGCTATAAATGTTGGCTGGACCCTGACTTTATTATACAGTATATTCTTGTGAAAAATAAAGATAATGAATTATACAAACCAACATTCGACTAAGTTGAAAAGTCATTTTTTTATAAAGAGGTTTAACTGAAGGTATTATTATTGTTGTTGTTGTTAATAATAATAATTGTTATTGTTATTATTATTATTATTATTATATGTTATACGTTAGAGGTACCATAGCTCAGAGATCACCATCTTCTGTTTATACGTGTGCATATAATGCATACATATTTCTCCTTGGACTCATTCGGAATCACGAACCTGAGTCGTATAAAATATGAATCTAATTTGCAGTCATGCATATATAACTACTTAGAGGTACGGCCAAAAGTGGCTTCATAAAACCATGCAATATAAGTAAATAAGTACGTAGATACACATTTATACATTAGCAAGACCGGCGCTGATCATATTCGCTGTATGTACTTTTGAATTCCAACATGCAGTGATAAGGCACACACTCTCTCAGAGTTCATTGATTATTGTCGTATATTCATGGGTGCACTTTACTATTCTGTGGCGTTAAACCACATGCAGCTGTCTGAATGACTCCCTCTTCCATGTGTTATAGATGATAGTAATACCAGAATGGCCTGTTCTGGAAAATAATTCCTTTTCTCAGTCACATTAATACCAAAAAAAACCTTGCATTAAGTCTGACACCCTAACTTGAAGCCCCTTTCTCTGAATTGTATTTATTTCATTGCCTCAGCGTTTAAATTTAAAATTGGCTTTCACACAAATCCCCCTTATTAAACAGGACCATAGGGAAATGATTGGCGACTATTCAAATAAATAGGGCAAATCAAGCCGCAAAGTCTGTAAAATAAATCGACTAGAGTAAATGGCCTGTTGCTGTCTGTGTGCAGCCTACTGTGATGGAGTATATAGATTTGCAATTTCTATGGTCACAGACAAGCCCAATAAACTTCATAATAAACTGAGCAGGTTAACAGCGGTTTATATTCATCCAGCCCTCCGTGGCTGTAAATATCGCGGAGTAACGGGCACTTTGTGACCAGCCTGCACGTCCCGCGATGGACCCCGCCGGCAAACTCTTGTTTCTCTGTGTTTATTTTACACACACCTTATGAGTGTATATTGTCTTGGTTATATTTGCTAATCGATATCTGCTTATTGAAAGCGTAGATCATCAGGATAACTTTGCTGAACCATCATTTAGACGTCTCCCTCAAAGGAACTTCCTCTAGATGGTGTTACTATATCGCCTTATGCGGGGTGACATAAAATCGGGACACTTTGTTCTGTACATTTCTTGCTGAATAAGTTTTCTATATATAGGGCCTATACACATAGACACACACCCGACTTTATATTACTGAAATGATCTCACTGACTTGATCCAGGCCCTGTCTTTCTGTTGGCGGAAGGCGAAGGAAATCGAACGCTAATACTGCGCGGGTTGCGCTTAGAATCTAATTTATTTTGAAAGATAGCAAACAAAATAATATATACTGTATATATATTTTTGGTCCCCCGGTGGTGGCTATGTGGAGCCCACGTTCGCCCGCCTGAGGCTCCGGCTCGGCGGGGTGGCGGCGCAGGTAACCCCGGGATCACGGGGGGCGGGATTATGAAGCGTGATCACCTGTCAGTGCTTTTTGCTAAAAGGATTTACATCACCATGTGGTTGGAACATGCGGATCAGAGCAACTTATTATACTTATTCAGTCTTGCTTTTTCCGTAAGTTCCCCAAATGTTTTGCGATTAAATGTCGAGATTATGTTATGTTCGCTTATTCATGGCAGCCGGTCTATCTGGTAACAATATTTCCGCGTGTTCACTACGAAACATGTACCGTTTTAATACGAATTGTATGCATACTTATCCCAATTTGTCGCGTATAAAACGCCAGACACCGATATCCACGTTTGATCCCCGTCTTTTCCCCCTCCTCCATTTATTTACTATATATGTAGCCCGGTTTCATCCTTCTTCTCAGACTTTCTTCCAACATGTGTTTCCCAACCCTCATTTGTCACTATTAATATGACTGTTTTTTGTGTTGATTTTATTGCTCATAACTAGTAAGGACAAACCTGTTGCCCATATGTGTTCTGGACTGTATTGGATCCAGCCGTCTCAGAAGGATTTAGATAATAGTTCAGTTGTCTTCACTGGTCAAAATAATATATTTATTTCATTGGCGACCGAGTGTTTCTGCCAGGAATGGCATCCTATTTAATGTATAGGAATATATTACTCAGTCCATGTGGAGTGAGGTAAGGGCAGGTAATGGATACAGCGTTCACTTTTCACATATTTATACATTTTACATCGCCACGCTCAAGATACTGCTATGATTAAGAAGAAAAGCAGGTACAGTGAGTGAATTGTGGGATTTTTACCGCTTTTCTAGCATAACTGTCTGTTGTTTTTTATTGAGCTATAAATTTGATATGGGGTTGTAATGTCTGTATTTTAGTATGAAATTCAGTATATTGTATATTATACATACACGCTATGTATTGTGCTATAGAGTATTTCAGAGAGAAAGCTGAGTCTGGGTCTATTTGCAGATTCGTTTTTTGAGTATTTTACCCTTTGTTGGACACTTTGCATACGGATTTATTCATTCACTTTTTAAATCCCCAATAACGGACTTATAAATCATTAAAAGTGGTCTCTTGTTAAGAGGCACGGAGGGGCCGCTGTATTTTTACTGTTGTCTAGCACGTTATTTTCTCATATTCATAGGCTGTTTCATGCACAATTATTAATTGCATTTGCATCCTTGTGTCTTGTTCAGCCCGTTACAGTAGATCGGTTTTGAAATGTGGTTTTGTTTTTGAAACACATTCACCCTATATTTAAACGGAAGGCTGGAAAAGATAATGTGCAGAGCTGGGTGGGGATGCAATATTTAGCAATGTCTAAAGAAGAGATCGCGGAAATAAAAGTGAACCGGCGTTTGTAATAGACCTCGTACCCGGAGCGTGAGAGCGGCTCCTGCCCCGTCTCTCCACGTCAGATCTGGGGGAAGAAGCTGCTCTCTCCTGACCACATCTAACCGCTATAAATAGCTCCCTGACCATCCGTCTTCTGCTGCTGGAGCCGCTGTTATTGCAGGCAGCAGGTGCGTTTCTTCTCGGTTGTGATCTAGTCATAACAGAGGTGCTACAGACCGGAAAGTGACGGGGAGCGATTGACTACAGCCCCGGCATATGCTGTGAGATGGACTGGTGTCTAAGCCAATCCGTGAACTAAAATTGTTTAAATACAATACAGCATACTTACACCTAGGAATGAATATTGGAGAATTAACGGACAGAATGTGCAGAGGTGAAGACTGAACTATACCAGCTTAGTCTCTGTGGTTTTCCATCTATAAATAGCCAGGTGAAGTCAGTTTAATTAAGTAATTTCTTTTTAAACATCGAGACACAGTTAACACCAAGTTAAACAATTGTAACTGACAAGTCAAGCGATAAGAGTAAAATTGCGCTTCCTAAATCCATGGACTTTCAAAGCGACTGTCAGGCAATGTCAATCTAGATTTGTCTATTCGGAGAACATTTCCAGGCAAAAAATCAATAAAAGTTCCTTGACATCAGTTCTTTCCATCATTAGGATTTGATCTGGATGGCTCTCATATGCAAGGCAGTTGGCCAGTCTGTTACATTTACCTGTTATATATAGTTTAATATGTAAATACTGGCACCTTGATTGGACCGGATTCCTATGGAACACGGAACCATGTCTCCTATTTGTGTCTACAGCAGCCAAAACAAAAGAGTCTTTTGATAGGCCTGTATACATATCAGTATCTACACGTAACTCTATAAAGCCAGCTAATGCATAGGCCTACAGTATGTTATATAGTCTCAAAATATCAAAAACACAAGCCTTCTCAATATGATTGTAGGTAAGTAAAAAGGATTACAGTGTCACAAAAATGGTTATATTTAGAATCAAATGAAACCTGTGATAACTCGTAAGTTATGAAATTATTTGAGCTATTTTATGAAACAGCAGAAAGACTTTCGGGTAAATAAAAATTTTAAATGCAAACAAGGATTTACCACAGAAGTATAATGTATATATAACATTGCTAATTGTCTAGATAAACTTGAGCCATTTATCAGACAATGGGGATTACTTTGTCGATATCTCTGGAAAATTAATTCGGAACCGGAGACAGCATATCAGTCAATGTTGCTGAATGGACTACAGCACTAGGGAGAAAGAGAAGCTGATGTTAAGGTTCATTTATTTTTGGACACCGAGGTAATGGGGGATGTAGAGCACATTCGATCAAGAAAAGACACGTTGGATTTTAATATTAAAATTCGCTTTTTATAATGAATGGTGCCGGCCAGTATATTTCATCCACCAGTCGCGGCAGCTCAGAGATTCCCACAGACCCACCGCTGAGGTTACCGTGTGCTGTTACCGCGTGCCGTTATCATGTGCCGTTACTGTGTACTGTTATTGTGTGCCGTTACCGTGTACCTTTACCTCTGATCGCTAACTAAGAGCCATCAAATGCGTAATTATGTCTATACTTGGGTGGATCTCCTGTATATTGCCGCCTGATGTTTCACACGCCCTATCCAGGCTCCCCAGCGTGGGACCCCACCTGTACCCCTCCGTGGTCTTTCGTATTTTGCCTGGGCTGCCCCCCCCCCCTTCTGGCTTCCTTCTCAGTGGTTCTGGGGAGTGATTGCAAACGTGCTTTTCCTGCCATAACAACGTGCTGCCTGTTTTCAGCGGTGACATGCTTATAACATTATTAAAAGCAGGACAAACATTTCACCTCCAAATTGCAGGAGATTTTTGGAAGCCAAGAACTTCTGGCACACGCTCTTTGTTTAACCAGACCGTTTTCTCAGATTTGTCTAAATTAATATAATGAGATGGCTGTAACTTTCTAAGACAGGATGCAGTGTTAATTTATTCAAACTAAGCACATGCTTTATTTAAATGAATGTAATTAATGATATCCGATCAGGCAGGAGACCTATAAAAAGAATGGAAGGACTTTACCAGTAATTCCCTTCTCTGAGAAATTTTCTCCTGATTTGAGACGGCGTGTGCAACAACCTCAGTGTCATTTGAGGAAGCTGTTTGGTATGAGTCCTGGAGCTGAAACACTTTAAATCCTAACTGGAAGTCTTGTAATTAATCAGCCAATTACATCTTGAGACAGAAGATGGAGAGCATATTGTATGCTTTGACCTCTTATTTGATAAAGAATATCATATTCATGTATTCAAAGGTAAAATAAATATATTTTATATCAAGCCATTTCTTAAAAAAATAAACCCCACGGAGCAGCCAGGGCTGTAAATTAGCCTGTGAATTGTATCTCACTGTCGGGCACAAGTGTGGCTCTTGGGGGAAATGGAACCTTTCCAACTCTGCCACCAGGGGGCGATGTGCTGACTGAAAGGGTGCATAGCTGCTGCCAGGGGCTGAGGTACCATTCCCTGCCCTCCCCCACCCAAGGAGAGTGTGCGAGGCCAGCCCCATCTTGAGCACGGTTTTGTCCCAGCTGCACTCCAGATTGAGGCGTCTGTTTTTGTCCACCTAGCCGTACTGTCCCCCCCGCAGCGCTTCAGCCCTATGGTGAAACACAGCTCCGTGTGTGGGGAGGGGTAAATGATCATTTTAATGTGGAGCGGACCAAAGTCGACGTAACGGGGGAGACCCAGAAAAGGCTGGGCTTGCATGTTCCCGCGATACGCTTGTGTGCAGAGGTGGTGGGGTCTGGCGGGTTTCTGGAAGTATTCCCCGCCTGACAGCTCCCCGTTTGCCGGCGGTGCGGCGCGACCCGTGTGTATGAGGAGGGCCGTCCGCCCGCTGGGAGCTGCCCCTGCTCGGGGGCCGAGCTCATAAACGGCGGCTGACAGGGACCCGGGGTCGAGCACTGCTGCTGTGTCGCCCTCAGGACACAAGATCTACTCAAGCCCTCCTCCATTAGAGTGGACTGCTGATCCCACTCGCTATTGACACGTTTTACAGGGTTTTTTTTTTTTTTGGTAGCATGTTTGCCTAAAAGCCTTGCACTGGTTTTAACACTAACACTAAAAGAAAAGAACATTTTGCCTGGGTCACAAGTCCCGTCGCGTTTTACGTCGACTCTTTACAGAGTGCAGTAAATAAAGGGGAAAAGGGTCGTGTCCCCTGTCTTCCGTCACACCTCACACCTGCTGTTATCTCCACGGCGCACGTTTTCCTTGCATATTCACGTCAGTGTCCCCCACGCCAAGCAACAGTTCACTTTAGGCACTCAATACCGCTTTCAGTAGCGGGGGTGGTTCTCCCATTGACTTCTTGTCATTGTTCACAGCTTTTCTGTCCCTTAACAGAAAGGTTGTTGTATTTTAAGATGAACCACTCAGCCTCTGGGAGTTTCTGTTAGACCGCTATGAGGTTTGAGGAGCTATATGATGGTTTTTCAGTGTGTTTGGCTCCGGGAGAGATTGTTAAGGGTCTGTTTTGAAGTACTTATGTGTCAGATCGTTGGGCAATCCAAGACCTATTATCTTGATCCCCCCCCCCCTCCACACACACACACACACATCGGCAATCTTATTTTGTTCCAAAACAGCACCTACAATGGTGGTTGCTTTTATGTTCTAGGTGTGTTTCTGAGAAGTCGGTTACATTTAAGGGGATCTTAAATGAGAGGCTTTCGCGCCTGCCTGAGACTGGCGTTTGACAGAAACCCGAATCAGCTTCTCCTGCAGGTTCTCGAGATGACTGAGACCTCGAAACCAGCACACCCAGGTCATCCATGGGTAAAGTGGTTTCTCTGTCCCGTTCATGCCCCGAGAGTGCGCGTGGTCCGGAGGGACTCTTCTCCAGCATGTTGGGAGAGCGACATATGGGACAATGAGCTTTTAGGTGACCGTGATTTCCCGAGGTTAGCGGAAAGAATAATCATGGCGCCCATCAATTTGAAAATTTCCATTACGGAAATGAAAAGTGCCGTAAATCAGAGTGGGAGGTCGATGATGCTAATCGGCCCCAACACTTATCACCGAACAAGGATAGGGACCCCATCTTTATGCAGGTGCGTTTTCTCTGTGGAAGACACCATGGTGTTACGCAGTTGTTTAGTCATTCTGTATGGATTGGTGTCTGCTTCCGGTACCAGGATACACTGATTTTGGCTTGTTATTCATAGTGAATTTGTCATATTTGAGTTGTAATGAAATCTCACCGGGACCACACAGCTCACATATTGTCACATTTCAACATTCCCACTGAAATTTACTACTTTAATTTGGGGCAATTACGGTATTATTTTACTGTTGGTCAACATATGGGATTAATACGCTTTAGTGATTAATGCTATATTAAGTGCTTGGTAGAATGGGAGTTGGTAAATAAATGGTGCATTGATATATCTATGAACATGTTGTCTTGCAGTGATTACTCATCGGCCGTGTGCTCCAACAGCTGACTGATGGTCTCACGTGTCCCCGTTGATGTAGAAGCCCCGTCAGGACTGGTCCCAGTGCATTACCAAGTGCGTAATTTCCTTCAGTTCCAAGGCAAGTGGATTACATTGTGTTATGCAACGTGATGCTAGCATGACAGAGTGGGAAGGCTTGGGCAGATTAGCCGGACAGCTGAAAAACATATCTGAGAAGATTCTTAGCGCAGAAATGCGATTGGTTCATGATCTGCTGCTGCTGCTGAGGCGGTCTGCCTCCCCGTTGCGGCTTATCGCGACTGTGAGCGTCTGACGTGCAGCGCGTGACTCCCTGCATGCCAAAGTGCGTCGTGACGAGGCGGTACACTCTCAGAAAAAAGGGTAAAAACTTGTACCCTTCTAATTGGACCTTTTAGGGTACAGAAACAGACTCTGAGGAACATCCCAAATGTACAAGCAGCATTAATGTACCACCAATGGTACAAAAATGATCTTCAGAGCCAATTTCTGTACCTTAAAAGGTATGGTTGCCTACAGCTAAGGGTACAGGTGGCAGAGCCTTGAGGGTACAGCCCCAGTGACAAGCAAAGGTACCCATTTTTTACCCTTTTTTGTGAGCGTGTAAGGGTGGGCTTCTGCTAAAGCTCTGTGGCTAACGGCTCAGAACAGAAACAGCGTAACCTCCTGTCCGCCGCTATTAATTTATGGCCCCTGTACTAAAAATCGGTTGATTCTCCTTGCATGTAGTCAGTTCAGTCATCTACCGTGCTAAGCTACATGGCGCGGGGCATCAGAGGAAATGAGCCACGTTTGCAGAGCCCGGGGTGTTTTTAACGAGCGCCCCGCCCCCTCCCCCCAGGCGGTTCGTACATGATAATGTCAGACGGGGTGAACGAGAAACGTGACACTTAAACCAGCACAAGCTTTTGTGAAATGGTCGTAAAACATCCAGTCATAAACAAGCCTTGTGGGGGGGGGGGCTCCTCTGATGCTCCGGGTGGGGGGGGTAAGGCTCAGCCCAGCTGGCGGCGTTTGAAAGGAGGCGGCGGCGACCGCTTAATGAGATCGAGCGGTCAGCTATTCGAACCGGGGAAGAGCGAGTGGCCACAAGGCACTGAGAGAAAGGAAAAAAAAAACGTGCATATCTAGACATTAAGAAAGGAGAGGAGGAATGAAAAACAATCATGTGAAAAGGGGGATGAAAGACAGGGTGGTACCATGAGGATGGCGGGGGCTGGGGGGGCTGGCAGCCAGGCTGCCTGTGACTGCCGACAGCTCCGTGCCGCGATGGCCTGCTCTCAGGGGCGTCGGGGGGGGGGGGGGGCAGGGCCTCATGGGGCAGGGTCTCATGG
>JAODLC010000050.1:10559691-10585807 GCA_026781145.1 Hippopotamyrus pictus
ATTAATGGAAAAAGAGAAAAAACTGAAAAAGATAAAATAACATTCAAAGTATGATTAGAAACTTGCTGCGCCTTACTCATTAAATAAGAGTTAATAGATCAGTGCCGAGTGAGGAGTGATATCTTATTAAGCGTTTAATATTACTAAGCGTGGCGATGTGGAGCATGTGTGGTGTGGAAACTTTCACACAGCCAGCTTTGCTATGGTGAGATGTCCGATAAATGTCACCACTCCCTCGGTATATTCTCTGCACTGCCCGCCTTGGGCTGCTCTACGGAAATGTTGTTTAAAAAAAGAGAAAGAAAGAGAATTTTTAAAAAAATGTTTGCGACAATAGATATATTGATCTATAATGCTTAACAGAAGTTGGTTTTAACAAAACGGTCTTGCTTTTCTTGGAACAGACATTCTTCTAGATTATACTGTATCCAAGATTTGTACATTTCAAATATAATTGTAAACATTTCTTGATTTCTCTTTGATAGATTGTGCAGACACGCAGCCTGGCAGCCATAAATCGTTGCTTTTTGCATTTCAAAAGTACTTATGGTTGGTAACCAAACTGTGATTACGGTATCAAATGTCACTTGCAGGAACAAAAATACTCCGTTTCTTGGTTTATTTTTTTCTATCATTCACAGCAATGTCTTAAACAAACTGAAGATCAAAGAAAAGGAAAGCAAAAATGCTTAACAAGTTGTTAATTCATCTATTAAAATCTCTTAGTGTCCCTTGGATGTAATAGATTCCCGAAGTTTTAAAAATCAGAAATGCCACAGTTTCGTGGCAAATCCAATAAATGTGCTGTGTGGTTTCTTGTGTTTTTTTATTACTGTCGTTCTTCTCGTGTGAATAAAGATCTTGTTTGTCTGTTTTGGGTTATGTTTCAGCGAAAACACTATCTTTAATTTGGTTCCCATAGTACCACACTCGTTATTATCTTATCATCGAATTCGTTAGCTTGCGGAGTGACTATATGCTTTAATTTGTACAACAGTAACGACACTGGTATAGCCTCAGAGTGACAGAGAAAATGCAGCTTTAGGTCCACTGCCCATGTTATCATATGCGGCCACTACACAAAGAGTACCTCTTTCTTAGGAGAAACTGTCACTTTTATTCACGTATGCAGTAAATTCAACCAAACTGTTTAATGTGGCGGCTTTGATGCCTTCCCCATGTGCAGAGAGGCCTCAGAACATGTGGAAGATGGTTTACAACATTATGTGGCAAATCAGGCCTATTAATGGCCATTCGTTGCTTTCTTGTCTTGCTCAGTGTTCTGATTTTTTATTTTTTTTTAACAAAGAAATTACCTGAAAAACTTCTTTTGAATAGTTGAATAGTTTCCTTCAGAAAATTCAGGTTAAGTGTGACTGTTCCGCGCATTACTGTTCCTATAACGTCAGGGTAACTTGTGATTTAGCGTATTTTTGCATTCTTTAAAGTTTAGGAAACATCAACAGAATAAGAAGAGAAAGTGACCCGGCCTTGTTTGCATTATCATCAATATAATGCGATATAATGGTTCTCCATATATGTTATAAATATATTATAAGCGTCTTTTCACATCGCATTTAATAATATAAATATACCACATTCCACTTTCCCGTTAATAACAGTGTCTTAAAACACCGTGCAGTTCTTCTCTTTATGGAGGATCAGTGTGTCTTCCATGTCTGTGTCTGTTTTTGAGGCCTACATGCTCTTTCCACGACATGTGCATCTTGTAACCGGGTCCAAGCCCAGAAGCGACTCCTCTCCCTTTCGGCCAGGACTTTCGGTAATGTCTCTTCGAGGCGGCGTCGCACTTGGCTATGACAAAAAATACACGACATTGCCGTTTTATTTCGAACCTAAATAAACATCGCCTGGCACTAGAAACAAAAGCAGCCGCTTTGAAATGCCACCGGGAGTTTAAGCCAAAGGCAGTTGGATGGAATCATGCCCCGAAGTCGTCGGCATGGTGCCGTATGCACTGAAAAATATCCAGGAAGACTCTCAAAACAGCTCTCTGAAAATGAAGTGACAATGAATAGACAGATGACAGACTCGATCGGGGGGGGGGGGGGGAATTTTAATCTGTCCCGTCTTTCAGGACCGCCGCAAAAGTGCAGAAATATTTTCTTTAAAAGTGTAACGGGAACACAGACTCACTCTGTGCGGCTTTTCTCTTTCTTCGCTCAGTTTTGCTCCTGACAGCGGTGTCCGTTTTCCTCTTTCCTATTGACTTTGGGTCGGACCCGGCGCTTGTGTACTACCTGCCCTGCGATCGCAGCCTCTTCAGCGGCTGTCTGGCCACAGGGAATCCCCCGCCAAACTGAAAGCGGGATTCTACCCCGTGACGGGGTCACGATCAGTGTCTGCGGGCATTATCACTGAACTTTTCATGTAAAGTAACGCACGCTGGTTTCGCGCTTTCCTTTGTGTTTTAGTATTTTAATAGGTCCGATAGAATTGGAAGTGTATATTACGACAAATTAAATCGGAATAAAAATTTGCATGTGTATTCTTTTAAATTCTTTCGCTTATAGAGTGGTGCGGCGCGATCCCCCCAGAACTCATCAGCTAATAATATTACTCATTTGGCTTACTCAGCTAGACAAACGTTAGCTATATATAAACTATTATATAACTGGGATTTTTTTGCAGCACTGTCATTTAGATAAAATGAGAGAAATATATTGTTACATGTTACTCTATATACAGGGCAGCAGAGATGCTTGCCTGCTTGCAGACGTTGCTACTGTAACCATAAACCTGGGCAATTAAGTATCACCTTTTCAGAGAACATATTTACGGCATTTTTGTAAGAACCCAGCACAGTGACGCAGGCGCGCCGGTGAGTCGCTGAAACGATGGGGCTTTCGGCTTCTGATCATATAGATATCCATATACTGCTGTTATGTCGGACCTCTGGCCCTATACTTGAGACCTGAGAGAAATAGAATCCCCCCTCCCCAGTCCCAGTGGCCATGTTAATGTTCCCCAGCCCACAGTATGTCACATTATACTGCAGCCATAGACTCCAGCTGGTGTATGATAGCCGTAAAGAGCGAGACTGCCATTTCTGCGGTAATGTCCCCCCTGACGTCCCTAATTCCCCGTACACTTTATCATAGGTGAGCTCTTCCACTGATTAGAGTGAAACACCTGTTACAGCATTTCTATTTTAAATTATTTAGCAGACATTAGTTATCCAAAGTGATGTGTGTGTGTATGTGTATTTAATTTATTTATTTATTTATTTTGAGAGATCAGAGTCAGACAGTCCCTGGAGCGACTGGGGTTAGGGGCCTTGCTTAGGGACCCACTGGGAACATCAATCTGCCAACTCTGGGAATCAGTGACTTAATGGCCATGAACATAGTGCCCTAAGTCACTGAGCTATGTGCCGTCCCCAGAACGCTAGCTGCAATATTGTTCTTATTCTAAACAGTAACAACATTTTTAAATCACAATGATAACAGCAATTAATAATAATAATAATAATTATTATTATTATTGTTGTTATTATGCATGAGACACAAGAATTCCTCTCATTTTATGGATTTCACTACTCTGTCCAGTCTTTCTCCATTAAAGTGTACATTTCATTGATTTATTGCAGCAGAAAACTATATTATTTCTTATCAGTGGCACAGTCTGATTTTTCTGCTTAAATTGTTTAATGTGGAAGATTTTGTACCGATAAAATCAATACAAAGATCTGATTGAAGGTTGCAGTTAATATCCCTTTAATGGGCGAGGAACTTTGTCAGCCAGGCAGGGCAATTACTGCCTGTAGATTGGATGACAGGTAACAAATGACCCAGGGCACTATAACTCTATATGTTTGATTCGCAATATGCCTTTTCTTTCACGGAGGCCCTTTTGAATTAAGTAGCCTGTTCTCTGACATTCAGGATCTGTCTGTATATGGTTTGCCTTGTTCTGGACATAATTAGAGATTCTACTCTGTCGTAAATGCCTTTAAAACCAGGATAACAATCTTAATTAGGCCAGCTACCTAGTCTCTGCTGACCGAGTTCCAGAGCATTTCACAGATCACGGTACACTGGTTTCCCATTATAAACCAATATAAACCAAATGGGTAAGAAACTTTTCTTTAAGTTTTTATTTTTTAAGTTTGTTGCCCCTCATTTTTAGTGCTACAAATAATCAACAGAGATATATTTCAGAGTAAACTGTATTCTGGTAATCTGTTTCTGCCATCAAGAATTCAGTTTTTTTTTTTTTTGCCTAATGCTGTAGATGTCTGTTTAAACTGTATGTCCACTCCATGTAACATTCTTATGAATTTGCTCACTATGAAAATCAGTTCATGCCAACCCATAATACTCTGGGTTCCTCTGATGAAGGCATTGGCTGCTCTGGTCTGTATCTTGTTATAAGTTATACTGTACTGCTTTATAACATATATTTACATTATGTGTTTTCTTTCTCTCTAATGAGTGAAAGCTTGCATCTCTTGGTTTAATAAACTCCTTGACTGGTAAAATTGTGCAGAAGTTTTAAACTGCATGATACATTCTTGGGTGAAGACTTAAGAACTACACTGAAAGTTCAGCTGAAGAATTGTCAGTGCATCCTTTCTGTGCTTGCAGATTTCCTACAAAACATACTGATTCTGGCTGTTTATTTAAAATGCCACCCCTTTTTGTTCAGAGCATTGCAATTCACTGGGAAGATCTCCGCGTGCATGAATTCCTTCCAAAAGCTGGCTGTGTGGTTAAAAACACACACACACACACACACACACGCGCATACACCAAAGAACTTAATTTCGTAGGCGGCACAAAGCGCTGACATTTTTCTTGAATAACCGATGTGTCGCAAAGCTAATTTTCAGATGTCATGTTGACGTACACGTTGACATGTAGGGTGATGAAAACAGGTCACATTCCAGACTGATTCTGACGTTTAGGGGACAAACCTACTGCACCTGAGGACTACCCAGTAGTCATTCATCAATTTCTTTTTCATCTCCATTTTGGACTACTTCCACGCAACATATCCTTTTTCCTCCAAATGTGTCTCACGAATAATTTGCCTTGACTTTAATTTGTCATTTAAGACGATCTGACAACTGCAGAGGAATAATAATAATAATAATAAAAAAAAACAATGTTATCTTCAAAAAGCGAGATGCATTCCTGAGGGACTCTCAGAGCTCGTCAGTGGCGCCTGATTGTAGAATTTCTATTTTCTTGGTTTGAAGATACAATAAAGACTTATGTTTGATGCCCTGTGATGTGGTTTTGTCCAAGAGCAAAACAATTCTTTATTTTTAAAGAAATACCATATTCCCAAATGAATTGATAATTACAAACAGCATTGACGAGATCTGCGGCTTGAGAAAGCTCTGAGCTGGAGGACATATTTTACGAGCTTGGAAGGAGGAAGTAATTAGAAATCCTTATGAGAAGAGGACTGAAATGACATACGATCCTCAGCTTGACTTTTGACACTGTCAGAATGTTTTTATCTCTTAACATTCTCTTCTCTAGAAAGACCTATCTTATGGACTTGTTTTCCAGAGTTTATAAAATGTAATGGCATTTTTTTTGTACATCTGAGGTACATGTGTGCACTACTGTGCAGCCTGTGTAGATGAAAGATCCGTCCCATACTGGTATCCGCCCCTCCAAAACAGGACGGCCTGGCTCCAGCAAGGACTGTTGAGCTGTGCCACTTGGCTGTAAGGGTTATGAATGTGTCCTCATCCCCCACCGGCTAAACGTCTGCTAAATTAGGAAAATGTTGACGTGATTCCTGTAAAAAAAAAAAAGAAAAAAAGAAAAATCATAAGAACAAAATCATACTTTGATATCACACATTTTCCTTGGCGTTTTTACTACTCATTACCCTGTCAGGGGGGCCAGGGCCAACACATACAGTAAAGTAATGTTTCCAGTAAAAGCCGGGATCGCTTCTTCTGAGAAGTAATATTCCTCTCGACACTGACGAGGCACAACGTGTCAGGAGGGGCATTCAGAAGTCGAGTTAAATGCAAATGCTGGTGGAGAATATAACGACTCGAGCCGAATACGCGGAATCGGCGCTGAGGCTCTCTTTATTTGCGGAAAGGACCGGGGGGGGGGGGGTACATTTTTTTTGATTTTCTGTTTCACCTCTGGAAAATGTCAACGCACAAGCTGCGGATGAAAACGGGGAGAAATAACGCCATATTTAAAAACCCTGATTCCGCATGCGGCACCTAAACCATTTTCGGCGCGGCCCCCTTTTCAAACGAATCCATTGAGTTAAAAATGGAGGTTTTCTTCTCCCATAGCATTTTCCCACCTGTGTCAATACGCAAAAAAGCTAATGCAATATTAATGAGACTTACAAAACGATATTACGGCAATTCCACTCACACGGTACTCAAAGACGCGGGCGGCTGGGAGAGAGAGAGAGAGAGTTCTGATCTATGTGGAGCCGCGAAACCAACAAGGTGGCTGAGGATCCAGAAAAAACACTGGTAAATCTTTAGGAAAGAAAAAAAAAAAAAAAAACAGCGCTCCCAGGTGCAGATAAAAGCCTGAATATCTTCAAAGGACAGATACATCAGCGCTTTGAAAATACTTCAGGAAAAATTATCACATTTATAACAGGGAGCTGCTCCTTGACAGTTGAGAGGGAAGAGCGCATGAACAGCGGGAGCAAGAGGCCGTTCTTCAGGAGCACCTCCTCGGGGTGGTAAACGCTGGCACTGATACTGCGCGTGCCTTCCCCCCCATGACAAACGCATCCTTGCGTTCGATGAAGTTCTGAAACGCGCTCCCCTTTTCCGTCTTGCTTTAGCGTAAACCTGGAGCTGAATAATTCCTCCTATTTCAAGTGACATTTTACAAACGTGAGAGGGGGAGGGTCCCATGAGCTTGACTCTAACACTCGTGAGTCTGCATGTCAGAGCTACTGTGATACACAAGCATTTTTTTTTTTCATTTTTGTTTTTGCAGCAGACGTTGTGACGGGCAAGATCTCCAAAGGGTTGCTGCTTATGAAAAAAGTACCTTCACGCAGGGCAGGGCCTGAAGACCAGCGCAGGCAGGGAAATGGATCCTTCCAGCTGCGAGCCGCTGGCCTGCTGTTCACATAGACATCCCCAGGCCAAATTGGGGTCACCAAGACAAAAAAAAAAACAAGCCTGTCAAGCGTCGATCTAGAGCCCACCGGAGAGCCAAGACTGGACTTGCTGGCCGGGATAAAGAATGACTTTTCTGGCCGTGGATGCGAGGCCGTTTGGAGTGACCCATGAGGTCACTGCGGTGATTACCTTCACTTCATCTGTTACAATCATCGCTCGTACAAATTGTGGGTCATTATGACAAATATGTACATCTCAGAGTATATGGGTATACACACACATTCTTTCTGAATTTATATGTTTCGGGGTGGAAAATTCGGCCCACGTGTACCGTGTGACAGATGAACAGGGCGCTCGCTCAGACCCTCTCGCCAGAATCATGACCTGTGCCTGTATGGTGTGCTGACTGTTCCAGACCATTTTCTTAAATTAGCCTTAGCGCTCAGGAGCCGCGATGAAGTCACCAAGGCGCTCAGGGCCCGCTAGTGACTTTCCATCGCGGTATTCCTCCCTGTCCCCCGCCCGGCCGCCCTGCCTCCAGCTCGGCCGTGCCGCATACTGATGGGTGCTGCCTTCCGATGGCGCTGATCTGCACAAGACCCTGACGTTGAGCTCATCCGGACCTCGCCCCAATCTCAGTGGAATCCCTGGTGGCCAGTCAGAGACGTGTCCCACGCGGCTGTTCAGCTAGACTCTAGCCAAGACTGGTATGCAGGCCGTGATGACTTCATGTGTCATTTTAGTGTCGGATCTGCTCTGAAGACGAAGGGCACTTTTTGGGTGCTATTGACGTCCTGTTTCAAATCAACTTCTGTCCCATTGCCCAGGAACTGTGGCGACTTGTCATGGGGCGGTTAATTCTTCGACACTCTCTGGCTCCACCTTCTTGCTCCTGCTGACCTGATTGCCCGTCAGGTTTGGTTGACATTTGATTATTTTTATGCATTCAGCTGATCTTATCCAGGCATGGGTTTGTGGTGTGTTTATTTTTTACTTGGTTATGACATGTATCCAGAACTACTTACATTGACATGTAATGACTAGCAATGAAATTCAATTACTTCACTCCTAAGCACAACAGCAGTTTACTCACGGGATTAGAAAGTGGCGTATCTTACCTGCCGATGTGAGACTTACAGTTCCCTTCTCAAAAGGGAAACAAGTAGAGTTTTGCACAAATCTGGGTCTCTGTTTATAACTTCAACAGTGATGATGATTAATTGATGTATATCTTTGCTGCTATTGCTGATTATCTTTGAAGAGGTCATTACAAAACTAACAGCTACACGTCATCAGCAAATGCTCAAAGTGATGGACAGCATATCATTTCTCATCACTGGAGATTTTATAGCCTCAATTACTACATTCGGACTGGTGAATAAATTTCATGTGACATCGTTCTCCCTCTGTGGGTAAACAAACCCAGAGTCGGGTCTCTTTTGCATATTGTTAATTTATCTGAGCGGCTCTTTTTGACGCGGTGAGATTGTACTCATGTCAGATAGCGCCAAACAATTATTCATGGGATTTCAACTACGGTGACGTGTTAACATTTGTCTCTGAAATGCCAAGCCATGGAAGTGACATTGCAGGCAGAGTCAGTCCCCAAATGGGGGGGGGGGGAGGCACCCCTGTGAGTCACCACGCATCCCGTGGCCCGTCGAGGGGGTAGCGGGTGGATCCAGACTAAAAGCCTTCAATGTACCTTTCAGCCCACGCTCATTTCTGTGTTAAAAATATATGTTGCGTTCCAGTTTCTAAATGTTTTCCTCGCTTGATGCTGTCAGGCACGTCAGCGGGGATGAAGCGACCCATCAGTCTTCCTTGGGAAACTTGCTGTGCAATTTCAAAAATATCTTTTATTTGTTGCAAATATTTTCACGTGTCACGTACAGAGTATCAATGTGACTTTTTCCTGTTGTTTACTTCTGCCCTGGTATTTGTTTGCTTTTGTTCAATTGTGCATTTTAAGCTGTAAAACACTTTTGTATTCCTTCTTTTTAAAGTTTTATAAACAACATGCATAATTTGGCAGTAACTTAGCAAAGCAGAACAGATTAACAAATATATAAAATATTTAATAGCTAAAATATTTATGATGCGTTTAATTTATAGTGTAGTATAACTGCTCCTACTTCTTTCTCTTACGGGAAATGTTTTTTTGTATTGTGATAAATCTGCTGTATAGAAATATACTGATATTGTGTTTATTCTAAATTATAAGCCTGGAATTTCTAAACCGTGGAGCAAAGAAAATCTGGAAATTGTAGTTCACTTTTTAATATTTGAACCAAATATTATTTTTAACATGGTCATAAGCATTCGTGAATTTTTTTAAGATGACGTTTGCATTCCATTTTATCATAAACAGGGAGGCATTCCGAGTCTAGAATCGGGTGAGATGTTCATGTTAAAAGTAAAAAAATACCTGACAGACTCAGGACGCCCATGTTTTTTCTCGTCTGTTTCCCTGTGTGTTCTGCTGGTGGTGTAGGCCCTCTCCAATCTGCTCCATTGTCTGCTTAGTGGCAGACGGCTACATAAAGCTGGAGAACTTGATGTTTCCTACCTGTTAAAAGGCCGATAATGACACAGAAAATGTTCACAGACAAACGAAACCAGGGCCAGAAAATTTTAAGTACTTTTTGAACAGAAATCTATTTTAACCTAAGACCAAATTGCTTCTAGAAAAGCCCAGTTACTGGAAAATACCGGTTGGAATACAAGCGCTCATAACTACTGTTTTATGCAAGAGTCAAGGTGCTGAATATCTGCTTTGAACATTAGAAGCTATAAATAGTATTAATAAGGGAAAAAAAGCATTCTGCATAAAACTGTGTAAAAATGCAATTCTTACATCATATTTTTCTTCTTTCTTATTGTCCCAAATCAAAAGCATGTGTCTACCAAACAACAAAATGAGACGGGAACAAAGTGGATCCCCTGTTCGATTGTTAATGCATGTGACTGGTAACCCTCGGCTTCAGTTATTCCCTGAGCTGGAACGCGCCACATGTACGCAGAGGGGAGGAATCGCTCTGCTCGGGGAATCGGAGGCGTCTTCCCAGTCGAGTGATGGATCCTGGGGGGCTCGAACCTGGGGGAGCTCAGCTTAACATAATGGTTTTCTGCTGGAGTCAGCGGCAGTGAGGCGCACAGAACCCAGCGCACCTGACATCATCCTTTCCTGTCTGTGGGCCGTCCCAGACAAATGCGGCGCTCTCCCCTCGCTAAACAAAGGAGCGGGAGAGCGGACCGTCTGCTAGACACTTGGCAGGAGTGCAGTTACGAATCAGGAATCTTGCGAGCCGGCCAGAATGACCTAAAGTTTTATGTCAACATGGGAAGCGGCGCCCTGTCAGAAACATGTTAACTGTTTGCGATTTGCCTGCTTTTCCCCTCGCCCACGAAGCGAGAAGGACTGGCAGGCTGACTGGATGCTGTCTTCCGGGAACACGGCGGAAAATATGTACTGGCCGACGTTGGTGGTGTGCCGTGTTCCGGCATCTAAACGCTTCTCGGCCCGTCGTGTCGCTTTGTCTCCGGTAATTACCACTGTCAGCTCCGGCATCTGTGTTTCAGCGTTTCTGTTCCCCTTGTTCACAAAAAGCCGTTCGAAAGGTCAACGTTGCTTTTTTCTGTGTTTTTTTTTCCTCACACCTCCCTCCTTCCCAAAGTTGCACTACGTGCGTCTGCTTGTCGTTAAGTTTGCTTATTCTTAAACGGCTTTACGGGAAAAATAATGCCGTAATTTCCGAATGCGGCACCCTCAGAGAAAGGGATAATTCGCCCCTTGTGACAATCCTTAATGGTACAATTTGGCTTGAGAAACATTTTTTCCAAAGTATAAATGAATTCAAACTAAGAAATAATTGGTTGAGCTGCTTATTCTGTATGAACCTTAATTGTAATCCCCTCATTTTTTATTTATATTTTTTCCCCAGTAAAATCCCCCTTAAGTTAGTATCTCTTTAATTAGGATATACTTAGTGCACGTATCACTGACAAAGTGCTGAGGAGATTAAGGGTTTTCACAAAAACTGCCATTAAACTATGAACTGGACGTAATTGCCTCGCGAGTTTTCTGGATGTTTCCGTAGCACTGTGAGTTTCTGCCGATGGCTGTTCCCAGATCAGATCCATTAAGGTGGCGGACTGGCGGTACAGTTCCGCCATATTGCCGCTAATGCGGACGCATCTGTATGGATTAGCTGTGTGTGGCTGAACTGAGACCAGCAACCGTCAGATACACAAAGGATATCCACTTTAATTATGAATTGTTTTAGTCTATAGAAATTTCCCTTCTACAATCTAAGCCAATAATAATATATTTTAATTAGACTTTCAAACTCAATTTAATATAGGCCCATTGTTCTCTTAAAGATTTTTTTTCTCCAGTTAACACTGAGATGCATTTGTTTTTAAAAAAACTTATCTCAAGTTCAAAACTTGCTTAGGTTTTGCCAGCCCTTCTCTATACTTGCTGGTTATAGTGTAGTTTTCTTTTTGGAGTTGGCAGGCAGTATAGCGCAAAAGGCAGAAGGCCTGCAAAGTTTAGGTCGGATGCGAGTGACTCACACACGGTGCTGTCAGAAATGCAACTTTTTCTTAAATGCTGACTTATTAACTGTCACGGCTTATTATGAAAACATTCTGCTGCGGCGTAGTTCTAAACTGTCTTCGGAAACAAACATTACGAAACGCACTGTACAAAAGCCGCCCTCCGAAAACAAAACAGTAACTTTACTGCCTTTTTTGAATAACAGCAGCGATTACCAAAACTGTTTGTGTTTGCAATCAGTGCAGGAATACGTTTAGTTTTTCATGGTTTGTATGTTAAAAACAACAATAATTTATATGCATGTTTACTTTATCCAAATTATTTCCCCCTGCTGAGTGTGATGCCATACTTCATCCTCCAAAAAGAGTTTGGTTTCTCTTTTGTGAAGTTTTCCATTTTAGTCCCGTTTAATACATCTTTGATATTTTAATTGTGTTCTCTACAGTTGCGATGATATATGAAGTGTGGCAGGGTGCTGGAATTTCGATGGTTTGTTTTCCAGCAAATGAGAAGAGGTAATATAGATGAGTTATTTATCTGGATGTTGTTCATTCTAATTTTCGTGGTATTTTCAAGCTTGATACACATAAATTATTATTTTGAGATGAAAGTGGGATGCTGGAATCTGTGAAATCTCTGCTTCATACTCAAAATGTTGTGTGCATTGTATTAAAAACACACACACACACACACACACACACTGCCCTTTGTAGACACAAACAAAGCATTTAAAATAATCAAAGACACCCTAAAGGAAATCTCATTAAAACAAGTGATTTAATGAAAACATTTACCTTGCATGAATCGCACGGAGAAATACAGTTTAATGTATATAGCGGCACATGTTTTTCTTTACTAGACAGATAATCTGTGGCCATAGATGATAATTCTGATCACTCACACCTTTGTTTAAACCGACCCCGTTAAAAAAACAGGGAGAGAAAAAAAACTTTTGCCACTTGCCTGCTATAAACCGTTTCTGTTTGAGTCGTCCTGGACACCTGCTAAATGCATTAAGTGGATGAGATGAAATCGTTCCAAGTCGAAACAATTTGACGATTTAATAGTCATCTATAAAAGGCAGTGAATGGGAGCTCGGAGGGTCCGGGGCTCGTCTGGACTGCAGGTTTATGCGGCTGATGGCCGGGACCGGGGACCCAAACAGCGGCTCCGATTTCCTGCCTGTCTGCCTGTCTCATTACCAGCTGCGCTTCCTGAAAAGCATCCATTTAAAAAGCGTCAGGAGCTGGCTGACATATAACGTAAAGCGCCTGTAAATACCGACTAAACGATCACTGATTGAGGCCAAGCTACACATATCCAGCACATATGTGTGAGTATATAGTACAGGTGCATATTTGCAATTATGTGGTAAAATGTGCGCATGTGCAAATGCGACAGCGCGCTGTCTTTTCATCGTGTCACGAAATAAACACAAATGCTGTTTTGAAATTTAATTATCTAAGGAAAAATATCCGTCATAAACACACCCACCCATGCGTATTTGTATAATCCATAAATATTCTAATTCATACTTTTTAAACTAGGTCAATTTAAATGATTATTATCATAGCATGATTAAAGATAGGTAGTCTTGATAGGTCTATATTTTCAGAAATATCTACAGTATATAATGTTTAGTTTATTAACAGATTTTTATGTATTTACGAATTTCCTTATCATGACAAATGAACCAATAGAATTAATTTTGTTATATATCATGTCACTTTTTAATTTATGAAGCTTATTGTTAGCGCCCCTGTTAGTACTTGTAAAGTTTCTGGGCTTCGAAGAGTTAAGTGTTCTGCCGAAACCGCGCTCCGCTCCCCTCCGCGTCCGGACTGACCGGAGGCCCAGCCCTCCTGCAAACGCAGCTTCCCGAGCGCGGGGGTGGGGGGGGGCTTTCTGGAGCGTGGGTGCCCATCGCCTTCGCTTTCATCCCGCGCTCGTGCGGTTTCTCGTATTCCGTTCCGTTATTATCGCGAGCGGCTAGGGAACGCCGGGTCACACAAGGCCTCTTTATTTCTGTCTTCGGATTTTCCTCCAGGCTCCACTAGTCCTTGGAGATTTTCCACGGGGAACCAGGAGATTCGTTTAGTCTGAAAACTTTCCTTCTGGGCCTCAATCTCGCCTTGCAATCTGGGGCTCCTCTGAGTTCCCGCTTTGGAATGAGATCCCAGCAACGGGAGCCATAAACATGCTCTTATCGTCCCAGGACAGGCCCGCTCATTATCTCAGGCCAAGGGGATCACACCAGATCTCAGTCATGTCTTAATATATGTTCTCTTCTGATTAGTTTTGGTAATTTCATTATTTTACCCTTTTTTCTTAAAATAAGGTGAGCCCCTGTTTGGTGTGATACCATCCATTTTTCATTACATAAGTCACCAGTTAATGGTTACAAGACTCATGGTGCCACACAGCCTCATTTCTCTTCTTCATCTTCCAAAAGTATTGCATCTCATTAAGCTGTTACCAGGATTAATTAGTTGGATTTCTGGCTGCAGAGCAGAATAATTGAAGGTAAAGGCTGGTCCTCCTTGTGTTTATTGTTAATCGAGGGAGAGTCAAGTGCTAATGAGTGGAAATGGCCAGTTTGGAGTTCGTTTGGCCAATTGATGTGAGCGACGGGTGCTGTTTTAGCACCGGAAGGTTGCGCCGACACGCTGGGAACTGCATGGTGCTTAACGTCAGCGGTGCATCAGCCGGGTGGGCCGAAAGGTCGTTGTAAACTTCTAAACTAAGGAGGAAGGGAGTCAGGTGGGAGGGTTGCTTTTTCTGCCGCAGGGCCGTCTCCGCAGAGCGCCTGAACATTTCCCTGGCCCCAGAAGTACGTGCCGGTATTAGTGCCGCAACTGTTTACGCGGGCCCTGTTTTCAGAAGCTCCTCATGCATTTTACATTCAATTCCTGAGCTGGGTGACTTTCCAAAATTGAAAAAAAAATCAAACCGAGCTGTCAGTTTCAGAAACTTGTAATTAATCACCATGCACTGCACATTGTTAAAGGTAGAGACGCTAGGACACACTGCGTTTCGCAAAAGGCCATATGAGAGAACGCAAAAGCCATCTGATTGGTATTTGTGAAACAGGCCGGGACTTCAAAGTTTTTGTGGTAATGCATAATCATACGAGATGTCTAAAATGTATATGGCTTTACGTTCTTCCGGCTGGTGGAAAATGTCACAAGTATCCTAAACATATAAAATTATAAGAAATGTTACGATAATGCAGTTTTTTCTACTTGCATATAGTAATATACATCATTATTGCGTGATATCAGGGCTGGGCTTAATTACCAGTGTCTTAGATCGTGAGGTCATGTTTCTGAAAAGAATTTATTTTTTTTTTTTATCAGCCAGAAGAGACAAAACGAAAATGTCGTGTTTACGTGAAGATCCAAGGCGCTGTGTCGGGCCCCCGCCGCAGCCTGTGACTGTGCCGCCCTTTACTGCAAACATGTGGCTCTTTGGTCTGCGTGGGCCCCGCATCGCAGCGGCCTGCAGACTTTCCCATCGCGGAGCCCGCAGTCTGGGTGGGAGGTAGATAAGGGCTGGAACTGATTTTGTGGTTCACTGGGATCAATCGCTCCCAGATATCACTTCTGAAAGGCGAGCCATCCCAGCCCTTGCCGCTCCTTTGAACGCGGGCAAACAAATCAGTGCCGGGAACGGAGAACCGGGAATGTTCTGCTGATTGCTTAATTAATGCCATGACAACTTTCCCCTAACCGATTCCCACACGGGAACGCGGATGGGTCCTTAAGCTCTTAATTGCGACGATGACAGTGCTGGCTTTCTGCGGGCCTCGTTGATATCTCGGAGGCGTCGTGAGATGCTCTGGGGCCGCTCGCGTGCCTCGTTCCTACCTTTCAGTACTCCACTCACACTCCTCTCCGGCTCAAACACTGTTTGACGTTTCTCGCTGCCCACATCTGACACGCAGACGATAAATGCTTCCTCTGACATGGTGATCCAGTAGCCCTGCAGGATCATCTGTTTGTAGCCCCCCCCCATCCCCCCTAGCTCCTGTACGCTGCCTTTGATCCATTTGGCGCCTTTCCGGCGATCGGCCAGTCGCTGGTCCGTACGCGGTAATGAGCACGAGCTCGGCTTCTGTCCCCCGCGATGATGACAGACATGCGGTGCAAAGGTCGCTTGCCACATTCAGGCTTAAGGGCTCTCTGCAACGTACGGTGCTATGACAAATCCCCCAGAAAGCAGGATCAGTCATTAATTTGCACCTCCTCAGCTCCCGAATACCTGCACGTTTCACCAGTTGACGTCCCTCAGATATTCCCCGTCGATAAATCCGTAACGCTAACCGCGAGCAGCCCTATTATCTCATATACCTGCCTGTGTTGCATTACTAATTTTTCTAAGTACTCCATCCATCTTCCAAACGCTTTTCCAGTACAAGGTCACGACTTTTAAAAGGACCGATTTTGGAAATAGCCCTCTGAAGGCTGCATACGATTTTCAAAGCTTTTTTAAAAATACACATTTTTGTCATGAGGAATTTAAAAACATTCTTTAAAGTATTATGAAAGTTTTAGATATTGCACATAGAAATCACAGTGTCAAATGAAGCAGTGACTGATTCTCCATATTGTCCATGGTGTGTGTTCTGCCGTGAACTGGCATCCCGTCCAGGCTGCACCCCGGCCTAGTGCCCTGTGTCGCTTAGGATAGGCTCCAGTCTGCTGGGACCCAGACCAGGATAACTGCTTGGAATATGGATTAAATTAAAAGTAATGATACTACATTTAATACCGCGTTAAAAAGCTTTGCTGGCCTTACCTTTCTTACTCAGACCCTTACCTTGGCAAACATCTTAAACTTATTTGAGAATAAATTACGTGTGCTATGTTTTACGTTATACATGGACTGTATGTAAACAGATTTTTAAAGTGATCTCATCATAGCAATTTGACTTGCGCTTTGATTGAAAGGGAGAAATGCCGTATAGAATTGGCTTATTACCTTTCAGTGGAGTAAATCAAAACATACCTCCATAAATACCTTTTCTCTGCCTGAGGGAGACACGGCCTAATTGCGTAACGTGACAGTAAGAATGAGGGAGACAAATTGATTGGGACACTTACCGCTAAGTTTGGCTTTAACGTTGTACATTAACAGCTCATGAACGTTTTCTCCTCTCCTTTTCGCCACACGGTCCCTGACTTCAGAAAGATGGTACCATTTTTCTCCGAGAGGGGGGGAAAAAAAACAAGACTCTGATTGTACAGGCCATTAAATTAACTAGTCTATTTTGCCCAGAACCATTTCTGCTCCTAGTTAAGGTGAGGTAATGTTTATGCCACTTACAAAAATGAAATGAATACAATAGACATATTCACACAACATTTCTCTCAGCAAATAGAAGCAAAAAAATCTGAAACAAATCCTATATTCCTCAGCCTAATAGGTATAATTATATTGCCGATATGGTAATGCCGTTCGGCTTCCCCCAGTCTGCTGTTGGGAACAAAGAGGCAGTTGTCAGACGTCCCCGAATCAGATGTTAATGATATTTCATGACTTTGTTGAGTCTGGACAGAAACGCTAGAACACCTAGAAGGGAAATGACTTCCATGCCTAACCTATTTTAGCCAGTCTGTGCGATACAGGGCTGGGCCGGGGAGGGGGGTTGGCAACAGACCCCTGTGTTTAACGTTCTGGTTGAAGTGTGAAATAAGGGTTTCAAAGGTTTCAAGACGCCATGCTCTAGCTTTTTCCAGCCTTTTAGGGACCTTTTTGCTAAAAAAGCCATCGTAGGAGAAACTACCGGGTGCCACCCTTCCCGAGTTCCAATAGTTTGTTGCTTGTGCCATTTTTTTCGTACCTAATTTGCACTTGGCCGCACTTCATCCAGCGCGTCGAAAATGCACCGCGTACTTTCCACGCAGTAATACTTGGTCCTCTGTGTCCAGGAGGTGTTCCGTGCACTGTGAAAACATACTGCATTATTAAAGTCAAGCTGGCTCCAGCTGCACGGGGGCCGGTATATATATTTAATGGCACCGTGGATGAGAATGTAAAACTTTTGCTGGGTACGGTATTGAGGCATTTGTATTCACTTGTTGGTTAACTTAAGTGAAAACGGGTGATGACACTTTATGCGAAATGACGCTTCAAAAACTGAGCATTGAATGTGTAGTGACAGAATGTCAGATTCTGTTCTGTGCGTGAGGATTTTACAGGGAGACCTTTTAGCTGTGAGAATACCAGCATAAGCCTTTGACTCGTGTAAATGCAGTTAAACTGTACGGAGTTATAGTCTCAGTCATATTTCTGTCTGAGTGGAGAGCCAGAGGTCCTGTTAGTGGTGGTGATCTTTTTACAAGGAAAAAAAAAAAAAATAGGTGAAAAGGGAAAGAAGAGTGGGAAATAGGGCAACCCTGAAAAAGCAAGCTGCATGTTTGAGTGACAAGCATTTACCAAGCTCCGCCCACTGCTTCTAACCATATTAGGATCTGACTGTATCTACGGCAGAATACAACTACTTTAACGAAAGAATGATTCAAATTCAGTCACTTCACCATGGATTCAGGAGTTTGTAGTTTAAATTACAGTGTTTTATGGTGCTACGTTATTATACTGTTATATAAACTTAAATGTGACCGTTTTGTGTACATTCAGGTGGTGAAATTTAATTTTTATTAGTTAGAATAATGTTAATATTTATCGGAGTATCTTCTCCATTAACTCCAGCTAAAGCAAAAGTCCTTTGATGAATGACTTGTCAGATGGATGGCAGATTCTTACTTTAGATGTGTATTTTCAGGCAATCACAAAGTTTAGGTGGTAATGAGGTGGAAAATGTGTTTCTTTTAAGAAAAATTCCACGATTATGGGGAATGTCTTTTGCCATGTAACAAGCAGAGATGTGTCTTACAGACTGGCTGTTTAAAGCCCATTTTTTGTGCCACATCGTGGCCGTGTGCCGTGTTTTTTTAGATGTGTATTCCAAGTAACTCTCTAATGGTGAGAGATGTGTGGTTTTCTTGTGCCTGTGGATAATGCTGTGTGAGCACACCTGCATTCATTAATGTGTTACCTCCTCTTCAGGATTTTAGGTCATTCACTGTACTTGGACTTGCATCGGCTAATTCCCTGCTGACATATCCGTGAATTTGGTGTTTATTTGGGTTTCAGGACAGACGCCACGCTTCTCTGCAGAAACCGAATTCAAATGCCCAGCCATGTCTGGTAAATCTAAAAGTGCAACAAAAAAAAAAAATCACATATTTTGCATCAAAACGTTAGAGGATTATTATAGAGCCATGTTGGACACTAGCACTTGTTTGCATAAAACTTAAAATAATATGACTTTAGTAGTTATAGATCATTGTTATGGTGCTGGTGTGCATGCAGTCTCTTATTTGTGTTTATCACTTACTTGTCATTTCCAAATTCATTAGGCAATTTATTTTTTACCCATTGGTTTCTGTTCGCTAAATATAGTTAGAAGCAACTGAATGTACATTGGACAATTTAAAATAATTTTATTAGAAGCCCTATTTTCATTTAACCCATATATAGTATTTTATATAGATTATATTAGTATATTATAGATTTATAAAATATTTGAATGAATACATTTTGCTTTCATTAATTTGGAAAGAGAGTTTATGAGTGGTATCCTGTCCAGGATGGCCCTTGTCTCCTGTCCTGTGTTTCCAGATTAAACAGTTGTAGATGGATGGATGGATGTTTGGATGCATGAGCATTAATGTAGGCCAACTATATATGAGATACTTTAAATTAAACTTTCCAACATGCATTGCTCCAATGTTATGCCCTACTGTCTAGATCCATCCATCCGTCCGTCTTCTACACACTTACGCAGTGTGAGCTTGTGGTATCCCAGGCAGCAGAGGACACGTGGAAGGGGTTCGCCCTGGAACAGCATTCCAGTCCACTTTCTGCAACGTTCGCGTGCTTCTGCTTTTCATACAATCAGGGACGATCCCAAAGGGCGCTCAGCTGGTGTGCATTTCCAGACAATGCTAATGCCTTTCGAAGGTGCTTACTGCGAATGTGGGAACATTTATCTTGGGCCTGGAGTCCGCTGGAGGGATCCCGCAGGACTGTTTGGATGTCGGAGCATCATGGACAGGAAATCGAGGTGGATCTGGAACGCTGTGAACAGTCTCTCCTGTGCCAAATGGCTCTGAGGACCTTTTATGTTTTCAGATAAAACTCACTTCACCTGCTTGAAATGTTCCTTTATAAATCTACCTTTAGAAATTTTTAAGGCAGTAATTCGCCTCAAAGTTATTTGTGAGGCTTGAGCTTGGGCCGTGGGAGGGTACATGAATACAGGCCACTTGGTCAGGTGACTTGATTTGCTTGATCTGATTGAACCTACCTGTTACTCGTTCTCATCAGTATGCATATATGACATCCATTTGTGTTTCTTTTTCTGTGTCTTATTACCGGTCTTGTCGCACCGTCCCCGACGTCACCCCGTCAGAAAATGCTGTCAGTGAAGCAGCTTCTCACTGCCAAGTCTCCGCATCACGTGGATCTGCTCACCGGCCCGACCGGAGACGTTCTGACGGCGATGAGTCGCCAGCTGTTTGGAATTCTGACTCAGACAGTAGCCGATGGAGCTGCTGTGTTTCATTGGATGACCAGATATATTTATATACATACTGCACCTGGTCCTGTTCCGAACGCTGAGAGATCAAAAACAGCCACGGCGGATGCTAAACTCATCCCCTAATGAACTATAGCTACTTTTATGCTACCGAATGGTATAGCATCCACCACGTAAGGTACAAACACTGTTTACCAGTTTACCTGTGCTATTTTTCATCATTGGCAAGGTAGCCTCAGGCTTCCTGTTTGGTGGAACTTGCAGGTCGCATGTTTCCGAGGACATAATTAGCAGCATGAACAGTGTATTGAGAGAGAGAGAGAGAGAGAGAGAGAGAGAACACCATTTCTGAGGCTGCAAAATGTTTGGCTTATAAGTCCAGTCAGTCCAATCAAAGACCAACGTCTGGTGTATGGGCTCTGCTAATTAGATATTTGTTGTGTCTCCCTAAAACATAACCTAATCGGGAATATATATAAAAAATACAAATTAAATAAAATACAATTAAAAAGCAATTATACAATATTAGTTTATACAAATGTTTCAAATTAATTCTAGAATGATTTAATATCTGCATTAGATAATGCTTTTTTTTCTCACGTGGGAAAACTTGCCTGTTTAAACAACAAATTGATAATAATTTGCAATAAAAAATTTTTCCCTTTATTTTCCAGTGTCTTTATCAGAAGTGATTATGAACCATTTCATACAGCTGAATATGAATGAGACAATTTATGGATGATAAAGAGATAAGCAAACTAGTGTGACTTCTGCTTTTCAGACGTTATGTATCACATCCATGTTAAAGATCTTCTCTGCATTTTGTGGTATCTGTCTTCTAGTCTGTATTACATTTAAATTGTACAGGAGTCCTATGTTTAAGTTGTGTTATTATTTAGTACTATTTATATCCTGTTGCCTTATTGTCTCGTGTTTTCTCGTCCTGTAGGAAAGTACCAACAAAAATTTCCAGTACTTAGTCATGTGGCGATAATGATTCTATTCTATTCTATTCTATTCTATTCTATTCTATTCTATTCTATTCTATTCTATTCTAGATTTGTCACCATTAGAGGGTTATTTGGAATACACAATTGCTGAGTACAGTAGTCTAATATTTCCATTAACCCTGGAACTACTCTTGGGTTGAAGAACTAAGTTTGGAGAAACAATATAGTACTTCACTTTAATTTACATAAATGCTTCATTTTTCCCCCTGAAATGATCAGTTTTGTATATAAAATTTGAGCTCTGCTCTGGAACATATGTTCACCCTTCTATTCACAATAAGAGGTGACTTTGGACTATATATCATAATTATATTGTGCTTACATGTTTACCATGATTTTCTTTCATCTATACATTTTATTTTCTGTTGTTGACTATTAAAGACATATACTATACTTTACACAAACATTCTTTGCATTAAATAAACTGAATAAGATGAGTTTGAGTAGATTGTTACAGAATTTAAATTTAACTTGAAAGTTTATTGTAAAAACATTTTTACTGTTGATATAATATTCAGCAATTGTTTTTATATTATAAATTAGTTTGAATTCTAGTCACATAATCACATTTAAATTTGCATTTTTCATCATTAAATTTAAGGCACTTAAATGCATATTTTATAATTATTCAAATTATATTTTAATATATCTGGTTTTCAGTTTGAAATGTTCTTTAAAGGGTGCATGTTGCTTTTTTCTAAATAATTTTTAGTCTTAGTGACATTTGGATAAACAGAGTTTGGTTCAAACTCATCAGAAATTCAATGGGTGAAATTTTCACAAGTGTGGCAATATCAAAATTGTCTGATCTCGAGGGCAATGGGTCCTGGACCTCTTGACTGTTACTCCACAGATGCCTTTGAAATAGCTGTAACATTTACTTCTTGATTCACTTCTTGATCACTGTGTCAGTGATCGCTGAGCCGGAGGAACGTTTGCCATCGGGTGGCACCGTCTTTGATGTGTTGATTTCTTTATCCATTTGATCTGCAGGTAGTTCAGTTCAGGGGGGAAAAACGCGGCGTTGAATTGCTGTCTCTCCTGTCCTGTCAGACTGCTGCGGAGTGCTGCTGTAGTATTACACGTATGGCAACCGGATGAATGAAATGCCACCAGGATGTGGAAACAAATGTCATTTAAAAAGCTGTTTACAGCTTCTCTATTGCTGAGGATATTAAGGATTTAATCTCACGATAAGATGCATTATTTGTTCTTGGTGTGGTAGGCAAAAGGTATCAGAACTGGGAGACACGGGACCGATAGACCTGCAGTTATCTCCAAAACGCAGACTGCTTAGTTGATTTAAGTTGGCCTCGCTATTCCCTGAAATTCCCCTACCAAATAAATTTTGCAGCGTTTGTAAAAATAAAAGCAGAGTGACATTTGTAATCAAAAAAATCCCTGCATTTTTATCTTTGGATATATTCCAGCCATATGTGATGATACGGTATTTTTAAAATACCCATAAACAACTTTTTTGCGAGACGTCGGTTATTGTACCGTTGACAAATTGTTTGAACTGAAATTCTTTGATAATTACAAATACAAGCCAGGGGCGGGGGAGGCCATTCGGCAGGGTTTTCAGTGCATGTTCACGGGCGGCGCATCAGTCGAAAACCGCGAGTGTGATTCGCAGCTAGTTAGCGCATCTTTCTCGGAAAGTTAATTGTGCATAAAAGTAAATAGAACCAGGGATGCCGACCCTTGCGCATCTGGCGTGACAACCACGATTCCAGATTCCAGAAATTTTACGGCAAATCTGTATTATTCCGTTATAAACCTAAATTAGCTGCATCAAAAGGTTTGGGGTGGTTTTTGCAAACCCTACAGACTATATTTACAAGGTAATAAAACTGTGACATACGTGTAAATGTGTGTGCAGACTTGTCTCAAATTGAAAATCTCACTCCAGCCAGCTGACCAAAGTTGGCAACCCTGGCAGGGCACTCCTGTCTTGTTGGTATAGAGTAACACAGACGTGACACCAAATGGCGCTGCAAAGCCCAAATGCTGCCTGCGAGTCCCACTTCTATGCATCAGCTTTTGATTTGGATTCTTGGAAGTTAAGCGGCGGCGACGAGGGAACAAGCGCCGTTTTTCCATGTCGAGAGCGGATTGCGTCGACTTTTCCTGACAGGACATCAGTTATAGCCACAGTGTGCGGGAGACTGTAAAATCAAATTAATTTTAACACTGAAGATGGTGTATTATTTTGGCTTGAGTAACGCTCATGTAACGACACTTAAAACACACCCCCAAAGTAGGAACAGTTCTTAAATATGTCATTTTGAAAAGTGGACTTATTTTTGTAAAGCATTATAATTTAAGTTTTAATTAAGTTTTGTAATCATAATGATTTATTATCATTTATTGTTTCCAGGCTATACGTCTGGCTTAGAAGTGATTTCACAGTCAGGTGAATGAAGTGTGGGACAGATCTATATATAATGCTCCCTTGTTTAAACGCGCGCTGTTGCTCCTTACCTAGTAGAATATGCATGCGTCTAGTCTGGCTCCCCTTCTGTTTTCAGTTTGCAAATTAACCTTTCATATGGCGTGTTGTCAGAAGCACTCTGCAAAGCGAAACACATTGCACCATATGCTCTACTGCAATCCATTACGCCGGTGTCTGCTTCAAACGCCGCCTCGCAGATTGATCCTTTACTTTAAGCCAAGATCAAAATACATTAAATTCAGGACTTCGAGATAAATAAACGGGGTCTGAAATCGAACGTGCCTTATACTTGCTTCCCAAAACGCTTTCTGCTAATGTTAAATATTTTGATTTGTAAAGGACAAAACTACTCTAAAGATTTATTTATTTTGTATTACTTCGATGTGATGTTTTCCTTAACATTCTTTTACTTATTTTGGTCCTTGTGTGTATGTATGAGGCGTGTATGTACAATAATAGAACCTTCTGTCACATTTCATGGGTTCATGATCGAGTTGGTTTGTGAATTATGCATGCACATTTACTAATGTTTCATACATGTCTGTGATTTCATACATGGCTACACATTCTGAGGTGAAGCCAGAGTTAAGAAACCATTGTATCTGCCGGTAGAAGCAGTGCAGTAACACGAAAAGCCTGATTGGCTGCTTACAGACTTTTTTGTATGTATTATACTTAGTGTTTGTGAACAATTAAACCACTGTGTCTGTTATGGGAGCTGCTTTATATCACATGTTTCAGCAGTGACTGATGACCACAGGTGATATGGCAACGCACTTCGCTTGGCTGCCTCGCTTTTCAGAAAAGCTAAATTACAGCTCGTATAGTACTTGAAGTCTTGTTATGCGTAAATTTTGCGAAAACTTGGGCGCTGTGTAACTCGGCGACTTTTGATTGGTCAATAGGTGCCATCAATCACTGTGGCCAGTGAGCGTGAAGAAATATGTGCAAATGACTTAGCGACATGCTAACGCTGATTGCGCGGCTTTCTCTACGCTAGTCGGATAGCTCGGCCTCACCTAGCATACTGTATATAGGAAGTACCCAGCGCGCAAGAACATCCGACTTACGGAAAACTTGTACCTAAAAATGGGCTATCATGAAGTCTATTACATAAAAAACTGTGCTAAATACAATGGTTCGTAATAACAAACGTATGCACCACTTGTGATACTCGTGAAAACATTGTGCGACTTCTGTGGTTCCTTGGCTCCAGGTACAGTACAGTACCATATGTGTGGTTACTTTTGTTATTGCTGTATAATTATTTACAACTTAAATAAAAATTCGACTTAAAGACAAAGTTAGGGTCACAGTCATATCCCATGTTCAGAACTGTACCCTGATATCTTTTATCATATGCGCTTTTAACCGATAGGATGATAAATGGAAAATAATAATAATAAAAAAAAGAACTGTGCAGGCCTTTTGCCGGAGATACAGTGGCAGTTTTAATGAAAATGTACCTTGTGTTTGAAAATTAGCTTTGAGGAAAAGAAAAAAAAATATGAGGACCTTTATATGGCTTGGTGTATGCCTTCTCAGAGCCTGTTTGGGGAAAGCAAATGAAACAGCCTTGTGTGAATTAGGAAACCTTTAAATAACTTTTTAGACAAAAGTATACTGAAGCATTTACACAAAATTTGCTGCCGTTTCAGATGAGAGATACAATCAAAATTCAAGAGTAATGGGCCTTAGGCGATGTAAATGGAACAGGATGTGTCAAACAGAAAAAAACACACACAGGTCTCACGTAGCTGAGACAGCTCATTGCCATTCCAGCGTTATACATGTAACGCAGAAACCCAGCATAAAGCACCACTATTCATTGGAGAAAACATCATGAGAAAATTAAGCACCTTCCCCTTATCACCCCGATCTATCTTCCGTTAAGGCAGTTGTGGGCAATCTTATCTGCAAGGGGCCAGTGTGTATGCAGGTTTTTGGGATAACCTTTAGGTCAGCTCTTCAAACCCAGGTGTGAGGAGTCTTCGGTCAATCAGTCCTCTAATTAGTAATCTGATTAGGGAGTTGCAGCAAAAACCTGCATACACAGTGGGCATTTCTGGATTAGACTGGCCACCCCTGTTTTAAGGATTGACAGAAAGTCACTACATAAATTACTGGGCCTGGACACCAAATGTTGCTGACTTTTGTATGCATATATATATATGTGTGTGTGTACATCTATATATATATAAAAGTCTTAGGCAGTCCAAAGAAGTGTTTAAACCTGTTTATCTGGGTAGCAAGTATACTTTGGCTTAGAACAAAATACACAATTTAACATTAGAACATGTGCAAATTAAGAGTAGCACAATAATTTCTTCTGTTTTCTAAAAAGTTCCTGATATCTAGTTGGATGTCTAGATGAACGCCGCTTCAGTTCCCAAAC
>JAODLC010000050.1:10603512-10632036 GCA_026781145.1 Hippopotamyrus pictus
ATAATATAGATATATATATATATATATATATATATATATATATATATATATAGAATAAAAGAATAAAAGTAATATGTTTACTAAAAGTGGAGGAGAATGTGAGGTAAATCGATTGTTCTCTTGGGTTGACACCGTTCAGGCCAAAGGGGATGACCTCAGTTCTTAATTAGCATGATTAAATGCAGAATTCCAGGGGTGTTAAGCGCCCTGTCGCCGAAACTGATTTCCATCGAGTGGTTTCTCTTGGCACTGCGAGTGTGAGGCGTAAAATGAGACTCCGAGGAGTCAGAACACCATTTTTATACTTTTATGTCTGGTTAAGAAAGCCTGGCACTCCTTACCGTTTCATTCTGCTTTGTTTGATTCTGGTTTCTTTTCGCCTGTGCCCCCCTCAGTATTACTTGCATCATGCTGCATGGCCAGACGGGCCGTTTAAGGGGCTGCTCGCACAGGGTCGTGCTTGTATTGGCTGTTTTATTGGGCAGTTTTCATCCAAATTTAGAAAAAAAGCTTCCCCCAATGATTTCCCATAAATATAATTAGAAAGAGCACTAAAGTTTATTTGCAAAATTAAAATTATAAGAAAAGTAACCATAGAGCACATTAAAATAAGTGATTTAACTGTCTAACATAACCAGTGATGAAGTGTCCAACCCAGGAGGTTCTAATAACAATAATTTCTGTCCAATAATTTTAATAACGGGGTTCATCATAGTACATTCTTTTTTATTATCAATAAAAATTTTACATGAATGATGAACAACAACTAGTAACATCCATCCATCCATGCATCCATCCGTTTGGGTACAGGGCACCTGGAGCCTATCCCAGTCAGCATAAGGCAAGGAAACGCTTTGCAAAACCCTTAGGCAGTCAAAAGAAATGTTTCAAGGTATCTTTATTCTGGGTAATAAATGCATTTTTGCTCCAAACGTGAAACACAATTTTATATTAGATTATATAAAAACTACCTAACACAATAAAAACTAACAGGAATTTCTTCTGTTCTGGAAAATTTACTGATACCTAGTTGGAAGGCCAGATGATCGCCGCTTCAGTTCCCAAAGCTCTCCTCAGGGACACCCCAGCCATTCCATGTGTTTGTTACATTTCACCACCGTGAAAACAGTTTCACAGTTTCAATCAATCAATCAATCAATCAATCAATCAATCAATCAATCAATCAATCAATCAAATTATTTTGGAAAAAATCAATGGCATATTGATTAGCTATATGAGGTATGTTGGTGGTTGAGTCAAAAACGATATGGGTGTATTGGATGGTTACTGTGGTAATTATAGGAGAGGTTTGAAATGGTTCAGCTAACACACATCGACAGGTATAATATCATAGTTTTACACCAGCATGAAGACCATTTAAATGGTCTGCACAGTACAGCATATATACACAGATACACACAAAGTCCATGTATTCATATCTTTGTGGGGAGACTCCATTCATTTCTATGGGCACAACTCTAATCCCAGGTATGACGGCTTTAACCCCTACTGAGCCCTAATGTTCACTATAAGTAACAAAACAGAGACTTTTGGCATGTTTAGTGTTTTGATTGCAGTCACAGATTTGTATAAAATTTTATTTCCCCTTGTGAGGACAGAAAAAATGGTCCCCACAACATCAAAATAACCGTTTTTGTATTACATTGTGGGGACATTTGTTCTCCACAGTGTAATATATACATGACCCACACACACGCACACACACACAAATATATTTCAACAGTTTATGCCGAAAATTGTATCCCTCTAAATGGCCAGGAAATATTTTATGACTGAGAACCTCATTCCGTGTGTGGCGACTAGATTTAAATGCGTTTGTAACTTTGTTGCATGGTGGAGCAAAATTAGGCCTGTCACTCAGGCCTACCTTTCATGCATCCGGCGCTTTGCTCACCTTATGTGGGTTGTCATTAGTCTAGGCATATACTTTCGTAAGGTCTGATAATGGAGAAGCAAGTACAGAGGATGTGAGCGGGCTCTGAGCGGCGAGTGTGCGTACGTTGCATTTCTGAACATCTGCTGTCTGTCCTCCGATGCCTGGGCGATGATGGTCACAGAGGGAAAGCGAAACGGATGCTGCCATTTTCATGCCAGTTTGATTTCGATAAAGTGCCAGAAATATCAAACTGTAAAGTGGTAAATACTCTGAAAGTAGCAATCAAAGCTATTTTTATGGAAGCGCTTTACCAACCTGTTAATCCCCATCGGACCTGCATTAACCGGAGGGGTACTGAGCTTACCTCCTCTGTTACGGATATGGTGCTGTCGTCCAAGCTCGCTGTGAGACCTGGGGTATACATCTGACATTGTCAAAGTCAAAGTCAACTTTATTGTCATCGTGTGCATGCAGCATGTGCAACAAAAAGAGGCAGTAGGGTCTCAGTGAAGGAATCACACATAGAAATAGTGTTAGGCAGGACGACTGTCTAAATAACATAACGTTAAAAACTAATGCAGCTGCTAATGTCCTGAGCAAGGTGTAAGGCTCGTATATACACACACTCTTTCCACTTTCCATACAGCAGTGTCCATATTCAATTCATTGCATCCCATATTCAAGAATCCACAGTAATATGTCTCAGAAATAAACCAATTGCATCTCCTTTAATCTGGATCTGCCCACCACAGGGCCGCGTTCACAGCCACCCACCGCCCCCATGTAGCGGAGTCCTCTTCAGGCAGCAGGTGGCGAGCCTTTGCAGTTCGGCCTGATCCCAACGCGTGGCTTAGCACTGTCACGGTGTACCTGTTAGGCGTTAAAGCCTCCAGTTAGCCTCTCCGGCTGCGTTACGAACCGTCCTCTCACGCTGACGGAAAATCGTTTATGTATTCCTCATTCTTGGCGGCTCCTTCTCAAGCCTTGCTGGTAGTACATCATGTTTAAAAATCATTCCCAGCCAGAACGAAGCTTATGTCTGCGCCATTATTAACGCAAAAAAAAGAGACTTACCGCATTGTTCCTCCCTTTGAAAATCGAAGCAGTATGTACACATTGCCAATATGTCAGGCTCAATAAATAAATAATATGTTATCTCTCAAGGGAAACATTTATCTAAGCTCTTATAATAATTTGAATGATAATTAAATGTTTTCCTAAAATAACAAATGCACTTTAAATGGGCATACTCGTCTCTGCACGCATTTAGAAGCGCAGTGCAATTTTTCGCCTTCACGTAATTTTGCTTTGGTTTATATACAGAAAACTTTTTTTGCGAAGGAGCCTCAGTGCAGGAACAGTGAGAGCCCCATGTGAGAGTGACATCCTGACATCCATAAATGCGGTTTTCTTCACGGAAACATAATAAGTTAAAGATGAAGTTTGGCCTCCGGTTTTCTTTGAGTATCTACACAATCAGTTTAGCCTGTGCCTGTAATTTAAGGCTTTCGGAATCGCTCCTCTCCTCTTCTCTCCCTGCTCTTTTATGTGGAGGCCACACTGGCATTGTAGTCATGATTGTTTGCCATGGCAGTGCCCCGTGACTGCACACAGATGAGTGAACTTGATGACAGTTGTCGAAAATGCCTGGAATTACCACTGACGTGTGCTTAATAAGCCAGGCCTCAACTCAATGCTCCCTCCAGTATTTATTTATTCAGGCTCGTAGCATTTTTTACTTCTTCTCTAGTCAGAACCTGAAGTAATCCACCAAAATGCACCATAGTACGTCGACTGTGTTCCTCTCAAACCTCCAGAACTTAAGTATTAAGAATTAAAAGGAAATGTGGCACTGGAATCAAAGTCACATGACAAGGTTCACGCGTCAGGGTACCTTAATAAAACCCTTAAGGCTCAGTACTCTGGACATCTTCAGTGAACTGAGTCTGTAAGAAATCTGAACTGTAACTCACCCTCTGCATGTACCTCCCCACAACTCCCAGCCCCCCCCCAGTCCTGGTCATCGTATCTATTCTAGCTTTCAAATCAACCCATTATAGATGGGAAAGGACAGGCCTTTTCACATCCAAGGTAACATTTTTAATGAGGCCAGTGTTTGGTTTTGTTGAATACCCCAATATGCATTTTGTTCTGCATCAACAACATTCAGTATTTTTCCACGATGCAGTTCTGATCTGCCCCCCCCCCCCCACTTAGTCAGAGGATGATCCATTTCAGTGCTCTGCATTTCCTGCTGGCTCCAGCCTTGATGAATACACAGATCGGACCATCCATAATTTCGGTGCTGGGCAGGTTAACCTACCGATCATCAGCAACACAGAACGGCAGCAGGGAAAACACAAAGACAGTCGGGTGATGCTATGTTGCTTGGGTATTAGCATCGATTTAAAAAAATAAGTCTGAAATTCATTGACAATGGGAATTAAGTCAGGGAGGGGGTTATTGTTCCTGTCTACCATACGATTATCTACAGAAATAACTCTGCTTGATAAAGGTTTTAGCACATTCATCCATTTTACAAAACCACATGTGTGTCCTATTAAGGGTCACAGTGCGTCGAGAGCCTATAGGCACTAGGCAGGGAGCGACCCATCACTGGGCACAATCGCGCACCACACACTCACACCGACGTGCAGTTTGGCAGCTCCAGTTAACCTCAGCATGTTTATAGACTGTGGGGGGACACCGAAGCACCCAGAGGAAACCCCACGAGGACATGGGGAGAACATGCAAACTCCACACACATGAAATACCAGTGGGGACTCAAACCCAGGACCCAGAGGTATGAGGCAACGGTACAAAGCACTGTACCCCCATACCACCCCTTTAGCACATTCTCGATCATGAATTTTAGCAAGTATTGTTATAAGTACTCCTAGACTAAAATATTTACAGTTAAGGCATATCTACTTAGAACTTAACATATTAAAAAGAAAATAGTACAAAACAGAAACACTGTGACTTTTAAGTGACTGTTTGGCAGACACTGTATTTTGCTTGTGATAAAGTTAGTGAAACTATAATCAAAAGCAGATTTCTCATGATTTCTAGTGATAGCTAATGCTAAATTATATATAGAAACTTATATCTGACTGAAAGTGAGAGTTTCAGGTGTAGTGGGCTTTGAACATGTAGAGAACTGGCTCAGAAAAATAGATAAACTTGTACGGAAGATGAAAGCCCGGCGATTTTGTACACGTGTGTTTTTTCCCGGTTTGACCGATGTTTTTGCGACTCTATGATAAAAAGCGCATGTTCTAAATTAGCTACGCAAAAGCAGCTGCAGATTTAAATATTGAAAAATTGAGACAAGAGTTGAACTGCATTTTTTGTCAGAGCTTTAAATTAGGTGGTATTTGGTATCTGAATTTATTGTATTTCAGTGACATTTCGAAATATTCCGGGGTTCCTAACAAGGGCAGTATTTCTTACGTTGAAATGGTGGTTTGATGAATAAACGGCATGCTGATTTTGAGAAAGAGGGTATTCTGTCTGATTGTTTTGACAGATAACCAGCCTAGAGTCTTGGTCATTTGAACTAAAACGTTCATGCAACACATGATTGCGTGATGATTCCGTTTTCTTGTATACCCCTGAAAAGGGAATCCCTTAATAAATTGAGCTCCATGTCAAATGGCAATGGCAACTTTATTTATAATGCACTTTACAAGTCTAAGGATACACTAAACATATAATTAAAATTCATTGTAATTGCCATTGTGAAAAATGTTTCTTGAGCCAAGAGAAGTATTCTGCTTCTTTGATTATCTAATCTATATAATATGATCATCATAGTTTAAATGTAGTGTTACTTAGCCATGCACCAACATTTTGTACCATAATTCTACAGTTCCTGTCCTATTCGGGATGGTTTTTTCCGATTGAATTTAGCCTCTTACCACTCCTCCTTCAAAATAACAAACTGAAGACCTACCTAATCATGTGTCGCCGAATATATAATTTATATGTTGTACTCATCAACCAGATCAAAAGAACAATAATCAAAGTCCAGTAAATGTGCAAGAAGAAAGCGTTGCTTTTAACCTGCCATTGCAAATATACCATGAGGCTGAGTAGTAACAGATTCCACTCTATGGAAGACATGCTTTACCAGACAGAAATTATATTTTTACATTTATTTCTGGTTGTGCGCCAGGTTCAAAGTATTGACCGGACTGAATGTGACACCTGAATGTGGCTAGGTCTTGTCCGCTAGCTATTTATCTCATGAGTGAGGGTCAAGTAGAGCGTTTCATTTCCTTGGAGTTTAGAGCCTTTCCTTTAAGTCTGGGCTCTATGAGACAGAGCCGCACTGGGAGGCCTCATCAAGATGGAATGAGAATTCTGAGTCTGCGGGTTACGATTGCTGGGCCGGGACCCTGAGTCACATAGTCCATGGGGGGCCGAGGATCTACATGGGCTAACAAGGTGAGTGATGTGAGGGTATCTGAGAGTGACGCCTGTCTTCCTGTCAGGACAAGGAGGCAATGTAAATAAATGTAGGCGAAGGAGGCATGTAACGCTGTCAAGGCTGGGGGTAATGGTTACTCGAAGTACACAGGGGGGGTGTTACGTTCCTGGTAATCATGCAGGTTGTTGGAAATGCTACCAGGCTGTGTCCCAGAGGCGAAAGCTACATATCATTCCTGAGACAATGAAACAAAAAAAATAGATTTTACAGCCTCCACTGCAGAAAAGACAGTAATGACAGACAACTGAATGTGTCTTAAATTGTGACATTTAAAAATTAAATTTGCTTTATATTGTGAAAACACAAAGCCACTTTTGAACTCTATCCATTCATCATATGTCTGAATAGTTACATTTTTAATAAAATGATAATCATCATATTCATTTCCAATTTGGTGTTTTTGTATGCAGCATGTTTAAGATGGCTTTAGGTCACAGTTTGAAATGGTTAATTTGTTTTTGACTGGTGAATAAATGACCGCTAGTAGAAATGTTGGGGGGGTGTCGACAGCCATTTGCAGAGCATATGATCGATGCTTAAGGGGCTGTCCATCTGCTGTTTCACCTGCAGTAGGTTATTTAACAATCAGCAAACTTACATCCTGACACGCTCCACCATTAGTTACCCCTTCGCATAAACATCCTTGCTGTGCTCGTACTTTCCTGCTCCGCGTGATTCATTCTCATGAGATGCTGGGCTGCTGGTTCATTCCTCTTGTGCATGAAGACAGTTTATGGTCATTTAATTCCCATAATTCTACATATTCCATCCCGTATATGTACCGATTCATTATTATTGCACATAATGTATTGTAATTTTTCTCAGTGAGTCCATAGCAGCTAATGCCTGCTTTACTATAGATAAGTCAGGTTGTAAAGCTAATTTAAAGCAGTTTGCATTCATCCAAATTTAGACAAAAAGCCAGATCAAATCAAAGCACTAACCCACCCTCAAACCACAAATTACAAAACCAGTTTTGATTGTGGCCTCCCTATTGGGTATAAGAAATAGACCACTAGTAAAACAAACCAGTTCCAGGCTTATAAATCTGGAATAGGCCACTGGGTGTAGAGCATGAGATAGGTCCAGCCAAGGATCAATATAGCTGAACTGGCTTCACCTCTGTTTTTTTAATGCTACGGAGGTTGATGATGTGCACATGCCCTTTTGTCGAATAACATATACAATTCCGAACCCTATATATTCTTAACATGAAATATCAAAGGGCTTTTGAGGTCCTGTATTCATACATATGCGCACAAACAACGTCGGTACATTGACAGGATTGCAAAGGGATTCTCATTTTTTACTTCATACTGTAGTCATTTTAAGATTTGTTTTTGCTGAAGCTAAACCAGAAAGATCAGAATTATTTCTAACATAAAAATAAAGCTTACAAATATTAAATAGTAATCAAAGTAGGATATTCTTTCAGAGAAAAAAATGTAATCAAAGTAAGAGTCATTGAGGAAATGCGTTAATGAATGCATATGTCATTATGAAACTGAGAAGTCGTCAACACTCACATTACAAACACGATGGGCTTGTTATAAGTAATGTGACACCAGGAGGCACAAGTCAGTCAAGAAAGAGGAACTGGCTCTGATGAGCCCTGATGCTATTGATTCTGGACATGCAGTCTCTTTGATTTACTGATCATTATTTAATCTTCAGAAGTTGGCCTTTTTCAAGATCAGATCACAGAATCGAATGAATCCAACAAGCCATAAATAAGTTGCTTTTGGGGCCCTAATACTCCCAGTTTTTCCACACATGTATGGAAACTTACTGTACATGTACTTACTAATCTGCATGCTTCTTTCCAGAAGAGTAACATTATAACTGAATGTGGATTTTATTTCTGCTCCTATAGGCTTCCAGAATTTGCAGAACAAACATTTCAAAAACGGTTCATATTTTTTGAGAAAAAAAAACAGACACAGGCACACCCAAAGCTTCCTTTCATTACAAAATGATTACAATTAAAAGGCAGGATCAAAAAAAATGCAAGATATTTCTTTATTAAAAGAAGGTTAAAAAAAGACCTAAGCTTGTTCACTGACAGGAAGTGGAATGAAAATGAGATATTGAGTATCTGGTGACATGTATCTAATTATGTGAATGTGCTGTATTATGTGTGATTGTGATTTTTATGTGTGACTGTCTAATATTGTCGTACCTCACAGAATTTTAGCTTACATGGCTCATGTTTCTTGAAGTGCCCCTTCTGATTGTCAAATATATGCGCAATCTGCAGCAAACTCTATTTGCCAGGCAGTCCTGATACTGCACATGATGAAGGAAACACAAACTTCTTCTGGAATGTGTTTACACCAGCCTGCTTTCTGCTTTGTGGTCTGCATTTCAGCCTGCTTTCTGCTTTGTGGTCTGCATTTGCATTTGTTTGTCGTGGAGCCCCAGAACATAGATTTCCACCTCAGAATTGCTTCAAATCAAACTTGTGGCCTTTATGAAAGAAGATTCCAAGAAGTCCGCTCCCCGACGAGGGGTGCTGGCACCCCCAGGTTAAAATCTGCATTCGGAGGACGCGGTTCATGTATCCGGTCATCGGGAGACCCTCAATAGGCTACCTGGGGTTCCCCATGTCCTTAAGATTACATTACAGCCCCTGCAAGCTGCTGAAAATTGATTCTGATGGATTCGTTCCCATGACTGATGACTTTATGTATACGAGCCATTGACTGTAGGAGTACATTGCAGACGTGGACCCTTTCTGCCATATGGTGCCCCATGGTGGCTTAGCATGTGTCACTCGGTAGGTGTATTCCGTCCCATATGGTCCCCCCTAGCGGCTAAGCAGCCTCTCCAGAGCGTTCATAGCTACACTGGCAAGACTCATTTGACTATCAGCATAGGTGGAACAGTGACTCAGCACAGTGTCCTCTTACGATAGACAATGTCATAACTATATCGGTACGGAATCTGTCAATCAAAAGAGATGGCGTGATTTGCGCAGTATTGAATGTCCTTGCAGCTCTAACCTTAATATTAAAAAAACAGAAATTCAATTACTCAGGCTCTCAGTTAATGACTTGCTTCTGTAATTCGCATCTTGAGGAAGTATTTATCTGTTCTCAAATGATGCACCGCTTTGGAGAAATCAGAATTCCGTGTGACTTCTTCAAAAGAATTTTCACTGTTTTTTAGCCCAGTCCCGGATATTGCAGCTCTCTCTGATATTGCAAGCTTACAACAGATGTGGGACGGGGTTTTCCGAAAAAAATAATTTCAAGACAACCAATTTACTAATCTCTGAATGACTTCATCTTCATTTTATTTGTTTTTTAATATTCTGCTTTCCTGCTCCGTGTCTTTGGACGGTGTCATGACTTTCTAAGCTCCGCCAGCTGCTACATGGTGTTGGCTATTAAATTGGTTATGAGATATTTTTGCTATTTTTTGAGATAGAAATTTAAGTGGAAAAAAAATTCTGTAGAGCAGAAGTTCAAAACTGCCACCTTCTAGTGTCTACATTCAGACAGCACCAAGTCTTGCTGACTTCAAAACTCTAGTTTCAGGAATTTTTAGTGCGAGAAAAATACCAGAATTTTGAAGCTGAAAGTTTTATACCCAGGTTTTGAAACTTCTATACCTCACCCACACTCACCTCTGCTACATTTGTTTTTATTAGCTCAACACTGTCATAGATTTACATTTTCTATATTAGCAGAGATTTTTATAAAAAATGACATACATTTTTTTTTGTTTTTCAGAAAGCAGGCTCAGACAGTCCCTGGAACAATTGGAGGTTAAGGGCCTTGATCAGGGGCTTAATAGTAAAATCCCTCTGCCAACCCTGGGATTAGAACCAATGACCTTCTGATCACAACCCACTGAGCCACTGGCTGCCCCCATAGATGTACACTTTCAATTTATGTTTATTTCAATTATTTTCTAGAGCTTGCTGTGCCTATTGATGTCATCTATACTTTATTAACCTGCCATTATATAATGTTGCTTCACTGTCTTGTATAAGGCTCGCACTGATGTCTTGCTGTTGATCTGAATGCGTCGGATCGACGTGTTGGGGGTATTGTTTGCGAACAATGTGTGATCTGGCTGACATGTTTTCTTCCAAGTTTCCATGTCAAGTCAGGTTATGTGATTCGTGAGCTGATCCAGGTTCATTCAGCTTACATTACCTAGATGACAATGATGTGATTTTGACATTGTAATTACTCACATTACAGTTGATTTCCCTCACTGGCCCATTAAATGCATTTTTCAACTTGTTGAGTCCATTGTTTATGGGTGTGTGATGCTTTATCTGTTGTACATTATTAGTATTGTCTTTCTGTTCAACCGAAATTTTCATTAGATAAAAATAGTAGTTCAGGATTGCAAAGTCCTCTTTTCCCACAGCCCCATTAGGAAAGGATAATATATATGTGTTATGTCATATATCATATTATATATTTTATACTATGTTTTATACTTTTTTTCTAAGCAACAATACTGATTTTTTTTTTGTCTTTGTAGTTCACTGGGTAGGGTGACTGGTTCCACACCCAGTCGTTTTTTTTTCGTTTCTGGTTCCTGGATCAAAAGGGGGAGTTGACCGGTTAACTGCCTTGTATCCTCTCGCTGGCGGCTTAAAATCCGAACAGCACCTCAGGCCAGACAGGCTCTAAGATGTTCAAATATTGTCTTGGCAAGTCAGGCCAGTTTAGTTCATGGTATTGTATTATTGAAGGTCCCCGGGGCAGTTCATGCCTTTGACACCAAACATATCATTTCAACTTTTTCATTTTAAATCCTTGATAATTAATTTCAAAGCAGAGTTGCGTAAGATTTGAAATGTGGCTACAGAAAACAATCATAATGGGAGTTACTACAAATATTTAATATATTTATATACATACACATATATATATAGTTTTTCTCCCTTTTTTTTCCAAAGTACAGTACCTATGTGACAAAATTGATTTTTGTCTTTGTAGTTTACAGGGCAGGGTGACTGGTTTGTTTCTGGTTCCTGGATCAAAAAGACAAGTTAACCTGTTAATATATTTATATACCAGGAATACACACTTGCACACACGTCTATATCTATATTACACAAATGAATGGTCATCTGGAATTTATTGTGATTTACTGTCCTGGTGCATAGATGTCTATTTGCTAAATGTGAACCTTGCACATTCCCTTCTTTGGGCGCATAAATCTAATTTACACCACTGGAAACAAGTGTGAAAAGTGGAATGAGTTACTGCCTCACACAACACTGGAACTATCTTGTGTATTTTCACTTTTATAACTGTATCGCCTTTCAGATCTGTACGACATGTAGCCCTGTGATTATTACAGCAGGGATTTTATGTTCGACTGTCCAGTTGGTCACTAAATTATTGCCGTTGATGCTGCCACGACTGACCGAACGATGTAGCGGTCAGTGCTGTCGCCTGGGTCTGGAAAGTTGCGGGCTGACAGCGGTGCCAAGTTTGAGTCAGCCCGGCCCTAAATCTAAAAAGGGGATTTCTTGGTCAGACAGAGTGACCACAGAAACTTCAGGCAGTTCAGTGTTTTCCAGTCTTCTCATGGAGCTTGTGGGCTGACAGCAGAACAATGCAGGTTCAAAGACGTGCAGCGAATGGGCCTGTAAAAGACATTAGCTGAGAATAGTAGTGGTGGTGACCATCTGCTTTGTGTGGAGACTGGATAGGATGGTATTTGTGGGAAAAAAATATTGCGTTTTGTTGTTGCTGCTTTGTTTCTTTTCATGTGTGGACATTTTTATGTTTTTAACTTTGAACATCCCCTTTTGATGCCTTCGTTGAGGTTTTCCTCTCACCATCCTCCACGATTTAATTAGTCCTGTTAAACTTCTCAGCACCCCGAAATCTCATGCACAGTAGGACTGGTGCATATTCTGATTCCAGAAAAATATGTCTTACAGAAAGAATCCATCTATTAAAGACCGGTTAAGGCGCAGTACAGATAATTAGCATTGCCAGACCATGGTCTGCATCCGACGATGAACCGAGCTATCGGCAAGTGTTCCACTTCCAAAAAAATAGCGATCGAGTCATACAGCATGTACCATTTTTCAAAAGCTGTAATTCTATGTCGTAGAACATGACGAATCTGGCAATTCCAAATTATACCTGGCTAACCGAGACATTTTTGACTGAATAAAACCATTTTGTAACTAAAAAAGCAATAAACGGCCTTTTCATGACGTTCTACAAAACTTAAAAATAACAAGGATACAAGATGTCTGAATAACAAATAATTTCCTTCTCTTTTTGTAATCCATTAAATTTTGTGATCCATTAATATTGGTCCCTTTTTTTTTTTTTCAAAAAAAGGAAATGATTCATACTGGATCTGTAGTATTTCATTCTCAATCACTGGCATTTAAAGAGCAGATTATACGTCTCTCTGTTGTCCTTTCTGGAAAAAATGGGGCTGTTTTCTTTTTTCAGTTGCTGTTCAATCTAAACACCAGTGAGAGAATGAATGTGAAAATGAGAAAGTGGGAGATTTATATATAAGTCTGTCCACTTCTAACGTGAGGCCCTAAAGCTAATTGTATGGATAAAAGAACAAAAAGAATATGCCCTGGCAAGAACCAATGGGATGCAGCCAAGGAAATTCAATTTTTGCAAAGAGCGATATTCAAGTGCAGCATGGAGACTCTGAGAAAAGCACCTGGACGGGCAATCGGTCTACCTTACAGTGGAGGTCTACTCATTCAACCAATCAGAGAAGGCCGATACAAAAATGCACCTGGGGTTATTCTGGGTAGGACACCTAGACAGACAGATCAAGCTACCCCACAGTGGAGGTCTACTCATTCAACCAATCAGAGAAGGCCAATACAAAAATACACCTGGGGTTATTCTGGGAAGGACACCTAGATAGACAGATCAAGCTACCTCACAGTGGAGGACAAGGCCGATGCAAAAACGAAATAACCACATCGTCTTCAAAAAGCACCTTTATCAAAGCACTATCCAGACTGTCCGTATCATCTACAATCAGCTGGACTGTTGTTTGTTGGGGCACAGAATTTTTTTAAAGAGGAGAGTTGAATTCCTGACAAATTCCAGAGAGGTTCCTCTGCATGGGACTGTTGAAATGCCACAAGGTGCAGGAATGAGGATGCAGACATCATCCCGTTAGGTCCTGTGATATTACTAATGAGGGAAACATTCATTTTGTACTATTAAGTTTATTGGCCCCCTGGTAGCTTTTTCTCTTTACCAGGGAGGTTTCATTTTCTTCTTCTGCTTCAGTTTACACTTAAGATACGCTCCTTATTACCTTTGTTATCCCGAAGATGCCTTAATTTAAATCATTACCACCACAAACATCAAACAGAACACAGGCCTAGATAGATCTAACATCTCTACCTATATAAAACAATATCTCCACTTTCAGTTCTTACGACTAAAATACGCATAAATGTCACTATTAGCTAGCGCGACACCATAAATAATGATAGGCATGAAATCTGGTCAGTGTTTAGTTTTTTTTTATAGTTTAATACATGAATATAATCCCATAATGTTTGCAGAACCGTAACCACGTTTCGTTTGGTCATTGTTTCTTGCTTGTTCTTGTGGTTGTTCGTTCGTTTGACTGTTGAGAGGCTGCTCTGCAGTGCTGGACAGAGCCAGAGGAATTCAGCCCCCGGCTCACCAGCCAGCTGATAATACCTGCTAGATCTATGTAATTATATGCTAATCATTCCAGAACTTTTTTATTCCTATTATCCTTTTTGATATGAAGCTACCCCTGTACGTGTCTACACAGGCCTCGTGTAAAGTACACAACAAATCAGTTTTTACAAATATTAATTAGGTAGGAATGCTTCAATACGCTTAGAAGTCACTGGAATAAATGAATACTATAATTATATGTATTTTAGAAATATCTTCTTCCTGAAGCAGTCCAGCATGTGAGAACTCTAAAACTTGCTTTAATCTTCTCATTTATGTGAGGCACGAACAAGTTTGAACAGTTACGTTGCCCCGCTTTAGTATATAGTTAATGGGATTGTGTGATGACAGTCACACTCCAGCTTCTCTGCGTTTTATTGATGTGCGTTTGGTCTTGCCAAAAAAAAAAAAAAATCTAGGTGATAATAAAAGAATTCTGAATGAAGCCTGTATAATTCACTCCGTAGTTTTTGGCTTCTTTGCAGTGAACTGGAAACCATATAGTGCCCCCTATGCAAAAAAAAAAAAAAACAAAAAACCCAAATTTACAACAGAGGAGCATTTGAGAATTCTCCATAATGACCAGGTGACGAAATGTTCAAAATGTATCTGTGGCATGAAAAGTAAAACAGTTTCAATATTACAATTCAATATTATGTGATAAATGTGTGTCGTTTGCACGGTTTGTTGAACTTGGTTCCTAAGCAAGGGCGAAGATTTGGGTATGGATGGCAGGGATGTGCCCCCACCCATTTTATGGGAGTAACGTGTGTGCTTAGCGGGCTGTGGGGTTCGGGGCAGATTTGATCCCTACCAATGCTGAAACCAAACCTTCACCCTTGTCCCTAGGCCTCATATAGGCTTGGTCAAATATGCAACTATACATCTCATATTTAACGGGCAGTGTCACAGATTGCGACACCACATCTACACCCATATATTTTTAATAAAGCGATTAGGGACGCAATAAAGTGATTAGGGATGTTGTGATCCAGAGACTATCCCAAAGAGTACAGGACATGAACTAGGTTACACCCTGGATACATAGGAGGAAACTCAAACGAACGCAGTAAAAACACGTTAATTCAGCACACGCACAGCTGGTATTCGAGTCAACCCCTCAACCCTGGGGCTCTAAGATGGCAACAGCTCTTTATGAACTGTTGTGGTCATTTTAGTTTGATATTTCCGGTTTATAAAGATTTGTTCCATATTATATTTATGAAGATTTGTAAGATATCATTACATGTTAATTCCCATTGATTTATTGGTGTAAAATGAAAAGGCTTAGTGAGATTCTTAGAATGTTTCGTTTTGGAAGCTAGGAATCCTTCTGCCACGTGGCAGATGCAGGCATAATGTCCTCAAAGCTGAGAGACTCTGTTATACGTTACGTTACCTCCCGCTGAAGGACATGGGGAGAAAGACCGTATTCTCTGCTTTGGCATCCTGCAGGGGGGGGGGGGGGGGTCATGAAATGCACTCCTAGTCAGTAGGCTCTCACAACAGGTTTCCATTTTCCAGGGATTTCCGTCGATCTCACCTATTAGCACCTGCTAGCATCCCTCTAATAGATTCAGAACTGCATCCCGCGGTCCCCGGCCCTTTGCCACATCAGCCCCATCCCAACACAGAAATCACGTTATTACTCTAAGAGACAATGGTGCCACGGACACTCCTCAGCCCTCCCCCAACCGGTTTTTCTTCTCAATCTGCCTCGCAGCCTGTGCAGTTAACTGCTCCACTCCTCTCACTCCACCTAAGTGGCAGACATATGTCAATACATCTTTTCTCCACCCAAATGCCTCAGTCCATACAGTAAGTGTGCAGGCACAGAATATTTAATAAATGAGCTTATCTGCAAGGTCTCCCTCTGATGGAAGAATCTGCCAAACCTTACAAACTGACAAAATATCACTGAGTTCTTGAAGGAACTCATTTGTTAAAGATTTTTAAGCAAAAGTGATTATTATCATTATTATTATTATTATTATTATTGTTATTATTATTATTACTATTTATACTACCACTGCTATTATTATTATTATTATTATTGTCTTTTGGATGCCAGGTAATTACTTTGGATCCCACTTTTTCTGTGACTAATTCTGTGTATCACTGTGAATCATCGCAATTAATATGGAAGGAATGTCATAAAATAGCTGGTCAGTGTGCAAAGTGTCTTCTGTGACAATCAGCACAAAGCACAGGGATGGTCAGTAAACACGCTATTATGAGAGTCCCCTTCCAGCTATTCATATGAGGCGGGGAATCAGTGTGCAGCTGAATCTAACGCAATCCAGAAATTACTGGATAGAAAATGTGGTGAATGTTTTTTCTAAATACATGAGTAAACAGATATCAACATAACTTTTAAATTAGGTAAGACTTCAATATGTGACATTAAACTGAGGATGACTGAGGAGGAATGTATCGTGCTAACGCCAATATTTGTTGTAAATGTGCTAGAAACAGAGAAATTGTTAAATTGTTAAATGGATACCATTTATTGGAACTGGGCAGAAAGTGACTGGTTTAGATTGTTCCTGATATCAGTAAACTACTAATCAGCATTCTGCATAAAGTGAAAAAACCACACAGAGCTTTCAACTTACTCAAAATGTCCTGGGCAGAGAAACCTTCACAAGTGAGTACTATGCAGTGAATAAATGAGAAAGAAAAAAAGAACTCCCCAATAAAGTACAGTAGGTAGCTGGAACTTTTCTGCCCCTTTGTTGACTAGTCTCAAGGGACCAGTCTTGCTGTTTGATCAGAGACCATTGAGAAGAATGCTTACTTCAGCTGTATTCCCGGGGGGGGGTGTGCCATGGAAATGAGAACGTAACTGTTTAACCTTTAAAAACAGTCGAGGTGCTTTTCATTTGATGATGATGTATTACATTCGTGGAATTTCAGCCAGTGCTAATTTGGCATGCTGAATGTCAGCCATTGACTGGATTGAGTAATGAGAGATGTTCACATTGAAGGTTTATTCGTCTTTAAAAGCACAGAAATATGTTGGAGTCTTTTTTTTTTTCGTCCTTGCCTGAGTTGTCTTTCATTAATTGGCATGACATTTGCAGGTTTTCATTCTGTTTCGCCGCTATGGAATGCTGCAGTTCAGGTTAGGGGGGGGGGGAAACTGGATACTTAATTTATCTTGTAAATTTTTACTAATCTCTTTTTTAAAAGCTCCCTCTCTTTACTCGGTTGTATTGTCATATAATTTATTGTACGCGTTTTTGCTTTCAATTGATAAATAGGAAGACTACGCTAAAATATATCATCTCGGGCCTTAATCTATCAAAATTGTAACACTTACGTGATTAACTTTGTGAAATATGATGCTTCACCTGCTGAGTAAGTTGAGTAAGGGGAGTTGGCAAGATAGACGCCTCTACCAGCCAAGCATGGAAGCCTTGTGCCTTCAGACTAGCTCTTGGAAATCCAGGAGGTGGTTGTTGAGCGACTGGTGAAGTTTATGGGCAACAAGAAACAGCCGCGGGTGAACAAATGTGGAGGAGATGTTGCATGAGATCTTTGACAATTTTTTCGAAGGCGCCGAGCAAGAGTTGACCGTTATCTTCTGCACCATGGAGAGAAACGCTAAGGAAGTGGCTTTGATTGGGGAAGCAGACCTGGTACTGAGACCTGGGGCAAAGCGGTAACAAATACAGCATGTAGTGAAGGTCTGACTATATCTACCCATGCATCTTATTACGGCAAGTTTTCCTATAATGAGAAGAACATTTTTGAGTCAATAGCTTATTCATAGCTGTAGCTCAGGGCTGTGCTACTTCCTCATTCCAGTATTTTTATTGTTATATCTTCTGAACACTTGGTCTAAAAGATGTAATGCAGTAATTTAATGGTTTGTCAGCTGGTGAAGCCTCGTCCCTTATGGAGATCTGGCTGGTGGATCACCGCCTGTTGAAGCAGCATCATCATTGTGAGGTGATGGGCATCTCTGGCTCTGTGCACCTTCAGTCCTGTGGGGTGGTCAGTGGCTCAGGGGTCAAGTACCCTTGATCTGATGGTTGCTGATTTGAGTCCCAGAGCAGTTGACAGAGCAGTTGCATGTCTGTGGGTCCAGGAGTAAGGACCTTAAGCCCCCCCAGCTCCCTGGGTGTCATGTGATGGTTGACCCTGTGCTGTAACCCCTGTGCTAGATGGGGTAGGAAATGAGACAAATTCCTATGTACTTGTGCAATGGCCAATAAAGGATTATTATTATTTTTTAAATCATCTGCAAGATCAAGAGGGTCTGTTTCAACAACTGCGCAAAAGGAAAAAAGCAGACCCTTATTATCTGACTCCAAATCACGCAACCTATCGACCTCAATGGAATCGAAAACATTTACAAGCAAGACATCCCTGAGTTCTCATAATTACTGAAACGAGTTGTCATCCAGCATTAGTTCATTGATTGCTTTATAGTATTTAGCATGTTTCACCAATGTACATTCTTTAAACACATACTAAATATTGTTACCTTAGTCTTGCACATTAACTGAGCCAATTATTCAGGAAAAATATTGATGATGTGACATTTAGCGCTTGCTGTGAAATTCACGGTAGCTGTGTAAATTTAAAATGGCTATGAAACATGTATAGACATCAATCTGATATTTGCGTTCTAGAAATTGTAATTAATGTGATTAGATGGATACAGGGAATAGGGAAAATCCAGTTTGACCTCAGATTTTGCTGAGCGTTTCCATTTTAAAGTTCATCCCCTTTCTTCTGTCACCATTGGGATTATTTGTCACTAGAAGCAGTGGCACTTCTGTGTCTAAAGCCCCGAAGCCGCTGTAAACCCGAAAGATTGTCCTGCTAGTGATATTCCTCCCATAATATATTGTTTTGCACGGAATTTTTTTTTGTTATTCCTTTTCTATCGTGAATTTTGGTAGCTCTCCAAAAGAGTTGGGATTTTTTGAGTCGGGTCCTCTGCTTGTTCACAGGGGATGTGAGCCCTGTTAATGTCACAGATGAAAAGCCCTTCTCTGGACAGCCACCCTCTGAAGCATCAATACATTACCATAACTGATTATGCAGGTATTTATAGATTACCATAACTGATTATGCAGGTATTTATAGATTACCATAACTGATTATGCAGGTATTTATACATTACCATAATTGATTATGCACTGTCTTGCAGGTATTTATCATTAACCAAAGCAGAAGGTCCAGCACTCAGCCAAATGCTTTTTCTCATTGCTCTAATAAGGTGATAATGCAAACCTGCTGGACATAATATCATAAATATGTTTTTATCCTTTTTAATAAAGGAATGAGGAAAGCTTTTTTACAACGCTTTTTTTTGACGTGATTTACTGAGACATGTCTTGTCATGTACGTTCTCTCCATTCAAAGATGCATTTATATGACGTGTCCTCGAGTGCATGAGCATGTTACTTTCCCAAAAAGCATGTGACTGTAGCGTGTGTAGAATGGGCGTGGAGTGGGTAACACCTGCATGCATTTTGGTTATCTGAAGTGGCTAAGTAAGGGATAATGTACAGGCAGCCGGTAGTTATCGCAAAATAAGCCCCAACAGTGTGATCAGGACCCGACGCGAAGCTTGCCACGTAAGGAAAAAAAATTGGACATGAATATGAATTTGAAACATTTTATTGGCATATTTGTTTTAAATTAACATTTTTATCCTTCCGCGAAATGATATAGTACCACCATTTTAAACATACAAGTAGTACCGGCTATGCGTTATTACTTTGGAGCGGTTATTATTTGAAAATAACGAACCTGCAAATGTCTCAACTGACCAATCAGAATCGAGCATTCCAGAGAGCCGTGTAATAAAGAGTGTGAATTTATGTGCCCGACGATGGACTGGCATTCCATTCAGGGTGTATCCTGTCTTGTGCCCTGTGCTGCCTGGCATAAGTCCCTCTGGGGTCCTGTACTGGATAAGCAATTAGATGATGGATGGATGGATGGATGGATGGATGGAGATTTTTTGATAAAAAGTGATTGAGTGATTGGTTGGGGGCTGGATGGCGGTGCAGTGGTTGACACTGTTGCCTTGCACCTCTAGAACCTGGGTTCAAGTCTCCGCCAGGGTTCCGTGTGGAGTTTGCATGTTCTCCCCATGTTGTTGTGGCCCCCCCCCCCCCCACAGTCCAAAAACATGCTGAGGCTAATTGGAGTCGCCAAATTGCCCAAATGTGTGAGTGGCTGATACGTGAATGTGTCCCCAAATGGGTTGGCACCCCATCCTAGATTGTTCCCTGCCTTGCACACAACAGATATGCTCCAGACCCCCTCACAACCCTGAGTAGGACAAGCAGTTTCAGAAGATGGATGGATTATTCATTTGGTGCTAGACTGATTACATTGTCTTATAGAGTATTAGACAATTTTAGAAACCACTTTGGACATTTTAAGAAACCATTGGGCTTTAGAAAAATCCATCCATCCATCCATCCATCCATCCATCCATTTACCATGATCACAGAGAGAGATATGCAGTCACGGGCGTCTGGAGCCTATCGAGGAAGCTTTCAGAAAACTCATTTTTGGTAAATGGATTAGTCATGTGATGTTCATTTTCATTAACTTATTAACATCGTTTCTTCTTGTGTGTAAAATCGTAGTGCATCACAGGGCCCATATTTTACTAGTCTGTGGTATATTACAAAGGGATGTCCCCTGAGCTGGGGATTTGAACCCGGACCTGGCGCACTTCGCTAATAGGGCGTCTATGCTAGCTGCCCGGCTGACCATCATGCGGTGCCGTGTGCAGTCTGGAGGCTGGTTCACATGGTCTGGGACCACAGGCAGGCGGCAGGAGACATGTGACCGTAACACAGAGATAAGACGGGGAGATAAAGGGAGCTGCTGTCTGTCACGGCTGTGGGATCATCTTCTTATTAAATCATCTAAAGATGATCTGGCAGCGGCTGAAAGCTGCAGACCTCGCTTTTCATTTGCAGGGGGGCACAGTGCCTCCCCTCACGAGTTTCCCCCTGGTGACAGCATTCAGAGCCGATCCACGCAAGCATCCAATGACCTTGATTATTTTTCCCTGTTGTCAAGTCAAATGGGCTCATGCCATCCATATAAAGGTATACAATGGCGTAAAATAACATTCCCCCTTGGCCAAGGTGCGACATACAGTACGGCGAATGACAAGGGGCAGGTTTTCCAAGGACTGAAAGTGCAAAACACAGTTCAGTGTGAAACAGGGGGGCTTTATACAAGGGTTTATATACATAGTGCAATGTGTGTGTATGTAAACAATAAATACCACAGCATAAAAGGGTGGAAAATAGTAGAACAGAATGAACAGGTAAATAATAATAAGTTAACGTTATATGGTGTCATTGTTATTTCACACTTAAAAATATTTCTTATGTCATTAAATGAAAAACATGGAGGGAAAATACAGAAACAGGGTCTGCGAGGTCCTATAAGATGCATCAAAAAACAATGCTGACCTCACATTGTTTTAGATTTTATTGTGATGGCCTGCTACTATTTTTGAAAGATACTTTAGGAGCCTTGTCAGTCACATGATCCAGTGGATATTTTTATGGATACTTTCAGATTCTTATGCAGAAATGCAAGGCACGGTGCCATTACAACATTCAGGGTCACCACTGGAGAGGAGCCTTGCTTCTCCGCTGATGACTCTCAGCTAATTAATGATCTGTGGGCCACAGCGAGACATATTCCCCAGATGACTGGTCCATCTAAACAGTAACGAAGATAACAGCTTGTATTGGAATGTATTATCACCATTCTGCCCCTGAGAATCCTTCCAAAGACTAAAATGCTATTAAAACTCTGTGCCCTTGTGCTGTATGCTCAAGTCTTCTGAAACTAGTTCTCTATAATTCTCAGCACATAAAAGGCATGATATCAAACAACATTTTAGCCAAAGGTTTATCTGTCCGGCTGTTTTTGATTTTATAATTGCAGGAATGCTTTTTCGGCTACCAACAGAACAAATTCGTCCTTCCCTGCGTTAAGTAGGAGGATTTTTCTCATGAATGCGGTTTCTGCAGTGGATGACTGAAAACTTTAAAGAGAATAAATCCTATGAAATAGCGGCGACCTGATGAGCTGGATCTGGGTCTGTTAAAAGTCACCATTAATAAGAACGATGAACCTTTGCCCTTCCTATTACATGCTTTCCTTTCAGACTGTTGTACACTGGATACCGTTTTGTCAAGATTCACGGCAGCACATTATACTACATCGGCTACACCTCTACATGAGTACTTTTCTTCTTTCCTGATACTATTGTGCTTCTCTTGCTGATGTTTAATGGATTGATTCTCTGCTACACTTTGGGAAAGCAAAGACTCTTGTGTCTGTCTGGATGTCTATGATGGCTGAGGCTCCAAAAAAAAGTGCTCTTAGGTTTAATTCTCGGTCCAGTTACTATTTAGATAAACAGCATTGGTCAGAGTTAATTATATGCAGATGCTGTGCTGTTTACTTGTATGCTGCAGCCATTCTGACCACAGGTTGCTCTTGCTGACCGCGAGCTTGTTTTGCATGTCGTTGAGGCCTTATCAGATCTTACGGTTTTTAATAAAGTCACCGTCTTAATTAGCTGGGAACTTAGACGTCGCCAAGGTTGACGGTAATATGTATGTCATGCTCACCAGGAAATTTGATTGCATTACAACGAACGCTCTGAAAAACTTTGAAAAAATGTGAAAATTGCATTACAAATCTCATTTAGTGACTAAACCATTTCATGTTAAAATGTATTTATTCAATGACGGTTACTGTTTTGCTTAATTATGAAGAAATACTGTTTAGGCACAATTTTGTTTAAATTATATTGTTTGCTTTTATTACATTGAAAATCCCTTATTCATAACATTCTCCTGCAGAAGTCATTGTAGGCAGACCCACTGATCTGATTTCATCTGCAAACCGTCAACAAACTCATTTCCACGTCTTCATTTCTACAGAGGCCTGACTGCTTGTCATGTTTGAGAGTCTCTCTTCCATCCCCTGAACACTGGAGGACAACTTCCATTTGTAATGCTCCCTGGAGCTGGAACACATTGCAGAAAAGCACGACTGGATATGCTCATCGCTTCAAAGTGTCTTACTTCAGGTATGTGCTTCCCTCAGTTCCCGAGACCCATTATGATGTCCCCAAATAAATATCGCCTTTCCAAATTTGGATTTGAGTGTCCGCACTTTCAACTGACACACGCTCTGATTTTGTGTCTATACGGTGACTTAACATGGCTGACTTTATTCAGACATTAATTTCTGTCATTTCTGTCATATTTTTAAAGGTAGCCGGCTGTGATTCTTAAGTTCGCAATCGTTCCATTTCCATGCGACAAAGTCACGATGGTGAATTCCTTTCATTTCATGCTTTTTATGGGGAGAAAAAAATGCAGCAGTTTTAAGAGTTTTACCCAAGTATAAAATTGCCTCCATTTGGCCCCAATTTCTGTTTATTTTGTGCTTTGGAGTGAAAAGGAACAGTAAAAATATCACCTTAAACAGTTACCCAGTTTTCAGGGCTCTGCTTTTGAGTCTTATTTGAACTGCATGGATGAAGAAAACATGAAATTGAAAACTGGCCATTTATATGAATCAGATTTGTTCTGCATATACAGTTTCACAGCTCAAAGGAAATCGACTTGAAAAGTCTCGATATTTGACCAAAACATCTCCCACTGTGATGTTTGTATGCTTTGTATGCAGTGTTCGGTGTCCTACTGCTGGTTTCAGACACACTTTAGAAAGTGCTATGTGTATTTTATAGTACTATAAATATTATTTAAAATATTTCAGAAACATATTAGCTGAAATATTTTGTGTCTTCATATATACGTAAACATTTTGCACATTTCTTTGGATGATGATGTCACCATACACCTTTAGGGGGAAGTAGTAGCTTTGGCCTTTGTATGAAAGCTCCCTCTCAGCGATTGTCCGGTCTCCACGGTGAATGCCAACCTCCCGCTCGTGTCACTAAAATGGCGCGATTATTACTTCCCGTGGCTGGGCAGACACTCACCAAAAGGTTACGCCGCAGCGGGGAGGAAGAGCAGAAGATCTCTGCTGATAAACTTGATAATCAATCTCATTTTAGCGCTCGCCGTCGCGATACTGTGACCCAGTGAAAACGTTCTCACAACAGTTAGGGTCAGCGAGCGAGGGAGGGAGCAGAACCCCGGGGTGTCAGTCAGAGTGGTCTCTCCCATGTGCCATTTCCCCGGAATAGAGATTACAGAGCTTAATTCCACATAATGCCGCATTACCTTTGTTCAGATGCTGTTTTAAATTCTGCTCTGAGCATGATTAGTGTTTTTCCAAAAGGAACAAAAAAAATGGATCACAAAGGCCAACGTTGTCTAAATTAGACCGTGTGGTAGATCTTTAAAGGAATGCAGACACTGGGGCACTGAATCAAAGACATTTATGTCAGAATGTGGTTCTCTGACTTTGCTCAAATTCAACATGAAATAAACATGCCCGGAGTGCTTATTGCTTCAATGGCTGTATTATCACTTTGATTTGATTCCGTATTATAGCAACTCCAATAAGAACTTTCTTATGCACCATTGATAAACACCCAAATTAAACAAGAACATCCATAACTGTGTACACTTTGTAAAAATAACTCTATTGTTGGCTGATCGCTGCTTTAAATTGCAAATACTTCTATATTCTTTTTTTGGACAACTAAACTTCAGTCAGTTTCCTGTAATTTAAGATCAGAGTCTCTGAAGAATCAAATAATTTAATTCACAGTAATGATTAGGGGTCAGGAGATTTTTCTAGTTCTCTGTGAGGTTCTGCTGCTGTAAACGGTCCACCGTGTGTGAACAGATGAACAGAATACCGGCTGCATTGACCTCTGACGTGACACCTGCCAATCCGTCCGCTTTATTTACAAACTACCGATCATGCAGAGTTCTGCAGCAGCATGGCTGCCAATAGCAATATCCACACGTGTATTGCTACTGGTGTCTGTCAGCATGCAGCTGTCGATCAGGGCTACGGGAAGTGTTTACAGGCTGGTCAGCCATGGCATCCTGGCTGACTTAAGCTCCCCAGAGGGCACGATGCCAGTTGCATTCTTCCATTGCCGGTCAACAGGCAGATGACAAATCTGAACCTCAAATCGCTAACATGAGCATTGGAAAACCTAAATCTGGCACATATATTTTATCATATAATCACATGTCTTTGGACCGATACTGGAGACCAGAGTATTGAAGAGAAACATCTCAACACAGGGGGAGCAAGCAGACATTACACGCACAGAACAGGGGCAGGACTCAAGCCCAGCCCCGGGTTAGTGCAACATCGGGGCTACCCACTGAGCCACAATGTCGCACATTCCATTACAATGCTACTTCAAAATGACTGGATACTTCCATTGTGGAAGTAGCATGAATAATGAGCTTTGAGTGAAACCTTATGGCAACCGTTAGATCTGATTAGCAAGGGATCCCGTTAGTGCTGAGTATTCAGTTTTCGGGTAGAGGCTGCTTACAGCGTGACCATGTGACATAAGCCTGTATGTGGGGTTCAGTTGGTGCTACAGTAGATGACATGGGGGAGATCACGTTACACCGGGGGTCTGGACAGGTGTCACCTTCAGGACTGTAAATAAGGAATAAAAAAGGGTGCCAATACCACAGCACCTCAGTCAATAATGAGACTAAATAAAGTACCCTTTGTTTTTCAGGGACGCTCCTTAGAATTGAGGGCAGGGCTGGTTTTTATAAATACATGCTGGCCCAAGACTGGCAGTAAAGATGGAAAACTTTTGGGAAACTTCTGGCAAGATGTAGTATTACCAAGTGAGACTTACCCGCTTATCTAATAATGTGGGAAACCATGATGTATGTCTGAATGCAAACAATGTACTGTCGTACACAGAATAAACTCCGGCCATCTTTTAAATGGGCTTTAAAGTGTCTTCTCTCACACACACACACGCACACACACACACACACACACACACGCACGCACACACACGCACACGCACGCACATGTAACAGCTTTTTCTGGAGATGGTGAGGGTTCTCAGTTTTCCCTCCTTTCTCCTCCTCTTTAGCCGGATCTCCTACAACGGAAAAAGTGGGAAAAACTCAGGAAAAGTTTAACGTACAATGAAATAAAAGCAGCCTCCTTTCAGACGTTACTCTTCTGCCGGTTAAGGGAGGGGCACTCCAGTTTTTTCCATCTCCTATTTTAACTGAGCCGTCATTCTGTCTCTATTTGTCTGCGCAAACCTCCCCAGATTCTGACCAGGCAGTGTAAGTATGTGCATACTGTACCTATACACAGCAACGGCCATTAAATGCGCCTTATTCAATCTGATCAATGTCCACTGTTAGCAACGGTAGACCGTTAGGCAATGCTAATGTAAATACCATATATGAAATAAATGTATCTATAGCCTCACCATGATCTGGTCATAGAAGGATTAATATAACACATTTTATATATGTTATATAACACATTTTCATTTTTGATTTTAATCAAACTGTTTTTTTTGTGGGGATACACACACACACAAACGTTTCCTTTCAAACTTATTATTCTGCTCATAAAAATGAAACTCAGTTTGTTAATTCTTTAATATTATACTATAATTTTAACTGAAATAAAACTTTAACTGAAAATTTAAATGCAACACTAAACAAATATAGTATTTTTGTACATTTTTATTTATATGAAATTGAGCACCTGACTGGCATTTCTCCTTAACATCATGGAAAATTAGACTAATTAAGCCTAATAACCAAAAGAACAAAACAATCTAAGTTGTTAAAAAAATGTAATAAACACAACGGATAGCAGAGTTAAGTGTAATTATAACTCATATATATCATGAATTAAATACTTTAAATGCTCAAATTAGTTCATTGATGCCAGACAATGCATTTGCTCATTTGTTACAGTACCTGTCCTGTAGCATCAGAAATGCCTCTTAACATAGTTCAAAATGGCAAGATTTCATAAACAGTCTCCCTAATTTTTCAACACTAGTTAAATTCAGCAGTTATTAAACTTTCTATTGATAAGAAGTAAGAACCATATATTGGCTGTAAATATTGTGGATTTGCAGTTTTGTATGATTTTTTCACTTTTAAAAGTTTTGCATGTTTGGAGAGTTCAGACTGGTCTACACAATCATTCCGTTAATTGTCTCGTGATTCTGGGTGATTTTACAGACTATTAAGTAAATAATTTTAAACTTAATAATATACAGTTATACGAGAGAAAGCAAAGTGTGGATTTGTTTTCAAAGAAACTACTATTACTTTCAGCAAATGTTAAAAAGATAAATTACGTTAATTTATTTGATGAAGTAGTGTTTCCTTAGCAGTGTTCTGGTGTTTATGTAAGTGTTTATAACAACCATTTGGGCTGGAATGATAAAACTTGCACTGAACATCTGTTCACAACAGGGAATCTCTCAAACACATACCTTATGTCATGGCCAGTCTTTAGATAAAACCAAGTCACTGGATAAACTGGTGTATAATACAAACAATATTATGAAAATGACTATGATGTGGTTGCAAACATTCAGCTGTTTCAGTCCAGCCAGCTTAAGCTGGGACTGTTTAATTTAAAGTGCATACAGATCTTCTGTGCAGTTACACAAACATGTTTAGAATGCTACTCTCCAGGTGTGGTTTCCTATAGCATGAATTGTTTAATTGTTGGTAAAAATTAAAATGTGGTAGTAAAAATGAATAGTGAGACGTTCTGTTGGTCAGAGTAGAGACTGAGTAAGCGATGTGGTCTTTGCCTTTCCATAACTGCCACTGTCAGTCTCTGAGTACTGGACAAGTGATGCTTCTCATCGCCATAATTATTGGTGAAGAAAAAGCCTTTTAAAATAGCAATGATTTTTGGGTGCTCGCTTTCCTTGAGAAAGAGGTGAAATGGAACAAAACTCAGGGTAAGATCACTAGCTTCCAGCTGGAAAGTGACATTGGATTTTTTTTGTGACTGTGGTGCATAAAGGGCCTCTATTGTCGGGCAAGTTATAGGTATATAAGGGTGTTAGCTGCCCCCCTTGGGATGCTCGTCCTGAGCTCTGCGTGGGGATTATTTGGAATACGACAGTGAAACCATCTGCATAGCTTTTACAGCAGGATTCGTATTATAAAGGCATGAAAAATTGCTTTGAAATATAGCCTGACAGACTGCCAGTGAAAACACATGCTCAGAGAGAGCGATATTACTCAAACCGTAGCTCACTGGAGGCGCCCGTGGGTGTTCCGCAGGTGTGGCCCCCACACAGGCCGGCACACCCCCGCAAGGCCGCAGACCCTCTCAGCATTAGCAGACTGCCTATGTCAGGCCATCCCTCCCGCCCGCTTTTCTAGGCCAGTCAAGTAGCCCCCTTAGTTTCTTGAAGTTTTAAGACACACCGTCAACATTAATCAGACCAGCCTTTTCATCCCTCCCCC
>JAODLC010000050.1:10632136-10651059 GCA_026781145.1 Hippopotamyrus pictus
CCCCCCCCCCCCCCCCCCCCCCCACACACACACACACCCTCATCAACATCAGCTACTTTATCTTAAAGGCAAATATTTAAAAAGCTTGGCCTTATCCATCTCTGTAAAACATCAGTAACAGTAAAATATACTACATTGAATAATAAAATAAACCCATAATTCAGTACTGCTTTTCATTTATTTTTTCTTACATGCTGTTACATTGTAACATAATGTAATCTTTCGGTATATAATTTGTAACTATTTATTTTTAAAGTGTGAGTGATGCACAGAACTATAGATTTTGTAAATGCTTAAGAAATAAACATACAAGTTACATTATATTTAAAAATATAATTTTCTTAAACGTCATTATACGAATACCATAGTTGTTTTTTAGTTATTTCAATATTTCAGTGTTTCTTCATTAGCGTAACTTCATTAGCAAAGCACAGCACACAAGATATGATGTTATTGTATGATCGTCTTGCAGTAGAATGATGACTCATAACAGCTCAGAGAATACGAAGAATACAGAAAATAGGAAACAGGGAGTATTCCACGAGTGTTTTCTTAATGTGGTTAAGGAAAGCTAGGGAAAGATGCACTCATACTAAACAGTTACACTTTATAAGGACTTTTCAGGGTATGGAAAAGCGCGGTCATCTTTCACATTTAGGTCACTTATGCATTAATTCGTCGACTACTTCAGAGAGTCCGCCATTCTCGTTAAGCCCACTCGTCTCTCAGCGACAGTGGAAAAAAGTCAGTTTGAGATGTGAGAGAACAAAAAGACAGTTTGAAAATAAGACTTGTATCCGTACCTCTCCCTTTTTCCTTCGGTTAATTGTACATGCTGCCATCCTTTCTCAACAGCCTCATCCAATCAGCGTAACGTTGATAACTGTACAGTAATCATAAATCATTGCATATACATTTTAATTACTTTTTTTGTTCTTTGCAGCAATTAATAAAAATGACTAGCAACTTTCACATACTCGTGTGTAGCTAGGAACTGTCAACTTAAGATACACCTAGGTACACGAAACAAATATATACTAATAAAAAAACTCACAAAACTTTATATGTATTTTATAAAAAAACAGTTGAGAAAATGAGACACCACATGCTAGGTGCTATAGTAGTAACTATGTACCTATATAACTTCATGACGAGTGCTAACGTATCGGGAAAAATTTTTTTTTTCTTTCTTTCTTTCTTTTTATTCATTGATGTTACTGGCTTTTGTTATTGTTTTGGACATATGTAACCAGCGCTGTGCAGAATCATCAACCTGTAGCGTAGTGAGCGCCTTGCAGCGGCCCCTGTCCCTTTAAGAGCGCTCAGTCTGGGGTGGCGCTTTCCTCTGCAAGGGCTTCTTGATATTAATAGTGTTGGTGTCTTGAAACTGACGTAATGCTTGGAGTCTGAGGTCCTGACAAGCGATAACATTTCTGATAAAGAACTGAGATCTCTGCAAACTAACCTTCTATTTTTCCTTCCAGACACTGGCGTTTTTAATATTAAATCACTGTTACCCCGAGTTCACTTGCATAGGAGAGATCCGAAATTTTTAATCCCCCTCTAACAAAAAAGAAATAATACCCTGAGATCAACAAACAAACAACACAAAGACGGTTCATGGCTTACGCCAAAGCTCCACCATCTTTCAGACTGCAAAGACTATTGCAATTTAATCAACAGGTAAGAGGAAAGAGAATCAATGGACGTAACGAGGAAGGCAGCAAACAATGTGATGTGAATTTATAGTAGTTCCTGAATGCTGATCTCTTTTAGTAGCTAATGTTATGTAATGTTGGGAGAGCTAAGGGCTTTCGTGAATCAGTTGTGAGCTACTTTGCTATGAAAAAAAGAGCAGGGCTTCTCAGATTTCACATGGCATTTAGGTTTTGTTGGGTCAAATGCATGAGAAATTGATATTGGCTACTCGCTAGAAGCGGTAGCCTTAATCGAGGGGTCACGTTCTGAGACAAGGAAGAAAAACATGATTTCCAGTAGGTTTGTGGCTCACTTTTTTCCTTCCCTTTTTCTTAAATCCTTTTCTTTTGAAGCTACCGTCAAGCAATCGCTTGAAAGATTTAAACGGATAAATAATGGATGGACACTGCGGATGCTTGTAATGAAATTATTGTTGCAATACATACAAAACGTGTAAGTGGACGTGGTGGTTTTCAAAGGAGCGTGTATTTATTTCTGTGCCGTCGTTTCAGTTGAGGGACTTTGTTAAAAATACGAAAATTACTTGGGTTTAAAAGGGGGACGAAAACTGCTAAAAGTTTTATTTTGTATTTTAAATTAATGATTAAATTAGGGATTTTTTTTAATGAAATCGTGAAGTTTTGTGGACGACATTATGAGCAGAGGAGCAGGAACAAGGCTGCGTTGTTTCTTCGGAGAAGTTTTTAGACGTTTTGTCGGAGATCTGGGGGACAAGTACGGACGAAGATGCGATTAGAAACGTATAAGTGTGATCGCATTGTGAGGCGCATTGTCTATTATTTACGTTTTGCCGGATACTGCATCGCCAAGTGCTCCAGGCTCGTTTAATGTTAACCGCGGTGCATGGGGAACAGTGAACGATCCGTGTGCAATCAGCTCGAAATGGGCAACTACAAGTCCAGTCGCCCTCGGAAAGTTTGCAAACTAACGGGTCCGATTAATAACTTTGTTGGCAGTTTGTAGCCTCGGTGAGGCGTGGGGAGCACGAGCGCACAGCCAAATGGCGTTTATAAAGTGAATAAAAGTGCATGGTTTAAACGTTTAGGCCGTGCAACTGCTCCCTTTTAATAAAAACTGACAGGCATTTCGGCGCACTGTGATGAAGAAAAGTTTCAAAAAGCGTGACTAAGCAACATGAAGTACTTGTAGTTTAATATCTGTGTATATATTTTTTTTCTGGTATGTAATGCTTTTGTACCTTGGGAGTAATTAGATGTAGCTTTTAACATGTACGAATCTGTCGGGTTTTCATGTGTTATATTTTAAAGTGGGGGTCGGGAAGTAGGCTTTTCAGGGCTCCCCCCCAGTAGACCCACATGGCGTTCTGCGCTTCCTAGTTAAAATGTAAGAATTATACACTGATAACAAGAAGTTAAAATGCGTATTTCAAGAAATGGTTAGGCTCATCAATAAAATGTTAACATGCTATAAAAATATCGTGTGAAGTAAAGTCATTTAATTACTTTTTAAAAATCCCTGTTGTACGTATTTTTATAGGTAGGAGGTTTGTGTTGGTAGACGCCGTCATCGTGTATTTTTCTTCAGGCATCTCACTTGTGTGTTTTTGTTTTGTTTTTTTTTGTATAAGATTATTTTGATACAAAATTCCCGTGGTGGTTCCAGTAGATGAGCTGCAGCATTTCCTGTAAGCTGTGAGATCTACAACACAGTGTCTGGAAATGATAGGGCCTCTTGTCTATGAAAGACCCAATTTTATCCGTGAAAGTTTGTTAATGACGTGGCCGCGGCAAACCGGCGCTGCGCATCATTTGCGCAAAGCGAGATTGGGAGCAGTGTTAAAATCAGGGTGTTAAAATTCTGTGTCAAAGCTATTAACGTTACCTGCTCATATATCAACATACTTCAAAAGACTTGGATTTTTCATCTTGAAATAATTATTGTAATTTTTTATATTTATGAAACAAATGTGTTGTACAACATGCCTTAAGTGTGGATGATATTTCCAGTTGTTTTCTGTAACGCTCCATAGAAATCTCAGATTTATTTTTTTGCCATCCTATTAGGCCAAACCAGTCTGAGGAATCTCTTGAAAGTTGTTTTTCGACAGCGAGAATAGTTAAACTTTTGTGTCGTGGTTTGTTTTATTGTCTCCTTGCAGGAAAAGAAATGATTTCATCCGAGGGAATAACTCTACCTGTTTGGAGCTGGCGAATAAATGTCTTGGTAGACTCTTAAAGCAGTGCTTCTGAGGAGTTTCATGGCTGCGCTGCAGATCAGCTCTGTGTGGTTGGAACTTTTACGGCTGACATGTTAATTTGGATTTTGGTGGCAGTAGACAACATCAGCGCGGGTGGGGGGGGGGTGCATTCGCTATAGGTGGCTTAAGAGTTTGCATGACTTCTTTTGGAGTAACTTTTAGTGGCACGGTGTGGCCAGTCTCTCTCTCTCTCTCTCTCTCTCTCTCTCTCTCTCTACTTGTCCCTAACACCAGATCCATCAAGTAGCCGACGTGAATCGCAAAAGCAGTTCCAAGTGTTTACTTTTGGCACTCCAAGAGTTCACTTACAATGTCAGGATTAAGACTGTGTGTCTCTGAAATGACAAGATATGAATTGAGAAAAATGCGTTCTGGGCCCCGGGAAAATCTTGTGTGCTTTGGGCTTCTGCTGTGAAACCTGCGCCTTTTGAGCAGACATCTTGCATAAATATGTGCGAGTTCATCTCCAGCGCAGCGAGTTAAGGTAAGAGCACATTTCCATCTGAAATTTCGAGAATGGAGGCTGTGTGGTGATGGCTGGTCACTGGGTGCCATTAAATGCCTTTGTTCCTTGTGCTGGCTCTAACCTTCAGCAGGTAGCTGCTGCCTCTGCTCTGCTTTATATCTGTTGATAGGCAATTATTATTTTGGTCTCTTAAGTCATGTAGAAAATGCGTCTGTACTTGCAACAGGCACATTTGTATCATAATGGCATTTGTGCCAAGGTTCAAACTTTGAAGCACAACTTTTATTTATTTGTTTTTATGTGTTTTGGTGTTAGTCTTCAATTGAAACGACTAGACTGTCCAGATTTTTTTTTAAGTGCTTTCCCTTCTTTTGTATAAATATTTGAATGCAGCTACTCTGAATGTACTCTATAGTGTATTTTATGAGTGAGGCACTGAATTGTCAGTGAAAACCTTTAGACCTTGAACGCTACTGTCTGCTGTGTACATTTCGCAAAAAAGTTGTGTGAAGTTGTTTTTTTTTTTTTTTTTCTTCCCCCTCCAGGACATTTTTCCTTTATTTATAATAATCTTTTGAAGTCTGGGTATGAATGTTTTGATGATGATATGCTCCTTTTTAAGCCCTTATGTTTTTTAGGGCAATATCTGCTTTTCTTTTTGTGTGTTTTTTGTTTGGCCTAATATTATAACTTATTTATCATGAATCCCTGAAAATGATTAATTTAGAATTTTTTTTTACCATTCTATTAGTTTATTTTTTTTCCAAAATAGTTAATGTTTTTCTTTGGGGGGGAATATGAACTATATATTACTACATTCCATTGGAAGTTTAGATGGCTAGACACCTTCAATAGTGGTATAATTCATCTAATCAGGACAGCAGGAAGTTTTCAGTTTTTCAAGCCCCTTTTACGTAATGCCATAGTTTACTTTTGGGGAGAAAAAAAAAAAAACGCAGTAATTGGTAGCCTTAAACTTTTAATAACGCTTTAGATTCGTTCTGGCAACCGAATGGGTTGTTTTTCTGATTCGGGAAACAGGGGTTGTGGTTAGCAAAAGAAAGCCTTGGTCGATTTAGTTATTTTTATTTTTGTTTTTAAATCTGTTATTTAAATCGTGTCTTGCTGAGCGGTGCAAAATCCCACCAAAGGCTCTTTGTTATTGTCTCTGCATCGCAGACAACTGCTGTTTGATAGATTTGACAAGTGTAGCTTCCTGTCGCTAAATTTATTGGTACAGCGTTCTTTTCAGAAAGGTTTTCTCCTTGAACGGGACGGTCCTGCTCGGAGCGGGACAGAGTAAGAAGCCTGGCTAGCTAAAAACGAAATCACAGCAGCCCTGGAGAAAGGTTACGAGGGTTGGAGGATTTGCTCCATGGGACTTGATGTGTGTTTTTTTTTTTCTGCCCGAATGAGAAATTTTCCACCGGAGATCAGTGGGGAAAGAGACAAAGTACATCAGTAGTGAGGTGCCCGTCGTGTGGACACGCTCAGCTCGCACTGTGCCTTCCATATTTATTTATTTTGGCCACTATGTGCTCACTGCTGTCCCTTCGAAATTGACATGCTGCGACGCACTCTGACAGCGAGAAGGTCAGAGAGGCCATTTAGCCATAGGCATCGGGTGGGACCCGCCCGTCGTCCCCAGAAGCTTGCCTGCGTCATTTTTGAGTGGCAGGCTTCTAGAGACGAACAATGGGTGCGCTCTTTATTTTTAAGGTGTAGTCTTTTTTATTTACGTATTATCTGCATGTAAATTTGCACGTGGGAGGGGGTGGGGCTTTGGGCAGGAATGGGGGCGTGCCTCCCCGCGGCATTATTGGTCTTGTCCCTGAAGTGAGGAAGGTGGGGGTCACGTCAGTGGCGTGTTGGCCTGGATCAGATGCACCGTAAGTGTGTGCTGAGGGACAAGCGGGGGCCGGCGCCTGAAGCCTGTTGGACGTGAGTCGATTTGATTGGCTTTTCTCTGAGCTCATCGGTGGTCCCATAGCTACCCTGCGAGCATGGTTCTGTGGGACGCCTTTCAGGGTGTGTAAAGGCACGCACCACTCCTCCTGGGCCTGGCTGCTGTTATGTGGTACCCTTTGTACTTTCAGGGATCGCTTGTGGGCTAAGATAAGAAGATTCTCCTTGGGCAGAATAAAGTTACAGCCTGATAAAGTACCTGCTGGAGTGCGGGGCCAGCTTTCCCGTTTGTTTTCGGTTTTTATCTGTTCCCTGGCCACCCCTTCTCCCCCTCAAGTTGGCACCTCCCAAGTTAGCAGTTACAGTCATGGCCAGTCCAAACACGGGGCACTAAAGGGGGGTCCTGGCACCTGAAACTGTCCCCTCTATCCGAAAGCTTCGCAAGATCCCAGATGAGTCTGTCCGCCCGTCCATGCCCCCCCCCCTTCCGCCCCAGTCTCCGTGGGAGTACGTGATCCTTTTTCCTTTCTCTCCCTGGCTCTGCGGCCCGCTCTCCCTCTCTCTCTCCCCGTCTGTGTGGTCTGGCTTTCTTGGATTAGCTATAGCATAAGGTATACTAGCGAATGCTCAGTCAGGTCAGACAGGATGACTCTGAATTTGAGAAGCGGGGGGGTGTCTCTTAATCGTGTTTATTTGCCTGCTTCCAATTCTGTTTGCCAGAGGGCTGTGTCGTTACTGCATCCATTCATAAACCAGGGACTGGCTCACTGCTGCCGGCTAATGTGCTCACCCCTTCCCCGTGTGCTTTCAGTCAGGCAGACTGCAGTGTTCACGTCACGGGGTGCAAACACTGGAGGTGAAAATACCTGCCGGTCAGTCAGCCAATCAGCAGGCTCGTCGTGCATGTGTGCTTACCTATGTATCACTTCGATAAGGCCCATTGTGATGCGTCCATGTCTCCCTTATGGACGGTGACAGTCAATGGGGGCTAGCCCCCCCCCCCACCACCAGTGTCGTCCCGTAAAGAAGTGACCAAACAAAAGCACAGAAAATGCAACGGATTAAAGCTCCAGATTGTTCTTAAGTTTTTCTTCTCTGAAGCCAGTCCCTTAATTGACTCATAACAAATATTTACTTTGTTTAGTGAGTGGAGGAATGAATTAATGGTTTAATGGTAGAAAGGTGATTTGCCGCGCACTTTAGCCATTGTACTTGCTGCAAACTGCAAATTGATTTTGTCAGAAAATTACTTTTCTTTCTTTGATTTATTTGTTAATCTTTTTTTTCTCGTTAAGAGTACCTGGGGAGTCTGTCTTTCTGCTAATTGTGAAATTTCCCGCATATGGTTTTAGTGGGAAAGTGGAATATCTACGGCATCGTGTTCTTGGTAATTCTTTTTAGCCCTGTTGTTTTTTACTGTTAGCTTTACTCTTTTTGCTGTGAGGGCTGTTTCACTCGCGACAGTCTCCGAATCCTGTGCGAATTGCATTTACTCTGTGTACAGGCCACAGAAAACTGCAGGTGTCTCTCTTTTTTGGACAGATAGTTTCTCTCCGTAAAGATCGTGTGAAGATTTCATTTCGCTCCTGTTTTTGTTTCTAAAGACATCTTTCCAGTGAGAAATAGTTTCCATGAGGTTGCACTGTAGAGAGAATTGAACATTTCTCTGATAGCCCCGTGAGCTTAATCATACTAAACTTCCTTTGTGACTTAGATATAGGTATCATGTTTTTGAACTGGCTTTCTTGAGAACAAGACACAAACAATTTGCTGTTCTCCCTTTTTATGAATCTCATATGAATGGACTGGCTGACTCTGCACTCTCAATTTTACATCACTTTGGGTAAAAGCTTCTCTGCTAAATAAATAAACGTAATGTAAATATATGAATATACAGTTGCCATGCAAGTAAATTCCAGCAAAGCCAAATGTTTAATTTTTTTAGTCGTTGTCTTTATTGAATTTTGTGTCTTAACGCAACTGATATGTTTTTAATAAATACATCCTGAGTTTTTAAGTTGCATCTAGTCGTGTTAAGTTTTGTACAGTTGTATTTGGGACTGATGCTTAGGAAGATATCAGTTTGTTGATGTGCTTGTTCATTCCTTTGTCATTTCGTCGCTATTAATTACTTAAAATTATAATGATCTTCACAGCTTAAATCCAAATACCATTTGTGGTGAACTGGATTTTTTCTGGGTATGTCTTTAATTGTGTAGACATGCATGTTAACTTCACCATAGTGATCAGCAGATAGGGCCGACCTTCATTAAGGCTGCAGAAGGTCTGTAAAAGCCTGTCGCCGTTCACGCCGGATGGAAGAACACTGATAAGAGCGTCCATGTCGACGTGCAGGATGGCCTGCTGGCGCATAGCTCCCTCTGCCTTGGGGGGTACTGGAGACGGATCGTTAAGGATGGCTGAACTTACCTGCCCGGGCTCCAGTTTTTATTTTCGACCGTTTCCTTGTGGGGAGCATTAGCTACTTGCCCCATCCCCCCCCCCCCCCACGGCGACTTGTTTTAGGGCTGATCCCTGGAGATGCTCCATTTTACTGTCCCAGCCGGGGAAAAAGTAAAATATAAACTCGTTCCATCCTGATTATACGTGCAGTTTGTCTCCAGCTACGGGAGACTACTTTGGTAATGTTGCAAAGACTTGAAGATGGCAATGCTGTAATGATGTCTGGTAAGATGTTCATTTCTTAATTACGAAGAGGCGTGCTGCACTTAATTTGCTTTATTTGTGTGTTTGGCCGTTTTATTTTTTCCCTCTGCCTAGCGTTTGTTCGGAATGCTGATGTGTGCCTCTTTTTTTAATGGTGCCCGTGGTGCTTATTCTCCAAACGTGTGTGATTCGGGGGGGGGGGGGGTGGACGGCACTGCACGTGACGCCTGATGACTCCTCAAGCGGAGGTGGCAAGTTTCTGGGTGATGGGGGCTGTCGAATAATCGGACGGTGTAGGCGTCCCCATGCAAGCCGCTTTATTTCTCGTGTGTGTTACGGTGTCCCCTGCTGTCCCCGAACGTGACTTGGCATCAAGATAGAGATCAGCGACACAGTTTAACGCAAACACCTGAAGGGAAGCATGGGTGTTGTTGAACTTGGGGCAGTAAGCTCTGCCCCCCCCCCCCCCCCAAATCTAAATGGGAGTTTGCTGTGGGGAAAAATGTGGACCCCCACTTTCCCCCCTCCCCCGATTCTTATCCGTTGATCAGAAGTATCATTTCACTAAAATATTCCAGCTTGTTGTGGATGGGCTGGGTGATTTGAGAATATTTCTGTTGCGGGGCGGGGGTGGAGGTGGGGGGGGGGAATTGCCCCATGTTCTGTGGGTGGGGGACAAGCTGCTTCACACTGCAGCGGGCTCCACCCCACGTCCGCCTGGGTGGAGGTGATCCTGCCTCCACCTCGAAGTGATTTGAGAGTATCTGGGTCGCAGGAGTGACGCCATTTTTACGGGGTTTAAATGTAGGTTTGTCACCTTTTCATACACAGGAAGTGAAACCTACTGTAACTGCCATTATAACCCGTAATGGGGAGGGGGGGATTGTCCGCATGTAGCTTTTCTGCTCACGTTCCAATGGTTTGTTTTGGATTCCCTGCTTTGTGGTTCAGTGTAGTGACAAAATGTACTTATCTAATGTATCAGATTAATGTATCTATTATAGTGGTACTGCAGTGTAATCAGCTGTAGAGTCTTGTCATTTCGTAGTAAGAATAAGCGACAGAATTGTGCTGATTAGCGTGTACTTATTTTTGGCTATAAGAGGAGATTCCCAGTGTTAAGAGTTTCTCGGGAAAGTGAGACAGACATCCAGACATCCTTTCCGGTGTCTACCTTAATATGGAAATGTTGTTTTAAAAAGCTGGGGCCGTCGATTGGTTGGCAGTGAGGAATACTCACGGCTGGTGTTACTGTTTACAACGTTTGCACGTTGAGTTTCTTTGCTTTCCTAAGACGCCCAGCACAGAGTGGAACAGATTTATCTCCAGACGATGCTAGAGGGTGACATCTTTTGGGAAAAATGGTGTCAGTCCTGTGTATGTCTCCATTGAATCCGTAGTATGGTTTTAGACCAACAGAACGTGATGGATTTTAGTTAAATTCCCTTTTAAAAGCTCTCCTGAATGGATTGTCTTTCAACTCAATGGGAGGGGAACCTCAGAAGAATATACTCACTGTAGATTTATGCTCAAGTTCATTTGACCTTAGCAGTATTATCGGACCAACTGACCCCTAATTTGATCTGTTTCTTAGTGTGCTTGTGCGTAGTATCTGAATGTTGCATACCGAATAGTGTTGAGAAAGTCCAGAAACTGTGAGCCACCTTATTTAAGGTTAATTTAGCTATGTACTCCGTGTGTGTGTGCGTGTGTGTGTTATTAGATGAGTGAGGAATCTGCCGTGTTATAGTTGTAGTTGGCATAAAACGATGAGCTGGCTTGGACACATCCCCCGTTTATGGTGTACCTTACTGCGGTAACCTCAAACTCAGCTGAACTAATCTAATTAGATACTGAACATGAAATCGGGAGGCCGCTCACAGCATACAAACAGAGCCGATTCATCTCCATGTGCTGGTTAAAAAAAAAAAAAAATAGTTAAGCACGGGGCTGCTGTTTTTAGTGGATTGTTTCCGGAAGGCCTGCACCATATGGTTGTGAAAAGGTCCCGAAAGGGTAAATGAGTGTGCAGTTGTGGGTGGGGGGGGGGAATGGGGTGAGTTTAGCCAGGGTCCTGTAAGCTGCAAAAACAGCAACTTGGTCACTGAGGTTGTAGCACGCTCAGGACCTGCTTGATTGAAATGCCATGCTGCCTTAATCAGCGTCTTCATCAACTTGGCAGCTTGAGTTTATTCTCTTCTGTTTTTTTTAAGTGCAGAGCTAGCGTTGACGACGTGCTCTGTGTAGCGTCAGTGTCGGGCTTCGCGAAAGTGCTCTTGGTATGGGGGCCGCACGCTGTAGTGTTAATGCTGGTTAATTACGCAGCCCTCCTGTCCCGCCATGAAGTGGGGTCTCGCCGTCGCATGTACCCCCGCAGCCGCCGCTTCGATTCCCGTGGCTGGAAGCCGCTCACCGTGTTTTCGCACGGCCTCCTAATCCAAGGCGTGATTTTTAAGTGCCGGTTAGCACCCTGCGCTAAGGCTATTTACGTGGAGCGGGACACATAATGGCTCTTTGTGTGCCTTGGAGTTTTATGTAGGAATGACCTAGTTTTTTGGTAGCACTTGTAAGTTTTCCAGTATTTATGCTGCCGTACTCTTAAGGGTGATGAACATTTGAATTTAGTCGCTCAAGTATTTTTTTTTTTTTAAGGTTTTTATCCATTTATGCAGCTGGATCTCTCTTGCTCTCAGTAGACAGTGGTATTACAACTCTTGGGACTTAAACCAATAACAAGTTGGTGTTTTTTGTCCTAAGGCCACCTGCTTATCAGTGGATGGAGGGGCTGGGACTGATTCCCCAAACAAGGCTAATGTGGGTGGTTTTCTTCACATTGTGAGCTGTGCAGGACTTGAGCCTGCAGTGAGGTGCACTGTGTTATCACCATGTGGACAGAATGATACCATCAGATCTTATCTGTTGATGGCAACTTGTGGACCAACATGTTCACATGGGAGATTCTGATGCTCTGTACTGATCCTCTGGGGTTTCTGATTCTTGTATTTAAAGAATCTCGTGACGGTTCCTCCCATCTTTGTGTGCTTATGTAGATTAAGTACCTTTGTATAAAGAAATGTCATTTTAACACCTGGAATGGGAGATGCCTGGAGCTACTTCCTAAAACGTTTTTTGAAAGACCCGTTCCCGGCTGTACCTGTTCAGGATAGAAGGGCTTGAATCCCCGCTGCAGCAAATGCCCTTCATGTAGCCGTTTCTCCCAAACTTACCCTCGGTATCTCTGGCTTCCAGCAACGGTGCAGTGACTGTCGCGTTGCTGTGAACGACCTGAAGGACTGTAACGCGCAGGCTCCTGCGTGGTGCTGTGGGGTGCTTAGCCGTAAACGGGGGAATCAGGAAAGAAAGAATGCCAGAAGACAATGGTGCATTACTTCTGAGTCGTTGGTTCTGTTTGTGGGATGTCCTGCGCAGAGAGGCTGTATGAACGTGTAGGTCCAGTTGATGGATTCCGTGTGTGTGTGTGTGTCAGAGATTGGCGTAAATGCTAAATGGATGCTTTCAGACAACACGGCAGTCTGCTCTGCGTGGTCAGGTGTACGTAGAGTTGCGATTGCCCTGTTTATAGTGGCTTTTCTCCCCTTAGAAGGCTCCTGGTAAGTAGACCTGCAGAGATTAAGCTGAATCAATGGCATGGTGCGCAGTTAGAAGCCTCACTGTTCCAGTGGCCTTGCAGTAGCTTGTAGGAAATGTTCTATCTAGAAACTCCGTCCATCAAAACAGTCCCCATCCGCTGCTCACCGCATGACACGTCCTGTGTGCTGTCCGACCACATCGGTGAAAATGTACCTGCTGAAATACTCTGGTATTGTGCTTTCTGCCATGTTCGTTTGGATATAGATTTACTCATTTTACTAATTTAACTTTCATGTTATTTCAGACACATACACACCGAATTCTAACTAATAGAAATGTAAAAATGTTTAAAAAAAAAAATAAAAAAATTTGTAAACTTAACCCTAACCCACCACAAACAGCTCGTAACTCATATTTTCTTGTTTGCATCCGAAAAGTTAGAAACATAATTATCTGCCAATAGAATTCTTCCTATAAATAAACGTAAGAATGTGCATCACCAATCCATATATTCACATACCTCCTTTATTTGAATATATACATTTATACCAGTAAGGTCAAGCTGTATAAATGATATGTATTTTCAGTCTGTTCCATTAAACGCTTATGGTTTTCCTGTTGGGGGTGGGGTGTCTTTACCTGGTTAGGGGATTACAGGCGCTCTTGAGGGCTGGGGGGGTGGGGGGGCTGATGCGGTGATAAGTGTGGGCCCAGGCCGCAGTGCCATCTTTGGTGTCTGCGTTTCTGCTCCTTTGCGCTCCTTGGACCGCAGTCATCCCTCTTCGTCATGAAGTGAGACCGCGGCGGGGTGCTGGACTGTGTTTAGGACCCCCACCCCCGCTGTGTACCTTCGCATAATTCTTCTGGCATTCCTGCAGACGGCGAAGGTCGGGCCGGCCGCTGCGTTTCCACGGCGCCCTCCGCGCCTATTATGGTCAACGGGCTGCGTGGCTGTCAGAGCACCGCTCCTGATTCACCAGCCGCTCGCATTCCTGCTGCGCCTCTGCTCGCCATGCTCTGAGCCCATGCGATAGGAGATAAAATATCTATAAACAGTACTTGAAAGAAAATGTAAATGTTTATAGACTTCCTGCAGGACTTATCTGATACTCCTTTTATTTATACGCGGCGGCCGTCTGAGGCTGCGTAGCCGCGTACAGGCCTGCGGGGGGCGGTGTGCCGTCGGACGCCGGCCGGGAGGGCTGATTTAAGGTGACAGCTCGACTATAGAGCTGTTGGGGTACAAACTCTTGGCGGGGGGGCCCTCTGAGAGGCGGGCCGGTCGCTGTGAAGCCCTCGGCGCATCCCAGCATGCCGCAGGTCATAGTGTGCTGTGGGTGTCGGTGCTGTTCTCAAAGCGCAGTTAAACCCCCCCCAACAGCAGGCTCGACCTCGGAGGGAAACGGGTTTTCCCAGCGTTGGTGGGGGGGGGGGGCAGGGATTTTAATCAATGTTGTGGAAATATGTTGATGTATGTGCTTCTCATCATTCTGTACCTGATGGGGGGGCTGGATTTTTTTTTCATCTTTTGCTTATGAATTAAACCGCTGCTTTCAGACACAGTACATTGACCTTCTCTCTCTCTTCTTTTCGCTTTTTTTTTTTTTCCTCTTCTCGGCCCATGTTTTGACCAGCGTGTACTGAAACTGCTGAATACTGGTGGAAGGAGGCAGCTTTCAGAATGACTAAGTTATTGTGTGGGTTGCAGGATTTCACTTTTTTTTTTTTCTTCTTTTTTAATGTTCTTGTTTTGATGAGTCAGTGCGGACTCACATATGAGCGCACTGACTCACCTATGCTCATCCCGCTGTGGCGAAGAGACTCTGCCATCAGGCGAGGCACGTTCATCTTTCACGGCGGAGGTGAGGCCGGGGCGATCGAAGGCCATGTTCCGTCACCCTAACTTCCGAATAAGTCATTTTGGGACGGCCCCTGGGACTTTCTCAGAGGTTTGACACAGTGCAAGGGGCTTCTTGCCATTAATCTCGTTGCTAAGAAGCACGAAAAATTCAAAACTGACCAGTTGCCCATTGATGGGGAACGTTGGCTCTTTCAGTCCCGTTCTGAGGCACAGGGAGTAATTCCAGGTGGCCGTTAAAGGTTAGCAGAATCAAAGTGATTCTGTGTTAGTCAGTTATATCCCTTTAAAATTTTAAAACATCCCTCTGTTCCACAATGACCTGCTGCTGGCTTTTTTAAAGCGTGTATTCGTTGGACCTGCACTGTCCACTCCAGTATTTTCCTTTGTTTCTTCATCTCCACACAGTTATTGCTCTTGCAGTAACGGCATGGCAATTCAGGGTGGGCCGAACCAGGATCTCTGATTTGCGCTCCGGGCATATCCCTCCTGCGTCGCTTCCCAAAAACAGCCCAATGAATCATGGGGCCTGTAATCGATGAAGGAGAATCCGCAATCCTGGCTTTGGCGGGGAGCGGTGGGGACAAGAGGAGGTCAGTGCTGGCTTGGCAGGAGCTGCGATGCAACCGGCTCCAAAATATTAATGTCCCGCAGAGCGAACCGGGCGGTCGATAAACGGGAGCTTTCCCAGGAAAAGCACGGAACAGGTTAACGGGAGCTGCTGGCCTTCTGGTGTGGATTTAAATGCCAGATGAGTCAGAGTGCACGGCCTGGAGGCTGAGTGTCTCCGTTCTGAGTCAGGCCTGTGGATCAGGGAGGACGGACGGACGGACGGGGTGGACGGAGAGGCCAGAGACGGGACACTGTGATTCAGAGGTCGGCTGTGTAGCCAGCGGTTCAAATCCCACAGGAAACATTATCACCGTTTCCATTGGACCCCTCAGATGAGGTGGAGGTTGGTGACGGTGAAGTGGCTGCCTCTAATCTTCAGAGTCATTGCCTCTTTGCTTGTGATGTTTGGATTGCCGGTCAGATGACTGTTGAATGTGACTCTGCAGATAAGCAATACGTCCTGTAAAAAAAAGTCAGCCCTGCCCCAGACAGTTATGGATAGGAAACCACATGAGGTGTGATTTCACTGTTTTTAAACGATACCCTTCAAAGGGATTTTTTTTTTATTTTTTTTTTTATGGGATGTATCGAATATTCGAAGAATGAACAGTTTCAGAGTATAGGAAAACTGCAACGCTGCAAGACACTCTAGGTCACGCAGAACATAGCGGATCATTAATATTTGTTCCGTTTTCTATGGTTTCCTAAACCATTATCGTTGGCCGTCTACACAAACGAACTTCTGTCCTGTAGCTTAAAGACTAAAATCTTTTAATCGTTAAACGCCGAAGAATATACACATTATTGGGCAGTTTTCATGCCATTATAAAAAGCTGTCTAGCTGGAAATTCCCGTACAGTTTTCTCATAGATGTTTCCTATATATCCTCTGGACTAGATTCGCTCCGTGTTTTTTCCTGCAAAGTTTAAATCTTGACCCTGCATGCAAAATGGATGCTGCACGGCACAGAAGCCAGCGCTGTTTCTTTAACGCAGTTCTGCTGTGTTGCAATAATGTGCAACTTTCCATCAGAGGGGAAACGTTCTGTATGCACAAGCTGTGGTTTGATTGGGGTTTCACACTGTAGCTTGAAGGGTTTTCGTTGCATTTCATGAAAATTTAAAGGAAGTCAACGTGATTTTTTGTCTGGTGACTAATTCATTGTTGCTTTGGTGTCATTTCTGGGCCGTAAACTTTTTTCTGGGTTCCTTTTTTTTCCTTTTTTTTTCTTTTTTTTTTCTCTTTTTTTTGATGCTTTTCTTGACTTTGGGGAAAGTTGAGTGAAGCTGGAAATTGAAGATATTGAGGATGGAGAATTACTCGGGACTGTATCAGCTGTTACTGCCGCCCTTGGGGGGGGAGGGTGGCAGTCACGGAGATCTCATAATAATAATCACTTCAATTATCAAATAGGAAATTAAATCTGCACTCCCGCCATAGGCTACTCTGACTGTCTGAAGTTCGTTTGTGGGAAGATTAAGAAGCAGACAGTGTGTGTCTGTCACCCTGAGGTCTGCTGCTGAAAACACCTGCGATCCCCCGAGCAGAAGAGCTGTCGAAACCGTCCCGGGGCTCTGTGCCGCGCTCTGGCGCCTGCCCCTTCCTGTTGCCAAATGCGGCATTGCTTAGGAGCCGTGCAGAGGCCAGAGACGGCGACCCTGCGCTGCGTCGGATCGAGGAAGGGAGCAGATGGCCAGGAATGACCCCGGAAAATAATCTTGGGGGGGTTTGGGAAGATGCTGAACTTTGCGGGTACCACTTTTCCTGGTTGAGATTGCAAAGCCCGATTTTGTATGAGAAGCAGCAGGGGGGGTTATGCCTGCTATTATGTGCAGTGTGTGTGTGTGTGTGTGTGTGTGTGGGGGGGGTTAGTGTGGCTTTGTAGGAAAGGAGAAACATCCTCAGTTTGGTTTGATATAGGGATTCACCTCTGGGCTATACTCACCTCTGGGCTATACTCACCTCTGGGCTATACTCATGGGACACTTATCTGTTGCTTCCTCGGGGCTGCAACACTGCCCCGCGCTGGTTCTGTCCAGCTTGTGATCACAGGAAGTGGGGTAGAAGGCAGTGGTTCACCGTCTCGGGACTCGACGCGCGTTGATTGAGTGCAGCGAGGGCAGGTCATTCTGTCAGGGCTCTCTTTGGAGGGTGGGGGCTGGCGGGCTAGAGAACAGAGGAGGCTGCTTTGGCATGCCGGAAAGTTCTTTTCGGTCTCTCTCTGGTGAAAAGAGCCGACTTTCCTTCGTTAAAGCGGCAGTTACCCTTTCTGCTGCTTGAGCCATGGCCATGCAATTGTAATCATGAGTCGTCGTGCTTTTAAAGCTGAATCCTGACTACATAATTCAACTTAATTCAACTTAAGGTTTGCTTAAGTAGCAGATATAAGAATTGCCCCTGTTGCCTTTGCGTGAGTGCAGGCGAACCAATAACTGGAAAAACTTTGATATGTAACTAAGTCGGGCGACCAGTTTGAAATCAGTTATCAGGTACTTTTGCAGCACAACTGCTTGTAACTCATAACGGGATCACGCATCGACTCTCACAGGGCTTTCTGTTAAACGTAATAAGATTTAAAGGAAAAGTAAAGGTAAATTCAGCTTTTAGTGTTTTGTGGTGAGAGTGAGAGAGCGCCCAGCTAGCGAGCGTGTGTGGGGTGGTTTTATTGCCGGTGCTCTGAAGAGGGTGATCTTATTTATTCAGCTGTCGTTTAATGAATTACGAGGTTATTTTGGTCAGTTTAACGAGTAGGCTTATCTCAGTGAGCAGAATCATTTTCAAAGAAAAATACTTGAAAATAAATTAGTTGACAAATAATGGAACCTTACTGTAAAAGTTTTGTGTTTTTCAATATCCTGCTTTGTCATCATATAGTTTTTTTCCCCCAAAATCTGTTTTTGTAGTTAAATTGTTTATACCATGGCGCTGTTGGATTCTCGAATCTGATTGGTCAGAAGGGTGTTGATTGATTTTTCTATAACTGCCCTCATAGTAGCAGCCAGGCGAGTCACATAAGTAAATCAATGTGTGATTATAATCTTTAATTCTAACTAATGTTAAAATTAGCGGAACAAAATTTAAGAGCAACAGAAATTAAAGGGAACCGTTTAATCATTTGGTGGAAGACTCTTGTTCTAACAATAAATGTTTTTAGGTACAACTGTGGTAAAAGTGGGTTAATTAATGCTCTCCTAGCGTCCCCGACAGCCACCATTAACCCTTTAGTGTTTCCCAGCTCCTACCAAACCGTGGGCCGTCTGTGAGTCCCCGAGGGCCAGATCGGGAAACGCTGCTTTAGATAACGTCTGGTACTTTTCAGTCCGTTATTTAATTATTTCTCTTTTTAATGAAGACTTTCAGCATGAAGCTGTAGGATTTCGGCCGACAGTCACGCACCGGGGGTGTCGGTGTCGGATTCGCAGCGAATGAAAGCACACGTGCTGCTGGCCACGTCTCCATGTGGCCCCTGTGCCCGCCATGCACCCATGTGACCGCTCCGTAGATGTGACCTTACCCGTACGGCTCTCCACAGAAGTGGACTCGCCACACGGTGCGGGGGAGGGGGGGGGATCACCTCAAAATGATTTCTTTTTGTATGCATGTACGTGTGTTTAAATGTGTATTTCTAGTATGACAAAGTGAAATGATGGGTTTCCCTGAAATGACATTACTACCTATATGTATACTACCTATACATGCCCCCCCTTCCCAAACTGAAGGAAATTCCTGTGCTCTTCTAAACTTTCTGAGGCCTGTGAAGTTGACAGATGAGTTATTTTTGCCTGGGCAGTGTGTCCCCTGCTTGTGTGCGTGTCCCCTGCTTGTGTGCGTGTCCCCTGCTTGTGTGCGTGTCCCCTGCTTGTGTGCGTGTCCCCTGCTTGTGTGCG
>JAODLC010000050.1:10662438-10691923 GCA_026781145.1 Hippopotamyrus pictus
ACCCATAACAAGGTTAGAATGAGGCATGGTAGAGCGGTATATACTATTCACAGTATAACAAGGTTATAATGAGGCCCCATAAAATGAACCACACCACCCATAACAAGGTTAGAATGAGGCATGGTAGAGCGGTATATACTATTCACAGTATAACAAGGTTATAATGAGGCCCTGTAAAATGGTCTATAGATGAAAAATATTAAAGCAAATTAACTGCTATTTACAATGTAAAGCAACTAGGGTAGAAAATAATTTTCGTCAAGGTATAGTCTTGATTTCATTACTCCTGGACTGAAATGCACCAAAAGATCAATACTTAGATAGTGTACTATATTTACACAGCTTGTACTAGTTAATTACATTCATTTCATTTCACTGACAACATATATTTCAACAAGTACTAATATATGCCTTTACTGATCTTTTGTGTCTGAATGGCTTTTATAAAACCCTGACATGTGTCTGCATTACATATATGATGTCACTGACATCTCTGATACGGTGTGACATGGACAAGACCTCTAGTGACTTAAAATGAATATGTCACTCTTTAATGTGAAGGCATTCAGCATATGATACCACATTATCCTTCTTCTCACTCTTCCTGTAACTCAATACTCCACTCCCAGCTAATGAGACATTATAGTGAGCACAACCAGATCCATGTGATGTTGAGGTTAAAATGATGTATTTAGGGATTTTATTCAGAGCTTAACTTTAACAGCAGGGAATATGACCAAATGCACTTCAAAAAATTCCTCTTCAAAAGAAGCAAAGGGAAAATATTTTACACCTTTCACACATCTAAAATGACAGGAATGGAAATTAACTGTTTTCAGTGATTTACTGTAAGAAGCCTATCCGTGTACTGCACCTAAAGGGAGCATCAGAAGGAGAGATGAAAGGTGCATCTGATGAACAAGCACACCCCACCCCACAATACAGAAACATGGAACCCCAAAGCAGTCAGTGTGAGGCTGCTCACAATGCCATCCCATCATGTCAAGACATACATCAATCATCAATGTCCTTTCTTTTCTTAGTAATATTTTAATTCTGCACGAAATTTTCATAGTCTTGGTTCTGTTTTACCATACGTATATGCCATACCTTAATTCTAACTACATTATCTAACCTATCCAGTCTATTTTTTTTAAAGAAATGAAGCTATACTGTATAATGTTTCATGTTTTCAGCCTCACAATCACCCTTATGCACACTGCCACATTGCTGTGAGAAAATCAGAAGGGTTACAATAATAATAAAAAAAAGATCTTGATAATCTGTCCAAGAACCAAAGTGTTCCGATGCATTTTAATGAGTGTCTAAGTTCCCCTATCCGTCCCCAGAGTACTGAAACAGACAACACCAAACGGAAACACCCGGTAGCTGAAAATACCAGTCTTTGTAAAGAGAGAAAAATAACACAGGTCGTCGTTGACTTACAACTGCGATATGCTCCGTTTGACCGGTCTGAAAGTCGATTTGGTTGCAAGTCGGGCCTTTATTTTAATATTTTAAAATCTTATGCAAAAATGATCACATGTATAGTATACTGTGTAATAAAATTATGTCATCTTTAAGTCACATTTTTTGGTGTATTTTTTAACCTTTTTATCACCATTTTCTTAGTTCATTATTGCTATAACATTATTATTACAATTTAAGCTGCTAAAACACATACGGATACTGTGTACTGCACTGTGAGCACTGCGAACAGTAACCTGAGCACGAGATGAATGAATGGGCTTCACATGGATGTTCGCTCTACAGACAGTAGGGGTGGAAACTGTCATATACTCACCCTGGGCAACACCCGTGGCCACATATCTGCGGCCTCGGAACGGTAGTAAGTTGCATAGGTCGTAAGTTGACCACGACCTGTAGTATTTTTCAACGGTGTAGCGTTTTGCTATTTGAAAGAAAAAAAAAGTTAGTTACTGGAAAAGCTACAGCGTTTTAAGAGTATAGCTGCACTATTGATAAGCTACTGAAAAAAGTAAAGTTAGTCGCGTCACTATTTGTAATAAGATATTCCCAACACTGCTCACATTCAGTATGATTAAATACAAAACTGTTAATCATGACTTCCCAGTAAGAGCAAACTTCAGAGCATACATGTTCCACAAATTATAATATACATATAATAGTCATCAATAATGTTAAAAACCATGTACAGACTTAGAAGGCAATAATTGCACATAATTCATCTGTCTACCTTAAGATCAGTATCATATGAAAATCGATATTGTTTAAAGCTAATTAGAGTTTTGAAAGGGACTTATGTGTCCCTCACATGCTCTTCAGGTAATTTAGTGTGTCTGCTTATCTTGGATGTGATAGCTTGTCAGAGTGTGCAGTGCCAAGCCAGTGCGCCACCTGGAGGGCACTTTGGCTGATGTCATGATGAACTCCAGATCGCTGCAATTCTGATCAAAGAAGTAGGTCTGTTTTACGGGGACAGATGGAAACGGAGATCGCTGTATGAAGCCAGAAGACTGTACAGTACTGAGTTAGTGTACAGCTATAACCGCTGCTGGTTGCTCGTTACAGCAGATGGAGGCTAGATGGGGGGGGGGGCTTGGATGTAGGTGGAAATTGCAGCAAGGTTCTGCCAAGTGGATCAAGACTACGATTCTGGTGCAGGAAGGAATCAGTAGTGAGTGAAAGGGTTTCACAGGGACCTATTATGGAATGTTATAAAAGTGGATTCACCAAATGGAGATTTGGTTTTTTAATTATTTGTATTTCCATTGCTCTTGAAAGACAGCTAGTTTGGTTCTGACCTGAAGGAAAGTGGAGCAGGTTAATGAAATATGGAAAAACCTGAACCTGCCAGCTGGCAAATGAAACCAGTGTGCACTTGGCTATGATATTTAAGCCTTTAAATGCTATTAAGAAAGTAAAACAACAGACTACAGAGGGCACTATGAAAATAACCACAGGACACAGGAAAAAATTAGCTGTAGAAAAAAATCAGCATGGGGTGGGGCTTGTTCTTTAAATGAGGTAGCAATAGATGTACTCTGGAATTTACAGACCACCTTTGATTAGTTCATCTATTCCCATGTTCTTAAGTGGCCATATTCCTTAAAGGTGGCATGAAGATTCTCAGTATGGAAAATCCAAATGGTACAACTATTTGAAATAATCAGCATATCCCACAAGATCTCCAGAGGCAATCATTTCTGAAAATCTGTACCTCAGTTCTTAAGTGGGTAATCAGTCATGGAGAATTAAAGGTATTTCTGCTTTTCTTATTAGTACCAAAGTGTTGATGATGGCTTGTGTATCATGGTGGCCAATTTAAAGAAAAAGCAAAAGTTGTTCTGATTGTAATGAGTGTAGTCACAATAAAAATAGATGACTCTTTTTCTGAGTGACATCTATGATGATTATTTAGAAATAAATGTTAGGTTACTATTTATATATTTAGCTTTACTTCCTGAGAATATCTTCTTGCTGCATTACATATTGACTGGAGAATTATTATTATTATTATTATTATTATTATTATAAAGGAGTGTTAGTCAGCAGGAGTAACAAATACCTCATGGACATTTAGTCACAGGCAAGATTATTTTTGTTATTATTATTAGTATTAATACTATAATAATAATAATAATAATAATAATAATAATAATAATAATAATAATAATAATAAATTCCCACTGTAATCATAACTGTTCTGTTTTTTTCGGGAACACAAGCAACACCGTTAAGATATTCAACATTTTCCTTCTGAGTAGAACAAAAGCAATAAGTCTAATTATTAAATCAAGTAAAATAAAGGGAAGAAAGTAAAAAAAGTCGTACGAGGCTTTTCCAGCCCTCCCCTCCTCCTTCGCCCGGCTGGCCTCCCTCCCTGTTCCTGGGAGAACGCCAGTGGTTTGCTGACAGAATTTATACGGGCTCAGCAGAGAGGCCAGGATTTGTGAAGGAGGCCCGCTCCGCTTCGACTCGGTTCGGCTAAGGTACAATGCGTGCCCCGAGAGAGATCGGTGACATGGGAGATTGGACGAGCGACAATCGATGTGAGAACGACAAGGCGTGAAAGAGAAGAAATTGACGGGGAGATCCATTTCGGGGCACAGTTGATTTAACACAGCCGCCATTTTGTTGTCACTTCATGTTTTTTTTTTCCCTTTTTCAAAATGTAAAATTTTCTTGCTCGAAAGCTAATTTGTCAAGGAAATCGCCACCGGTTTGTGCTACTTTAATTGTATTTAATTGTTGACTTTCCCAAAGTGGACGGCTCTTGAACTTCCACCATCACAGCACTTTGCCTATGTATATGATGGAAGGAAGGGTAGCTAGCTAGCTTGATTTATTAAAAAAAGATGTAACTACTTAAACGCCTGACAAGAGAGGTGGCATAGATACAGCTTGCACTAGCACACCAAAGCTCACATGTTGCAGCATTGCCGGTTAGGCGTGAGATGCTGTCATTGTGTATTACACTGGCACTCTGATTAAGAAATAAACATTATCTCAGCGCTCTGAATGAACTGTTGGAACAGAGGACAGCTGCGAGGAAACCACTTACAGTACCGACGTACCGTTGGGGGGAGAAGAATCAACAATCATCTGGTTGATCGGACGACATTTCTACGGATGCTTGGGGCTAACATTTAGCGCGTATTATTTTCTAATTTCTGATCTGTGTGGTGGTGGTGGTCAGGGGATACATTTCCCCTGTCACAATGTCTACTGGGACGTGAGCGTTGCATGGCCGAATCCCTAGTTGGTCACCTACAATTACCTTTTTTTCAATTTTTATCATTAAAAACCTTTTACCTCGATGACACACTGAGGTGTTTGCATTATGCCAAGGATGAGGATCCATCGGTAAAGCGTTATTCATACCTACCAATTCTGATGGACACGTCAGTTTATTATTTTCGTCAGTCGCATCATTTAGGATGTTTGTCTAATCGCTCTGAAGAGACCTTTTTGGCATTATGTGGACAAAACGGCAGTTGCAGCAAACACGACTATGTTGATGCGCAGTAACGGGATTTCACTCAAAACGATGTGAGCATTGCATTTTATTTATTTTTTGGGACTCTTCAAGGTGAGCAAAACCTTACTTCGTCATTATTAATGTAACGGTTCAATTGTTTCTAAAGTCTCCGTGAATGCAGCTTTGCTTACAGAACTATAGTCAGCATCTTTTTTGGAAAGCTTAGTAATTTAACGAATATTACTAGGCAGGTCGATGGCTGGGTAATTACCACCTTCCACAAATCAGTCTGCGCAGTTAGCTGCACTGTATCCTGCTGAATCTATACCGTATCAAAATAAATGGTGTAATGATGATCACGTTGTGTTATTTAATTTCATAGTTATATAGATCTTGAGTTGGCTGTAAAAACAGTGCATATGTGACATTTGGCACGCAGTTCATAGACTGCCTTGCGTTTTCCTCGCTGTGTTTGACCCCAGGGGTGCGACAGCGCGCGCATTTGGGGCGCCCCGCAGCACCGCACGGGGACGCCGACGATGACGCTGCCGGTAAAAGCGCTGCGCGCATTCCTCACCTGCGAGTCGCAGAGGTGATCACGTGGCCGCGGGTGCGCGCGCAGCCGGCGGCGGAATGTGGGGGAGCCTCAAGTCCTAGCATCCGTGTAACATCGCACCCATATCTCACGTGCATCATTCACAAATGGCTAACGGGGGATAATATCCAGCTATTGATGATGATTTCTTTTAGAAGTTATTACATCAATAAGTTTCACGCAATTAATATTATTATTATTATTATTATAATTATTATTATATGCAGCAGTAGTGGTGGTCATAATATTTGTTTTAATGATACATGAAAACATTTTTACTGAGTTCAATTATACTTAGACGGTCATGCCAATTTGTGTGCTCTCCACTGTCATCCTCATTTAACCTTTTTCAGTCTGGTTCATTGGATGCTTTTTCAACACTTGTTTTGGAAGTGTTCTTTGAAACAAGGCTTTCAGTTTAAACAGATTTTAAATTTAGATTTGATCAAGGGGTTTTGGGGTATGAAATATGTTTCTTTTATTTATCTTTATTAGTAAAGAAGCTAACTGAAAGTGTTTAATTGATTAAGACAGCACTTATCAACCTAGTCCTTGGCAGCCCCCTGACAGACATTAGTATTCTTAATCGTTTAGTTAGTGTGAACTGTCTGTGGGTGCTGATGACTGGTTTGAGGACCACTGGATTAAGTTTATTATGTAATGATTGCATATTTGCCATTTAACATTTGCTATTAAACATTTTAGAAAAAAATAGGATTAATGATTCTGAACTCCGTAAGGATTGAATAAGTCATAGTAATGCCCAGACTGTGACAGTAGTACATTGTCATTGGGAGCCTGGTGCCATGAAGCCTAAGTTGAAGACACTGCAGTTAAACCAGTTCACTATGTGGCACACACTCACACATCTTAGTGCAATTCAGACACACCAGTGAACCTATAGTCACGGAGTTTAGTTAATTCTAAATCGCCCGTTGTAAGTCTGTGTGCCCTGCAGTGGCCTGGAATCCTGGGTGCACTTCAGTCTTGTGCCCTTTGCTCCTGGGATCCATTAGGGGCCCCCATTACCCTGACCAGCATCAGTGGTTATTGGGTGATATTAATGATGGGGACATAAAAATTGTAGTACAGTTACCAATAATTAGAGTATGGCTTGTCTGAGGCCTTTGGTGCCTTCTCTGTGTTTGACAGAGCAGACTAAGGGTGCTGAGTGTCTATCATTACTGCCCCTTGGTCTTTGGCTTCATGTCACCTCTTTAATGGGATTGCTGTGTCTTGCCTGACTTGCTCTCTACTTTCTTTCTCACAGTGTAATATATATATTCACAAACTTTTCTTTCCTTCTCTGACTTTTTCATCAGCTGCCTCTCTGTTTTCTCTGTCATACAAACCTTTGATACTGGTCGTGCTTGAGGGCTTGCTGGACTGGGGTCAGTATTGGGATGATAATGGCTGTTCATTTTGGTGCTACACTGTGTGTGCTCAGATTTAGAACTGGAATGGCCACAAATGGGACTCACTGGCTTATATGAGTCTTTCATCTGTAACGTAGTTTGTCTGTCAGTCTGCCTGCTGACGCATGGTTTACCGCCAGTACTCTCATCAGCCTTCGGTCCTTTAATGGCTTGAGCAAGTCACCGTCTGTCACACTGCCAGTTCAGTCCCTACAGGATTTCACTGAGTTTTTTTTTTTTTTGTGATTGTTGCAGCCAAAAATGCTTGATTTTGCAGCAGCTTTTCTCAAAATTTGCAGTGCAGCTTGTGGACTTTCTGTGAATGCGATTAAAACACAAAAAAAATGCCAAAAGTCTTGTATTTTGTTTGGTTACTTATGATTAAAGTTAGGACTGGGTAGGAGTTAAGATTGGGGTTAGGGTTATGCCCATAGAAATTAATGGAGAGTACACATAAAGATATCGATTCTTAATCTGTGTGTGTGTGTGTGTTTGCCCTTTGATGGTCTGGCCTGTGCTGCAGTTTCCCCCTAATACTGTATTGGATAAGCTGAGAGATGAATGGATCATATGTAGGAATTTAGCGCTTTAGGAGGTCCTTTGTCCCCACTGCAATTAGACTTTTTTTTATAGTGCTCTCTGACCTCATCCTCCCATTCCACCCTCTATATTATAACTGTATTGATCTTTATTATTAGTATGTTTTTTTTTCTTAAAGGAGCTACTGGATATCCGAATTTCCCCCTTGGGGATAAATAAAGTATCTATCTATCTATCATCTATCTATCTTAATGAGAAAGGAGCCTCATGTTTTGCTGGCGATGATTTCCATAATGCTGTACTCATCCTAATTGCGATTATTGTAAGAGATTTTCTCACTTGAGGCAAATTTGGTTGCTTGGTGCTATTTTTTAATATGTAAAGCAACATCTTTCTTTTGACGTGCAACAAAAGCAGTGGAGCTTTAGAAGGGCGTGCTTTGGTGAAAAGGAGGATTTCCATCTTGACAGCGATGTGCCTGGAGAGTGAGGGAAGAGACATTGAAATGCAATCTTATGAAATGCAGCGACTCAACCACAATGTCTGCGTGACCTCACTGCAGCTTCACTGTAAGGCAGAGCCGACAAAAAGCTTGTATCTCTCTGAAGGTAGAAGAGGACTGTCCTCATCTTCTTTAATCATTAAGCACTCCCTTCTGGCTTCTATATTTTTAGCCTCCACTTCAGTCTGACCTACCACAACAGCTGCTATTTTTATCCAGCAGCAAATTGGAGGAAATGGTATAAATGTGCTCATAATAACACTAAGTGTGGCGGGAATTAAATGGATGGAATAAGTGAATGAGTTTGATTGAAGAATGGGATGGAAAGAGCATATGTGAAAGAGAGCGGGGTGGAGGGCTAAATATGTGTTCAATTCCCTGGAACACAGTTCCTCTAGTCTTACTGTTCTGCCTGGAGTCCAAAGAAGTGGGGAGACAGGGAGAGGAGGGGCAGTGGAGGCGGAGGAAGCGAAGGAATAGCAGGCAGTAGTACATGTGAAGGAGATGAGCGGTGAGGGCTGGGAGGTAGCAGAACGAGTCACATCCTGGCAATTAAGGCCTCATGAGGACCAAGGTGTCAGCTGCTGGGGGGCACATGCGTCGTGCTTCAGACAGAGTCAGAGGGAGGCTTCAGCTGTCTGACAGGCCAAGTGCTGGGGGGCACATGCGTCGTGCTTCAGACAGAGTCAGAGGGAGGCTTCAGCTGTCTGACAGGCCAAGTGCTGGGAGGCACATGCGTCGTGCTTCAGACAGAGTCAGAGGGAGGCTTCAGCTGTCTGACAGGCCAAGGCGACATCGCTAAACAGGGGCACTCCTGAAGCCATTAAATGGCTCATGTAAATGGTCTGCAAATTCTTAAGGCCCAAAGTACATGCCAAAGGGAGTAACTCCCACCACAGAAACCCCTCTTCTCTAATCTGCCTGATACGCATTGTTGGAATTCCAACCCTTACTTCCATGGCATGGTGAGGTCACCATGTAACATAATCCTTATTGGCTCCCTACTTGCAAGGATCTATCTGCCGACCGCAAGATAGGGGCAGAACGTATTGGACAAGTTGACCAATCAGGGCACACTGGGCTCATTGGGGGTGGGGCTTAAAGCTCTAAAAGAATGTTTCAGACAGAATGAATAGAAATGTCCAGTATGAGAAAATGAATGTGTTTTTGGAACAATGAAGTATGTAAACCTATTCTAGTAGGCCCCAAAATAGAATTGAGAACAGTGAAAAGGAGCATAACATGGCCCCTTTAATTACATGAAAGCTTGTTTACCTTTTTGTATTTCAGCTGAGCTGAGTGTTTTGAGTTACAGTATGGGTTGGCTATCAAATGTTTTTTTTTATGTGCAAGGTATTTTAGCACAGGTGGTGACCTTAAACCTCAAATTGATACTGAAATGTAAATAGTTTTTCGTAGGTTTTGGTAACTGCTTCAGCACAGCTTGCTTTCAGATACATACATTATATTCTAATCTTGACTTTTGATTATGCCCTGTTTAAATTGTATACTACATTATTAAGTTTTTTTTTGTTTATTAAACATTTGGTTTGTGATCCTTTCAGCTTGTGACCAGTATGAAAGGGGTCAGCGGTGCTAATCTCAGCTCGCTTCCTTATCCAGGATGCATACAGTTCTTGGATTAAGGGAGGCTGCAGTCAATGACCAGATCAGATGATGTCCTGTATTATACTTGTAGATTGGGCCATTGCTATGTTGAGCCATATAGTAAGAGAGGCTGTGAGGATGGTCTCAGCTACTGCGGTGTATGACAGAACTAGTATAGGTTTGGGAAGACTGAATTTCCCATGCTGCCGCAGGAAGATCATTTTTTGCTGCCCTTTTATGATGATGTTTAAAAGATATCCATCCCATTTTATGGTTTAGTTAACAATGACTTTGATACAAGGTTTGAAACAGCCGTTTTCTCACAACATGAAGAAGTGGCTCTAAATGTATTATCTATACCTGACTGTCCAAAAATCACCATGGCCCAGCATGTTGGACAGAGACTCTTTTCGTGTGCCTTCCCCAGGACGGTCTCTGGCCTGGATGGTATTAGGCTTCTGGCTCGGACAGTTCCTACTGAAATCATGCAGTGAAGAGATGGCAGAAGCCTGATGCTCCATCTACCAGAAATCTTTGGACACACACACACTGTTCCTTCCTCCTGGAAAAACTCCATTATTATTCTTGTTCTTAAAAAGGCACGCTGTAAGGAAAATAACTACTATTGATCAGTTGCTTTGACTTCAGTAGTTATGAAATGTTTTTAGAAGATTATTATGAACCTATTGAAAACAGAAATCAGATGTTCACTAGACCTCTTTCAGTTTGCTTACAGGTGTAATAACTGATGATGCTGTCACATTCTTGGTATAGTTTTTCCAAAGTGTCCAAAATCAAGTTGTCTGTATTTATATAGCACATTTAAATTACAGCAGGTGTCACCTAAAGTGCTGCACAATTAAGTAAGACACACATTTAAACAATTAAATGTAACACTTTACTTGTTGGGGCATAAATACTTAGTAATAAATCAGTTAGTACTGAACTACAACTTATGAAACAAATCATAAACGAATATAGTTTCTACTTGAGATCAAAGATGCATCATGATTCATTAATGACGACATCAGTATTTCACTTGTTATTCATTACTTGTTCTTTCAGCAATTCCTTACTACTTCCCTCTGTAGGTTACAGTGGTTTACAGAATTAAAAGATACAGTAAATATAGTAACTGCTTGGGATGAAAGATGCACCATTATTCATTAATGATGAATTAATATGAGATCAGTATTTAACGTGTTATTCATTACTTGTTCCTTCAGTAGTACAAAGTTTTAGGAAATTAGCAGATAATAGGAACATATAGTAACTGCTTGGGATGAGAGATGCATCATGATTCTTTAATGATGAACAAACATGACATCAGTATTTCACTTGTGTTATTCGTGACTCGTTCCTTCAGTATTTCACAAAGGTTTGCAGAATTAACAGATATAGTTACAACTATAGTAACTGTTTGAGATAAAACATGTTTCACAATTCATTAATGATGAATTAACATGAGATCAGTATGTAACTAAGACTTAGTTTGTGGTTACTTAATAAATAAGTAATAGTATAATACTGTATTAGTGCCCCGTCAAGTAAAGTGTTACCCAATGAAAAAGACAGGGTAAAAAGCCAAAACTAAGTATTTTAAAACAGAAGATAAAATGATTGGCTAACAGATTAAAAAGCTATAAGGAGAAAAACAACCAACTGAGAGCATGACAGAATAAACCAAGACAATAAAATGAGACAGGACAGGTGGCTGAAAACAGTCTTTAGAGTGACTGAAATACCCTGGGAAAATAAATAATGGCTAATTTGACTTTAACATATCTACTGTGAGGTATAACATTGTAGGATACCCATTTAGTTGACTGAGCAAATCTGGGTACTTACTTTAGCTTGTTGAGTTTTTAATTTTATAATTTGGCTTCTTGTGGACCTCCGCACACAGAGATGTGATTGTTGGAGGAAACCTATTCTTGAAGTCTATTGCAGTATTGCCTTTTGGTATCTCTGATCCCTTTCTCCTCTGTGTTTTTCACCAGTTTGTATAAATCCCAGCGACCACTTCTAAAGGCTTCCTCCTTCTCATTATGCAGGCGTCTGAAGTTTGCTCAGGTGGATGTTGAGGTGACTCATTCAAGGGTACAGCTGTACTTCTCATGAATCCTGGATCAAGATCCAGGTACTTAGTTTGTGGAGCTGAGTTTCCTTGTTGAAATTCACTAGGACTGTTTCTCTGTCACAAAGATGGCTGATCTATACTTTTCATCTCTCCAGTTTGAATGACAGTGGAAGAAGACCATTCCTTTGGAAGACATGTGTCTCCGGTGAAGGAGGATTGCTGCTTCATCATTGATCATCACCTTCAGCCTCCCAGTCGTTTCTTCCTCAGTGTCCCTTAGAACGCATAAACGTTCAAAACCCTTTATAAGTTTTCCTCTCAAATCATTGATGGATCAGAGGACTCAGGGGGGGCCTGAAGCTGTGCCCCCCCTCCCACTTACAGCTCCTTCAGGAGTGGGAGAGGAAGGAGAACTGTGTGGGAAGATGGAGGTGGAGAAGCAAGAGGAGGAAAAAGGGACGGCCCTGCCAGATGCCAGCAAATCGAGGAGTGGCCCCAACGACCAGAAACCCCTACAGCCTCAGTTCTCTGTTAAGGAGACCACCCTTTCAGAAGGGGGGGTCCGGCTCAAAATTGGGCTCCAAGCCAAACGTACAAAGAAACCTCCCAAGATCTTGGAGAACTATGTATGCAGACCAGCCATCAGGACGTGTGTGAGGCCTGGTCCTGGTCGCGGAGGTGGGGGCGGGGTCAGTGGTGGGCGGGGTGGCAGCGTCGGAATGGGCATCAAGCACGCATACAGCCCTCTGCAGAACCTCACCTACAGCCCAAGTACCAGCCAGCCACCCCTTCCTTCCTCATCTCTATCTGCCGCCACACCTGCTCCTCCTCCTCTTGCTCCTCCTGCTACCCCACCAACCCCAGTCCATGGGGAGGCTCCAGGAAAAAGGGTGAGTTGAAAGAAGCACCTTGATGCATTGTCACATATTCTGTCTGACTGTCGTGTCGTGCAACCTAATATCTAGCCTTCTGGGGTCAGTCAATGAAAAGCAGATCACTTTTAATGTGTTGTATTTTTTAATTTAGTTCTCTGAAATAGATACTGCCAGTTTATGTCTACATATTTTAAAACTACTAATTGCATAGACAATCACTGATTCATTAAAGACCCCTATGAAAGATTCCAGGAGAAACCATAGTATCTGGAATAGAGTTACCGGGAATTATTCCTGAATCTGGTGAGTACCAGGTGACTGAGCCTCTCAGGGAATGCCTCAGCCAGTATAGTTGATAGAAAGGTATTGACTGTAGCTGGCCTTACCTCCACACACAGTGTGGGCTCTGGAACCAAAGCTCTTGATTGAGTGTCTCCTGCTCTGGAGTTGCCAATGGTGAAGGACCTCAGGCAGGTGTTGGGGGGGGGGGGGGTGTGCACGCCCTGCCCCAGGCTGTGGGTGTACAGAGTAGCCTTTGCTCATTGTGTGTGGAGTGGAGCTCTTCACGTTTTGCATGAGTTTGCCCTGGTTGCTCCTTGTATTTCTCTGGTGCTCAGATTTTCTGTGGGTATGCTCTGGTTCTACCTGGGCGTTTTCCAGGTATTCACAGATACTTCCCAGTGCAGGCCAGTTTTCCCTGGGTACTCCCTGGATTCCCTGAGGTGATATCCATTTTCTCCCGGGTAGAGCTGAATAATTTGGGAAAATAATGAATCGCAATTCTTCTGACAGATATTGCGATTGGAATTTGATTTGTGATTTTTTTAAAAGCCAAGCGTCAGTTCAGTAATCAGCGTGCAATATATTTAGAACATATGACACATCATTACCATATGAGATTCCATCAAAATAGTAATTGGTCTATATTTTAATGCAAGGATGACTTCAACATGTGAATTGCTTCCAGAATGTATTAATTTTTTTTCTTATTACCGGACCACAATCAAACATAAACATCTATCACATAAGCTATGACTATGTTAAGTTAAAGTACAATAATAATAATAAAAATAAAACAACATTAAGAAAAAAACAAAATTCTGTATGGACCCCTAGTAGTTATAGAGTGATTATTATGACAGAATTCTGTGGTTGTGTAAAATATATTTATGTACTTGTAATTTAGTTTTGCACACCTGTGCAGAGATTTGTGCATTTGTATTTTAGTTTTGTGTACTCGTGCAGAAATATACTTGTACAGTGGAAACCACTTATAGTCTACTGCTAATGGATCAACCAGCTGGGGACACAATCATTACCAATACTGTTTAATAATTTGCTTATAGTAATCAAGTAGTCCACTTACAGTATTCATTTAGGGTCTTTTTAAACATGACCACATATGGAAAAAATTAAATCTGCAGTAATTTTTTTTTTTCTCAATTTATTTGATTGCCATACTTTGGCTTATGGTAACCTGTCTGCTTCTGGCAAGCTACCTGAGGATAATGCTGTGTGGACAGAAAACATGATGAGAAAAGCAAAGTCATTTTCTCTCAGTGACAAATAAAGACTCGTCAAAGCTTATGATAAACCGCCAAAAATTAGCCACCGAGATTCAGCAGTGAAACTTAAAAAAGTGCTTTGATACAGTGTAACATTATGAAAATGCGCTGTATAAATAAAATTGAATTGAATATTATGTACAGTACTGTACTGTATTGTAGCACACTTGAATTATACACAGTTCAGTAATTTAATTTGTACAATACTTCAATTATAAAATAATTTAAAAATAAAATTACGTAAATAGTGATGCTGTCTGTTTTATTATCTTATATTCATGTAATAAATATACAAATGTCAATTACATAGTAATTGTAGTCATGAAGAAGGAAAATATTGGTTATTATAATCATCCGCATATAGTGATCAATTTCACTGATCACTATAAGCGGTTTCCAGTATTTCAGTTTTGTACACCTATGCAGTTTGTGTTTACAAAAAAGTTTTATACACTTGTGTTTTCAAAGTCACAGGTTTACAACTTCCCATTTGCACGTACTGTATTTTCAGAAACCATCTTAAAAATACGAATCGGGATTACAAGTGCACAAACTCAATGTGCTTAGAATGCTGGGAATTTCTGGCAGCTTTGTAAACCTGTAACTGCCAGACATGGAGCAGCATGTGGGCGGGATCTGTGTGCCTCAGACCATGACAGCCAGTCAAAAAGAGTTTGATTTTGTTTGGGATATTATTGATTGGATTTGCCTGACTATCAGTATGCTGCTCTATAGACACACCTTCAGGACAGGAATAAATCTAAATGCAGAGTTTCCTTCCCTGTTTGTAAATCCAAATTTGTAGTTGTAACATGGCTTCTGAAAATTTGTGTAAATGTTTGCAAATCTGTAACTTTGAAAACACAAGTGTGCAAAACTTTTTTTGTAAACACAAACTGCATGGATGTACAAAACTAAATTGCAAGTGTGCAAATCTATTTTAAACAACCACAGAATTCTGTCATAATAATCACTCCATAAATATTAGGGTCTTTCTGTAAACAGTCCCTGACCATGAAATCAGTAGGTAATTCACTTTTAGCTTAGAAGTGGAATTAATATTTTTCACACCGCAAATGTAACCTTTATCTTGTTCACATGTTTGTTGTTTGTGAACGTACACACAGTCACCGTGGGTCACTGTTTGGTGAGCATGACTAGCATGCTAGGAGCATGATATTTCTAATTGGTGAGAATGACTGTCACACAAGGAGGATGACATGAATTTGTAAAAATTGTTTTAAACCCTGGGTCAGATGTGCTGTAAAATGCATTACCTAAATCACAGTCTTCGTGATTTCCTTATCACGTTGTTTCAAATCGTGATTTTGATTTGAAATTGATAAATTGTTCAGCCCTATTTCTGGGTGTTTTCCGGTTTTCCCTGGGTGCTCAGCTTTCCTCCAATAGTCCAAAAGCATTTTGTTGAAAGGAAGTTTAGTGGCTCTAGGTGACTGAGGGCTTTATTATCCGCAAAGTGGGTCAGCATGCTATCACTGCACGTGAAGTTGGATGAGGGACCACTCAAAAGAGATGCAGTACTGAGAGTACATGTTGTGAATAGATTTACTTCATTAGCTTAACAATTTTAACATAAATATGGTCTTAGGTTACCAAAATGTATCATAATGTAAAGGTCCATTTAGACTAAAAAAAACTGCTGCAAAAAGATACTTTTTAAGAATAATAATAATTTTTAATAATTCAAAATCCAATTAACCTACTCCTATCATCATTTTGACATCACAAATTTCTGGCATAACAATAGACATTTTTTTCTAGAATTAGTTTTTGATCATATGTTTGTTATACCGTGTTGCAGATACAGAATAGCCAGATCAGTGCACAGTCACATTTTATTTTTCCTGATCACATGTACAGTTAGACGAGCTTGTCTTTACAAGGCTGATTGGCGATCATTTTATTTGAGCTCATTTATATTTATCAGGGATGAGCCGATCCACGTTTTTTCAGTTCCGATCCGATTCCGATGCACAACTGCCGATACTGATACAGATTCTGATACAAAAGCTCTTTTTACTTTGTTATGCTTTATATATAATTTTTTAAGCTAGTAAATACAGATGGAAAAAATGGCAATGGTATGACAAAAAATGTTTAATTAGGCTACTACAAACATACGTAACCTACTGTTTCACCTCGTTTGTATGTCTTGTGAACGCTTAAAATTTTAACTAGACAATTTTTCAACCATTGGCGTCAGCTCAGTTACACTTTGTTGCGATGGTAGCCCCTCTTGTATCAGAAGCTGCAGCAAGTTCGGAAGGCAGTCCAGGTTAGCAATTCTCAAATCATCCATTGCTTTTTTTGTCTCGCAGTTGCGTGCGCTTTGTTAAGTGGGATTGTCCATTAAATGCTATTCCCACCTCTCAAAACCATTTATTTTACAAAGATTGCAAATCATTGTGCTACTGGTTTCTGTTAAAAGCGTAAAATATTCCCAGATCGTCACATCTTATCTTACGCTCCTCGTACTGTACTGTGAAGGGTATGCGCAAAAGTCACTGTACTCACACTCACTGAGTAGCAAAAAAGACTGAGGGGCAGCGTTAGCGTTTGATTTGAATGCCACAAAAAACACATGAAAAATGGGGAAGAGCTGTCCTGCGACTGATTGTACAAATAGATTTAACATGAAGTAGGAGCTGTCTTTTTAGAGATTGCCAGAAATTAAATAAGTAAGTATAGGACATGGATCGGTGATGCATGGCCGATACCCGATCCGACAAAAAGGCCTGGATCGGCACCAATACCGATCTGATCCCTAATATTTATTAATATTTATGAACGTGAAAGAATATAGTTGTTTAAGATTGTATGTGGTGTTTTAATCATAATTTTTTAAAGAATAATAATTAGTTGAAAAAATATTTTTTATCAGTAATTTTTTTTTATCAGTTACTAGACATTTCAGGGGACCCCATTTGAATTCCAAGCGACCCCAAGGTTGAAAAACATTGTGGTAGACGCTCAATTTTATGTGCCAGTATGCAGTGCTTAATGAGGTGCCAGAGTGCATGAACACCGTGATGATGTCATACACAGAATTAAGTCTTTAACATTGATAATTCCCTATTAATTACTTAAACATCTAACAATGCAACATTTTCTGTTGAAACCTGTTTACATCAAACTTCTCATATGCACCTTTCTTGCTCCTTTTTGTGGTCCTTCTCATTAGCATGAGCATCCACAATTACTGCTCCTCTCTGCTTTGTCCTCTGCTTGTTCTTCTGCCTGGGTTTCTGGTTCATTTCTGCTCTGCTTGGGTTCCCATTGGCTTTGTTGCTTTGCCAAAAACAATTCAAAATATTACTCTTGCTTTTCAGCATTTTCTTTTAATTATTTGGCTGTAACAACCTGGTGTGAAACATCAGCTATTTTGCAAATACATTTGTTTTTTTGGATTGTTTACTACGGTTGCTTTATAAGCTGTGGTTGCAGGTTAACTTACTATATGTTCTACTGAAATACAATTATTCTTCTTAATAAAGCTAAGATTTGGTATTCTAAAAAGTTTTTTTTCTAAAAATAGTTGCCTAAATGTGCGTGTGTGTGGGGGGGAGGGTCGTTATATAATTGGGGTTGTCTTTTATTCCGGCTAATACAGTATATTGTGTGTATCATTTGAGCTGGTGGAGCGCAGACTGCTCTGAGCCAGAGATTCTGGAGCTGAGCTCCAGCACAAATAAGCACTGCCAGTATGGAATTTGCAGTTGTATTTGTGACTATTCATGGCAATTAAACATAAAACTTTACCCCTTTTTTCATTATAATGAAGAAATAGCTCTACAGGGCGAATATGGCCCAGGTCCATATTAGATGGATGAGATACATCTTAATGTATGATACTTCTTGCCATAACAGCAACTATAATGTTTACTTACCTCAACAGGGTCCCCTGAAGCTCACCCACAAATTTGAGATGAAGTCTGACATCTGTCCAGAGAGACCCTTGAATCTCCACCGTCCTGCCGCTGATTGTGAGCCCCCCCTCCCAGGGAAGAAAAGCCCTATTCTCCCAATGACCCACCTGAGCTCTTTGACCCCAGCACCCTCCTCGTCCAGTTCGCAGATGCCTGACTCTAAAAGTGAAGTGACCCACATAAAACCCCAGTTGAGCCATGAGAATGACAGGGACAAGGAGAAAGCTGTGTTAAATGGAGGAACTCCCACCGTCACTGAAAAACTGGCCCAGCTCATTGCCACTTGCCCACCCTCCAAGTCCAGTAAGACTAAGGTTTGTAAAATCACTTCCTCTACTGCTCTCATTGCAAACACAGCTGTTAACAATCTGACATCTGGCACACAATGGCTAGATCCTTCTGCACTAATGAGAGCAGGAAAGTCTTCCCCTGTGAGCAACTCCCAACAGCCCCACTTGCCACCCCCTGTCTTGCACTCTCCTGGCCGCCTATCCCGTCACAAGGACAGCATTTTGGAAAAGTTTTCGGGAACATCTCGGAAAATGGAAGCCAATGGAGTTGGAAGGACGGGAAGTGATGATGGTGGTTCTACAGGTGTTAATGGTGACAGCACTCTTATGGCTGTAAAAACCAGCCAGAGCAGCAGTAGCAACAGCAATAAGTCACAGGGACACACCCCTGTCCCGTCATTGTTATCGTTCTCATTAGATCGGAGAGGAGAAGGTGCAACAGAATATCGGCAAGGGAGTACTCCTATCTTCAGCACCATTTCCCGAGGTGGTCCCTTGCAGGCAACTGAAAGTCATGCAAGAACAGATGAAGAGGACAGAGATGGATCCAAAGAGTATCAGCTACAACTCTTGAGCAAACGCTCCTCTTCTTTGGGAGCTCAGAAAAATGACTGTAACACCATTGGGGAGATATTAGCTCCTGGACATGAAAACAGAAAGAATGCAGCTCCTGTCAAACCTAAAAGTCCAAACAGGGACAAAAACACTAGTGGGGCAACCATTTCTGAATCCACTAGACCCATGACCTTTCCTATGAACTCTTCTGCTACAAGCAGCCCATCCCTGTGTTCAGAGGATACCCTCAGTGTGTTTCCTGGCTCCCCCACAGAGCATGATTGCAAACCTCTAAAGAAGCGAAAAGGCAGGCGCCCACGCTGGACTCGGGTTGTGAATCGCACCCACAGGTTGGCACAGACTAGTGTTGCTGATCAGGACCCACCATGTTTGCATACATCCACATCCCTTTCCCCACCGCTGCATAAACCCAGGCCAGTCGGTCGGCCCCCTAATCCAAACCGGACTTCCCCTTCTATTTCCCAGCTCTTTACTGCTCCACCCAGAAAGAGAGGACGACCAAGGTCAAAAATGCCTAGACTGGATATTCCTCGCCCTGGTCACACACTTAAAATGCCCTCTTCCAAAGTATACTCTCTGCTGAAGTCCAAGGAGGAGCAGGATCCTCCCATTTTGCATCCAGAGGTAGACCTGAACCCTCCAAAAGTGATGCCCAGAAAACGTGGGCGGCCAAAGCGCTTGCCTCCAACCCTGCCACAAGAGACTCAGCCCCCAACTCTGGATCCTGAGGAGAGAGGAGGAATGGGGCGGGGGATGGAAGCAGAGAGTTCCCTATGCAGGAGGAGCAGTGGGCAGCATATAATGAGAACAATCATTGGCAAAATTAATAAGATGAGGTCCATGAAACGAAAGCGCCTCCTCAAACAGATTCTACTGGGTCCCGGGGCTGAATCGGAGGAGGAATCCTCTACTGTGACCCCTGGAGGGGTCACTGGACCTGTAACGGCAGCCACACACTCCTTATCATCCCTAGCAGCTTCTTTTGGGGGTAGATTAGGTTCCCAAATTAATGTTAGCAAGAAGGGGACAATATACATGGGAAAAAGGAGAGGACGCAAGCCAAAAGTATTAACTAACACCTCTGTTAGTGTCCCTTCTCTCCCTGCTGAACCTTTACTGCCCACGACTTCTGCTTTGCCTTTGCAGCACCATCAATTGAAGTCTCAACAACCTCAACAACAAATCCCAACCTCTGACATGTTTCCCTCACCATCTCTCTCACAATCCAGTGGAGGGCAAAGTCCCAATAGTGACATCGGCTTTGCGGGCTCAGGTACAGTTCACCTCTCATCACACACATCTTGTAGCTATGTTCGTCATTCCCTCTCCCAATTGCCCTCATCTTCAACCTCTTCCAGTCGGCTCCTATCAAGCTTGGGTACCTCCAGCACCTCACTAAAAAAGCCCATGTGTCGGGGATATTACCATCATGATCACCGGCAACAGCACCTTTATCGCAAGCTCTCTCCCACCCCACCCCTTCTACCTGCATCTCCAGCACACCTGAGTGAGCTAAAGGAAGCAACACCTTCACCTGTCAGTGAGTCCCACAGTGATGAGACTGTACCCAGCGATAGTGGCATAGGGACAGACAACAACAGCACTTCTGACCGGGGAGAGAAGGGGGGAGGAGTTGGTAGACTGGGGAGCATTAGCATAACCCAGGGAATGTCAGGAGGGCTTGTCATGCCTGAGGCAATAGGGTCATTGGTTGGGATGGTGGCTGAAGGAAATCCCAGAGAAAGACGCAAACATTGTTCTTCAGTGTTGCTGGACCGTCCATCAGCTGCTTTCTCCTCCTTAAGCCATGGGGATTCTCCAGACATCTGTCGGACTCACTTGACCCCACCTTCCTCAACATTGACCCTTGGTCATAAAGAGAAACACAGGCACAAGTGCAAGCGACGGGCCCATAGCTGCCAGGGGCATGACAAACTGAAAAGACAGAAACGCAAACGCAAGAAGAAATACCTGCAGCTTAGGTCTTGCAGACAAGATCCAGATTTCTTGGCTGAACTCGAGGATATAGTTGTGAGATTGAGTGAGATTCGGATAGTTCACCGTAGCACATCTGTAGGGTTAAAGAATGGTTCAGATATAGGAACAGGCATAGCAGGTCATGGAGGAGGAAGTGGCAGCAAAGGTCTTCCATCTCATCACTATGTACATAGAGATCTTCTCCCGACCATCTTCAGAATAAACTTCAGTGGATTCTACTCTCCACACCCTGCTTACCCCTGTGACACTCTGCACTATGTCCGTAAGCCTGACCTCAAGAAGAAGCGAGGTCGTCCACCAAAACTGCGTCAAGCTATGGCTGAGGTACCATTTGTTCATGGGATGGGATTCCCTCTCTCTGGGGCTGGGTTCTATCACCCCTCCTATAGTGTTCCCTATTCCTCATCCTCTTTAGGATTGGGTTATTACAGAGGGTACTCTCCAGCAGCAGCTCTCTATCCACATCCACACGCTTCTCCACACCAAGCCCACCACTCTGCTTCATTCCCTCCCCCGCCTCCATCTCCATATATACACCACCACCCATCACACCTCCTGCTGAACCAAACTAAATTTCACAAGAAGAAACACAAGCTCCTGCGACAGGAGTTTTTGGGAGGGGGCCGGTCCCCCATGTTGTACTCCTCTGTGCCCCCAGAACTTTCCTGTGGCTGGCTTCATAAACATAAGCGGAGACATAAGCATCGGGATTGGCGTGGTGAAGATGGCATGGTAGACATAGGAGATGGAGCCACCGGAAGCATGGGGAGGCATAGTACGAGTGCCAGGGAATTTGCACAGTCTCGCCAGTGCTACCAGTATGGCAAGGATTCCACTGCTTCTGCCAGCAATGATAGTTTAGCAGCTGCACCCTTAGTTAATTCCCCTTCCTCCTCCTCCTCATCATCATCAGCAGCAGAAAGATACAAGCATAAGGAAAGTCCTCTTTCCTGCCTGAGCTCCTCTTGTTTATCCTCTGGAGGGAGAAGTAGGGGCCACTATCACCAGGAGCTTTGGCAGAGGAATGCTGGCTCTGATGTTGATTGCACTAACTTGTCTAGGAGCTCTAGGTTCAACCAGGAATCTTTCTCAGGGGGACAGCCATTGAATCTCACTGGTGACTCCGACAGTGAGGACGAGGAACCCTTGCTTCGACCAAAATCTCTGCAGCCGTGCACTCCTGCGCAGCATACAAACTTGTTCTCTGCCCTGAGTCGCAATGCTCTGAGTGGGGGAGATGGCAAGAGTGGAGCAGGGAGCACATTAACCTTTTCTGGACTGCACAGGGTGCTCAGGAAAGACCGACACTTATCGACTGAGAGGCGAGACACAGGTAAAGATGTGGCTTATGTACATTTGATGTGCAATGTTTTGGTGTGTTTGTATTATTAGGAATATCTACAAAGTTTATTTTTATGTATTACACATAGCAGTAGTCTTACTGAAAATCTCTGTTACCTGATTTAGGGGCACTTTTAATTTGTATAAGGTGATGCCTGGAATGCCTGGAATTGGGCGTTACCCTGGCCATGAAAAATGCATTTTAGGGTTAGGATTTTGAACTTTTAATTGCTAGAACTAAATGTTCCGTAACTGGCATTTTTACCACTGAACAGTGAATAAGAAACACTTTGCACAGTGTTCTTATGGCCTTTTAGTAAAGCCTAAAATGTATGTTGGTACAACCCACAAAAACAACAAAGAAGGTCACAGCTAATCATTGATCATGGATTGTTCTTTCTGTTTGTTCTTTTGTTCTTATTGAAAATCGAATGCAAGTAAATATTATAACTTAAGAACAGGCTTTAATGATGTAATACCTGGATTGGTATAATATTAGAAATTATGTAATATCTATGGTGGTACAGAAGTGAGACTTGCTTTCAGATGCACTCCAGTTCAGGGGCTCTGTACTTGTATAGTGCTGTGTAATGTAAAGTTGCCCTTTGATATCCCAGTGTGAATGTCTGCTGCTCACAGACGGCGGCATGTAGAGGAAAGACAGCTAAGAGCTGGTTCATACTTCATGTGGACGTGCAACGGTGTGCACGGCTGTGGTGACATAATTTTTGCCACAGGGGCTGGCATGGAGACCACATAGGGTGCCTGCACTCTAGGGTGCGGACCACTAGAAAATTGAAACAATGTGGATGGTCCATTCAGTGATTAAGTCAGCCTAGATCATTCATTGGCCAGGGGGAAAGTAGCAGTTAGTCAGATAGGAGATCTGACGAAAGATTGCATATTATAAACACCTTTTCTACCCTCTCTGCTAGCTAGCAGAATCAAATAAAGCTTGGCTGAGGAAGTCTGGAAATGCCAGCATTTATTTGATTCCTTGCTACCACAGTATACTGTAAAGACTCCCAGGTGGCTGCAGACTAAATTTAGTCTTTATATTATTTATATTATATTATAATTATATTTATATTATTTTCAGTTGTCGTATAAAAAAAAAAAGTTGTCATAACGCTAAAGTTTTATTCAGTAGCTGCACAGCTGAATTGAACATGAGTAAATGTAGCATACTCCAAAAAACTTTTCCTCCTCAAAAAGCCAAAGGCAGCTTTTAAACAATGCAAAACAACTTCAAATACAACAGTATAAATTTTACCCTAAAATTAAAAGTTAACAAAAAGCTGCATTTCCTGCTGCTGTGACATAAACTACACCAAGCTTTTGTGCTTCTCCGCTGCCTTGTCTTTATCAGGATGCAGTACGTGCCCATATTTTCATCGTATTACGACAATACTTAACTTTTGCAAGACAGAGTTTACATATAGCATTTCTCATGTCAAACTCCTCTTTACCTTTTACGTTTTGAAAGCCAAAGTTCCTCCATAGATTGAATTTAAACTGGAGGAGCAGCACGAATCTCTGCTATGTCGTTACTGCTAAACAAATTTAGAAAATAATTGGCTCCTACTGCATGGGATGCTACACTGCCTGTCAATGTAGGAATAGTTTAGAGTGCGCCACCTGTAGGATCATAAAGGAACTGCCATGTTTCTCCACCTTGAATCCAAACATATAACATGGGGTTAGTGTGGCGATACATGAAATGCTGCACAATAGAATCGCGATATATAACTGAATTGATTTTTTCCCCCCAACTCTGTCTCTGGGATCAGGCTTCGAGTCTCCACCATGGCTCAATGTGGGTGGTGTTCACATGTTCTTCCTCTCCCAGGGTCTTCCGCCCCCCCCCCCACCCATTGCAGTCCAAACACATGGTGAGGTTAATTGGAGTTACCAAATTGTGCCCCGCAATGAGTTGGCACCCCACCCTGGGTTGTGCCCTGCCTTGCACCCGTAGCCTCCAGGACAGGTTCCGACCTCCACATGACCCTGAATAGGACTAGTGGTTGCAGAAAATGGATGAATGGAAAAGTATATTTATTTAGTTTTTTATATGATTTAGTTTCAGTTTAAGTTTTGGTAATTTTTTTTCCATGGATAGATGGAAAGTTGCTAGCTGGACTTGCTAGCTACTATGAAATTTCTCAATGTAGTGCCATTGGTTATTTACTGCATGAAAGTGGCCCGAAGATAAACAATTTATTACTTTAGTGAAATAGTATTTAAAAATAGTACTGGAAAGTTTCTGAAATTTGTTATTTTATTTCAGTTAGTTTCGTAAGCAATATAGTTTCCATTTAGTTTGTTTTATTCATTTATTTTATTTTATTTTTGTGTCTTTTTTATTTCAGTTTATGAAAATATTTTTGTTCAGTGTGTAGTAAATTTAAAACATGATGCAGCATTACCACATGAGATACCATCAAAATAATAACTGGTCTATATTTTAATGCGAGGATGAGAATTTAAATAAGTGGTGTGTTAAGTTAAATAAAGTAATAATGAAAACAATTGCAGCAAAAAGAAAAACAATAGTGTTCTTGCAAGTAATGCTGATTACCCCCCTAATAACACTAGAACCGCCTATTCTCACAGCAATGAACAAGCAAGAACTATTTCGGTGTATGCGGCCATTTTGCGCTAATGTGTTATTACTGTTAATAAGTGCAGTGAATCTAACACTCAACCAAAAAGCCATAAGATTCATAACAGAGTGGCTATTCTGTCCTGAAACCGTAGAGCTGGAAATTTTTAAATGTAGTATGCATTTTATATAATGTCAAATAAATAGAAGTAGTTTATAGGTGATTTCATGTTGGTCAAAGTTTCTACTTTTTAACAGCTGTATATGGTTATTTTCTATACAAATCAGTTCAAGTGAAACAAAAAAATGTATGCGTTCAGGGTTGCAAACTCTTTCAGATTCTCACGCAAGAAATCTTACGGCAAATCTATATTATTCCATTCTGAACTTAAAATTAGCTGCATCAAAAATGTTAGGGCAGTTTGCAAACCCTACAGACTATTTTCAAGGTAATAAAACTTACATACATGTAAATGTGTGTGCTGAACAGAGAACAGAAAATCTCACTCCATGCAGCTGACCAAAGTTGGCAACCCTGCATTTTATTTGAAATGAGAAGTAAAATACAAAACGAATGAATAAACATTATATGTGTCTATTTTTGTATCTTTTAAAAATAGGACTGCGTGCCCGTACCCAAATGTAATAGCGATTAAAGCGATCTGTTCCTTTAATCTTTGGAAATACTTAAATTAATAAGCATAAAAACATATGACATAAACACGACTGTATTATGGGTTTTACAGCTTTTTTGGGGGTCACCGACTCCGCTGCTGTGAGGATTACTGACTTTCTCATTGTTGTTTTGATGGGTTAGCGGTATGCTAATGCTATTGCCCATTAATAAAAACAAAAGGTATGACATGCAGAAGTATGTCACTGCTTGTGTTTAAAAGGAGGTCACCAGTTCTGTTGATAATAGGACTTTTCTGAAACAATCTCGGACCATGAAATAGAAAGGCTATTAACTTATAGTCTTGGTCTTGACTTGGACTCTGCGCTTTAAGGTCTTGGTCTTGAATCAAACTCAGTTTTGATGGTCTCATCCACATCACTAATGATACCTATGAACATTCAGGACCGTGGATGGTCCAGCACATTGTGTGCGTTGTGGTTTAGCTATGTTTGCAGGAAGTATGAACCAGGACATTAGACTGGGAGGGGAGCTGCAAGGAGAGTATTTCTTTTGGTAAAAATTTGCTGCCTTAGACTTGTATTTCAGTGTGATGTTATTTTGCTCCAACCATCCCATTCATTGGTGACAGTCTCAGGTGATTGTAGTGATCTTACTATTACATCACAATAAACCACATGTTAACGTGGACATTGTTTATTCTAGGGTTAAAGGATGATCCTCACGAGCTCACCCTCTCTTATTCCTTTAAAATCAGATTCCAGTGCTCTGACAGCTGTATAAACCTCATGATACACTAACATGTGACCCTTGTGTACAGTGCCCTGGTGTGTTCTGGCTCCACATTCACTCATTTACCTTTGCTCTCTAGAGATAAATTATTTTTGAGTTAAGTCTAAAAAACAACTGAATTTCAGCTTCTATATAATGATGAAATATATAAGATATTATTAGTTATTAGTCTAGCCATTTGTGACTCATTAAATATGAGTCATTCGGGGCTTTCCTTGTGATGATGATGTAATCTGTTCTGGCGTTTCCTTTGTTCCTCTGCAGAATCTGTGCCGGGTGCCCAAACCTGTGGGTGTCACTCTACTACCCCTGAATGTCCAGGAGGGGTATTGCACACCTGTTGCAGCACTAGCCCCCCAGTGAGCCAGCTGTGTGCCAGCTCCCCCGCATGCTGCTCTGCCTATCATCCCTGCTGCACGTCTGAAGTGCCCAGCAGTGGGGAGGGCCACGGCCCCGGGAGGCCGTCGAGTCACGAGAGGGGGAGCAGCGGAAGTCGGCAAGCGAGCCCCTCCCTGCACTCCCCCCAGCCGGCTTACTCTGACCCCGCTTTCCATGGGACGGGTCGTATTAGTGGTGGAGAGTCCATCGCCTCATCTCCACGCCCAAACCAGCTGCCAACCTCGCTGTACCCCTTTCCCCGGTCCCCCGGCCTGGCCGGCGACAGCATTCTCTCCACCAAGCGCAGCCTGACCCATGTCAACAAAATCCTCCGGGCCAAGAAGCTGCAACGACAGGCGCGCACTGGCAACAACATGGTGAAGAAGCGGCGCCCGGGACGCCCCAGGAAGCACCCCCTGCCTTGCCACCCACCAGAGTCTGTGACCCCCCCACCTGGCCTCGGGGCGGCCGGACAAGCCGCAGACGACACCGTCTCAAATGTGATAGAGGCGGTGGTGCAGGACCAGCGGGGCAAAGGTCAAAAGAGGAAACGTCCGGGAAGAGACAGAGACGGAGATGAGGGAGAGGGTGAGGAGCGGCAGGAGGATGAACCGCCTGAGCAAGAGGTGGACTCCGAGCAGAGGGGTGAAGCGTCTGAGAAGAACTCTGCAGAAGGGTGGCTCCCCCAGGAGGAGGTGCAACACTTGCACAGGTAAGAGTCGCCTCGGAGACTCCATTCCGACTCGCATCTTGCACTGTTTTATCTATATTGTCATTTTTCTCTCACCGTCAACCTTGGATATTTTGTGAATCATTAAAATATTTCACAGCATGAAAGATCTCACTTTCTTTTTCGGATTCAAATTACACAGGTTTCCAAGAAAATGTTCTGGGTCTGTTAGCCATAATGTTTATACCTTATAGATCTGGTCCAGTTGGTAGGCCAGGATGTTTAAAACAGAAATACAGTCATTTAAATCATTTAAATATAGCATAAGACAAGGATTTAATAGCAGAATTTACATATAATTAAAACTGCTGACTTTCAGAGAAGTATCACAAGCACCGTGGTCACTCCGAAGTGTACATCAGGAACCTCTTTGGAGACTGAGCATATTTCCATCCCTCTCAGAGCTCTGGGCACCAATCTCCAAGGCTGTGCCTCCACAGAAAGCACAGATCTGCCGGCACTCGAGCAGGCCCCACCCACAACCCTGCCCAGCCAACGGGAGAAGAGGCCACCCAGGCCACCCAAAAAGAAATTTCAGAAGGCGGGGCTCTTTTCGGATGTCTACAAAAACGCTGAGTGAGTCTGGGTGCCTGTGAGCAGACATCCCTGTTTGAAGGTCTGATGTGGTCTGTGAGCAGACATCCCTGATTGTATGGTCTGGTGTGGCCTGTGAGCAGACATCCCTGATTGTATGGTCTGGTGTGGCCTGTGTGCAGACATCCCTGATTGTATGGTCTGGTGTGGCCTGTGTGCAGACATCCCTGATTGTATGGTCTGGTGTGACCTGCTAGCAGACATCCCTGATTGTATGGTCTGGTGTGGCCTGTGAGCAGATGTCTCTATTTGCTCCTCCCCGATCCCTCTCCACACAGCTGAACCTTGCCTCTTATTCTGATTACCCCCTCCCCCAGCCCCCGTAGCCAGATCCTGCAGCTGAAGAAGGAAAGATTGGTGTATATACCCGAGGAGCATCCATACGGCCTCCTCCCAGCACCTATCCACGTCGGTCAGTCTCCTTCTTCCTGTTTCTCTCTGTCAGTCTGTGGCTTTCTTTGTGTTTGTATTGATATATCACTGCTTTCCTGCTATTTTTCTGTCTGTCTTATCAGAATGCCTGTTTAGTTGGAAAAAGTGCTTTTATGTCTTTGTTAATCTGCTTTATGTTTGTATGACTTGATGTATTTTTTCTGTGTAAATTTCAGCCTCCCTTTTATCAGTCTACCTCTGTCCGCTTTAGGCTCTGAGTATCTCTTTTTCAGTCAGTCTCTTTGCCTGTCTGTCAACCTGTTGTCTTTATGAGGAAAAGGAGCAAGTCCTGCAGGCGGGATGTTTTACCATCAGATCTGAATTCACATAGGCTTTGTAGGAAAGGCTGACTGGAGAAGTGCTGTCTTCTTGCCTGTCATGGTCATAGCCAAACCTAGCTGAGAGGAGCTGCTCACAGCTTCATCTGACGAAGTCTTTTAATGTGTCTGGTAGGGAAACACCTGAGACTGAAACGGAGGGACTTCCAGCTGCCTTATGACATCCTGTGGTTATGGAAGCATGATCAGGTATGGGAGTGGGGTGGAGGGTCTGACTCCTGCCTTTGAGGCCTGGGGAGGGGCAGCTGGCATCATCATCATCATCATCATCATCATCATCATCATCATCATCATCATATGTAGGTAACAGTATCATTGTGTCCATGTCTCTTCCAGCTGTATAAGAAGCCTGACGTTCCACTGTACAAGAAGATCCGCTCCAGTGAGTACCAAACCTGCTCCCACAGCACCATTTTGTCCAAACATCACCTGTTGCATTCATGTATATGTGTGTGTCTTACATGTAGATGTGTATGTGGATGTGAAGCCTCTATCTGGGTATGAAGCCACTACCTGTAACTGCAAGCTGCCTCAGGACCCCAGTGAAAAGGGCTGCACGGAGGACTGCCTGAACAGGTGAGCACATACCCTCTTAACCCTCTGGAGCCTGGGAGTAGGAAACACACTTTCACTGACTGGGGCATGATCACACATTTCTTCAAATATCATAAACTTAATTCATGGCAAATA
>JAODLC010000050.1:10717502-10749954 GCA_026781145.1 Hippopotamyrus pictus
TTCCATTTCCTGATTTGGATTGGAATTGATGATTGCATTCCGGAATGACCCCAACCCTGCTATTAGGCTAAATAAAAATGCAGAAACACATGTTGAATAAGTAATAGTAGCCTACATAAATCTTCAAAAATCAGAATGTGGATTTTTGCCATTGAATATAGAAATATTTTTAAAATTCAAAAGTTCAACCTCCCAGGCCTAATAGTCTTATGTATAATCTAAACAGCACACATTTGTGATTTAACAGGATAAAGGATACATTTCAGTAAAGCATACATAGAATATTCTGTGACTTGTAAATTTGTAGTCATTTCCTGACTTTCTGTGTGTCTTCTGTGTGGCATCATGTTTTTCAATACATATCATTTTCATTCCCTGTAGGTAGCATCAAATTTATTTTTAGAAATTGCTAATCAAGTAATTTTATAAAAGTCACTAAATATAAATACATAAGAATACAAATATTAAACACATGACATCGACCAATAAATAAATGTAATCTGGTATACATACATGTATCTTAAAATGGAGTGTAAAGAAAATAGAATAGGGATACTTTATTGATCCCTGTGGGGAAATTGTCTTTACACCTATCCTATTTTGCTCTTGACACATATATATGTGAGAGCAAGCTTGAGGGGTCACACTGCAGGGTCAGTCAGCATCCAGTATCCCTGGAGCTGGGGGTTAAGGGCCTTAATGTGGGGCCCAAGGGCAGCATCAGCCTGCCAGCCTTGGAATTCGAGTCAGTCACTGGCACAAATCCTAACCCAGAGAACCCCAGACAACATATTATAATCAAGTGACTAATAGGGCCACCTTTGCCTTTAGGACAGTGTTAAAACTTCTACTGTCATCCACAGTCTGAAATGTGTGTAATTGGAAATTGGACCATATTTCAAGAAGTCTTTGAGTGATGAAGGAGGTGGAAATCTATTTTGCCCTCTGTGCCCCAGAACATACCATAGCAGTTCAGTAATGTTTAGTTCCGGTGATTGGATTGGAAGGCATTTGGCTTCGTCCTGCTGCTAATGAAAACTCTCTTGAATTTTTTTTTGCAGTGTGTAGGGGAATTATCAACTTGGAATATGGAAACATCATGAGGGAGCAGTGTTTGCACCACAGGGTGCATGCAGTCCTCTAAAATTACCTCATCTTCCTTGGTTATTATGCGACCACGCAGAGCCATCATTGGACGTAATGCCTCTCACGAGGTGGCTGCCCATACCAACAGACATTGTAGGTTAAAGGCATCCATTGTCTTTTCCCAAAAATAAACCCTTCTAAAGGGACAAAGGGATAAAGGATGGCTTATTGTTACTTGTCTCCATTGCTCGGGGGCCCAGGCTTTGTGCACCTTACACTGGGTTAAGCATCCTTCTGTTTTAGCTTTAGATGCCAGTGGCCTCCAAATGACAGCCCTGCAGTAAATGTCAGCTATGTGAAGCCCAAAACAAACAGGTTTTTTTGAGACTGTGCCACAGATCTGCTGATTCCATTGTGAGGTCGTGCTTTTCTGGTGTGTAGCGAATAACCCAGTGATTCTCAAATCGGTCCTAGGGGACCCTCAGGCAGTCTATGGGAGCAAAATCATGGACCGCTGGGGGTCCCCAAGGACTGGATTGAGAAACCCTGAATTAACATAACTAAATTTCTGTTAAGTGTCTCTCTATCCCTGAAAGCTCAGGAACTTTTTTTGTAGCTGACACATACAGTACTTCTAATTAACATTGTAAATAATGAGTCACCTGCGAAACAGAAGTCCCTCTGCATGCAGTGTTCTCACTATTTTAGTTACATACACACTTGCATTATGCACTACAAACTTTGGAAAGACTTTATGTAGTTTTTCAGAGAGGTTTTGATTTCTTGCCAGAAAAAGAGTGGTTTATTTTTGAGAAAATTCTGGCCATTCACTGAACAAAAATGTAGTGTACAGTGTGATGTGGTGGTAAGCTGTGCAGGAATATATATATATATATATATATATAAAACTAGGATGATATTATGGTAATATACATATTCACCCAGACAAATTCACATTCGGATGTAAAAATGTGTTTCTGTTTTTCAGGTACCATGATGCCCAGGATGTGACCAGCAACTTCCTGGGAGCCATGTGGCTCATCTCCATTACCTTCCTGTCCATTGGGTATGGTGACATGGTGCCGCACACCTACTGTGGGAAAGGCGTCTGCCTGCTGACTGGCATCATGGTAACCCTGCCGCTGGCACAGCATGCTTCATTCGCCCTGTTCATGTTGCTCATTCAGAGACAGAAAGGCAGTCTGTCTGGATTCTGTCTTTAGATTGTCAGTGTGTGTGTGGGTGAGTGAGAGTGTTTGATGTGTGTGTGTGTGTGAGTTGGTATATGTGTGTGTGTGTGTGTGCATGAGTTTGTGTGAGCTGATGTGTGCGTGTGCATGAGTGTGTGTGAGCTGATGTGTGCGTGTGCATGACTGTGTGTGAGTTGGTGTGTGCGTGTGCATGAGTGTGTGTGAGCTGGTGTGTGCGTGTGCATGAGTGTGTGTGAGCTGGTGTGTGCGTGTGCATGAGTGTGTGTGAGCTGGTGTTCCCTTATTGCCTCTTATGCTGTCAGTTTTTAACTCCCTGTAGCTGTCTATTCTTTCCTGACTTTCTGTGTGTCTCTGCTCTATCCAAAATATGTCAGTGTTTAAGAAGCAGTTCAAGAGGTGCTTGATTAGTTCACCAGTAAATGGCAGATTTTCCCACAATTTCTTGAAATGTCCCTTAGAGATTGCTATTTAATGGTCAATTTATAAAAGTGTTGAGAATGTTTTTGAAAATCCAAAATGAATTGGGCAGGTTTTCAGTAAAGCATACATAGAATATTCTGTGACTTGTAAATTTGTAGTCATTTCCATTTAAATTAATTTCCATGGAGACTTTTAATCAGTACGTAAGTAACATTGGCATATGAATCTTAAACAGCTTACACGGGCAATGTGATAAGTATGTTTGGGGAATGTTCTCTGTGACCTAAATAGAACTTTCTAGAACAAACCAAACATACTCATTTAGGAAGATGTATGTCATATGGCCAGTGGCCCCTGACGCAGTTGTCATGGTAGTGCTGCAGCTGTTGTTGCTTAGGTGGATTTCTGCGTTTTAATACTGCTGGACATCATGTACACCAAAGGAGATCGGGTTAAGCTTCACATTGTTTCTCTTAAAAGCACAATAGCAGAGCTGTCTGCTGCTACTCTACAGGCTACATGGTAGTTTAGCTGCACAGTCGGCAAGAAATGACACAATATCCTGGCACGTGGAAATTATTCGTATGTGTTTGTGTGTCATTTATTTGTTAATTTTGTCCTATAAGGTTGTTACGAGTCTAGGGTTGGGGTATAACAGAGTGGAAGGGAAAGGGGAATGAGGGAAACACAGGGTGTGGTGCACAAGGGAACACACGTGGACAAAGGGGTATATTTTTGTATTTTTCTGATTTTATTTTTCACGCTACAGACACAAAACAAACAGACCTGGTGCAAAAGGATTCAGGAGAGATAGCCAAAATAACAAACTGAAAACCAAACTACCGAACGCAACTCAAATCTAACTTAACTACATGCTAGAGAGATCAAAGAACAAAAACAAGTGCTGCACCTCACTCCCTAACCAAACAGTATGCACAGAAACCTCCAAAATAAATACAGCAACCACTCCCTACATACCAAACACACACACAGAACATACACAGAGCAAAGCGTCAGAATCCGAGGGGCGCGCAAAGACATAAACCAAAAACCGGGCAAGAGATCGAAACCAAAAAGCAAACAAACCAAGGCAGAGGTACAGAAAAGGGCAAAGCAAATAATCGTAAACCAATAAACCAAAAACCGTCATACACTAATAATCAAACCAATAAGCAAACCAAAGACAATCCAAAATAATGAGCAGAGCTTCCGAAGGTCCTTGTTGAAGGACGGTCTTGCGGGGGGTCGTGGGCGGGGTCCGGACGGGGAGGCGGAGCTAGGGCCGAGCTGAGTGGTCCTGGCTGTGGGCGGGGTCCGGACGGGGAGGCGGAGCTAGGGCCGAGCTGAGTGGTCCTGGCCGTGGGCGGGGTCCGGACGGGGAGGCGGAGCTAGGGTCGAGCTGAGTGGTCCTGACCGTGGGCGGAGCCGAACAACAGCGGCGCGTAACAAAGGAGTCATGGTGACTCAGTGTGTCAGACTTCCAAGGTTAGAAGCTGGGATGCTGATTACACCTGGGTGTGTGCACCGTGTGTAAGGCTGGTATTCTGTACCAGAAAAGGTCTTTTACTTCTGTTTTTCTTTCCCTTTTTAGTGCCACTGAAACACTCCTATATGAGCACGGTGGAAAGGGGGCGTTCCTTCTGCTCTGCCCTGTTGTGTGACTCTGTTAAGGCTATTCTTCTCTAATTTGCTTGAGAGGGAGCACAGTCCCCTGGGCTGGGAGTGCTGCAGGAAATGCCGCCACTGACCTGTTCTATTATTTCATTGGTTGCTTAGCAGTGAAATATCTTATGCTTCACTTGTTAAACTAGAAGAAGAATGGAATAGAAATTGAGTTCCTGCTAAAGCCATTTTTCAAATTATTGTTTGGTCCTCTGGTGACAGGCACCGTTTTCATCTTTGGATGATGTTCAATCCTGTGATCATTATCTGTTCATAATTCATTTTGTCATCTCTGTGAACCTTTCTGTACCTCACCTGCACTGCACGCACCCCCCACACATGCCCCGTGCTGGGCCACGAGATTCTCATGCGCTCCAAGAATTTCCGATTCAAAAATGAAAAGGCGGCGTGGATATGAGGCTGGGGAGGGAAATAGGCATGTCTGAGCTGCTGAATCTCCTCCCGCATCCCAGCTGTACTGAGCTGGCTAAGAGGAGGACATGGAGTCGCTGAGAGAACAGAGGTGTGTCTTAGCGAAAGTGGTTTGACAGACTCTCTACAGGTGGAAATTTTGACCTTGTTGTCATGACTACAGTGAATGCCGGCTGCTGGAATGTACTCTTGTCCTAGTTAGTGGTGGGAGGTAGGATGCTATGGTGCCATTTGTGAGTTATAACTTGTAACTCTGACACATTTGCTTAAGGTTCCAATTACCACAAATTTAAGAACAAAACAGAAATAAGAAGTGTCCCCTACTTTGAGCCCTGTGACTCCAGTGTGCCGCTCCAGGTTCCCCATGGCCCTATGTGAGATACGAGGATGGGTGGATGGATGGATGGATGGATAGATAAATATATTTCTAATATCAAATATCATAGATTTTTTTGCAAATGTGACCTATGACATGACCGTGGAGATGACATTGCACACCTACAGACTCGCAATACAGGCATGTCAGAAGGCACTGTCATGAACATACTGAACTCGTGTAGGTTGAGAACACACAGAGGCAACAAAGCTACCTGGAGTAGCTACCATTAATGTAGGTGTAAAGAGAAATACCACATACCCATTCTGTGATGTAGCTTACACACAATTGGCCTGGGCGCTGTTGATATGTACACCATGTACACTGGCTCCGATCTCACGCATGTCACTATTGGTGACAGGTACACTTCTCTCGTGTGGCTTTGCTGTGCCTGACTAAATGTTATACATTGCTAATCAGTCATCGTCAGTCCCAGAAAGCCAGAACATTTATCCTTGTTCCTCTGTCCCCTAATTGCAGTTCCTTTCTCTCACTTCTCCCTCAGTTTAATTCCATTCATTTCAATTGACAATACAAGAAATCACTCATGTTTACAAAAATTCAAATAGGATACAAGGCATCTACATTGAAATGACTTTCTGAATGTAAACGCAATTTGGAATCAGTATAAATATTAAGACTTTAGCCAGCAAGGGTCCTCATGTACAGGGATGCTGTGTGCTTGTGTACTCAGCAGGCTGATGGTTCAAATCCTAGAAGTATATAAAGCACGATCATTGGGATTCCTTGTATGTAATAGTCAATTTAACCGGAGTGACATATAACACACAATAGAACAGAATGATACATAGAAGTTTGGTGGGGCACCTCACAGTGTTTTGTCATAATTTAGTCTTTTAAGGATGATTTTGGGCCTAACTGGGGCTAATCAAGGCCGGGGGCCTTAATCCTGCATGGTGGTTTTCTTTCATATATTTTTGTACCTTGTGGGGTGACATACTCAGATGCTACAAAGGGCAGCCAAAGAGAGGCTGGATCATTTTCTTCCATGTTTTAAGAAGCAATTTAATTGTAGTTTGGCTTTAAGCAGCCCACTCATCGATAAGCTTGCTATGCAGTACAGGAGTCCTGCTGGTCTTATGCGACCTAAAGACCAGTGGCTGCTACTGTTCTGTCACTCCATCTACAATCAATAAAACTGTATTAATGTGACTCATAATGGAGTATTTTTAGAAGCAGACTAATTGTTGTGAATCCAATAGAATGGGTTTCTGGAGAAGAACAGATTTCCTTCACTTTCATGCTTCCATTGTCTAATCTGGGCATGTGGTTCTCAGGCTGCGATGTCGACCCCCTGTGAAATATGATAATAGCAGCTTTAGCCCCAGTGAAGGTCAGAGCCCAGGGACTGGCCATGATTCTCACACGCTGCAGCAAAGGAATCCAGATTCCCGTCGTCTGGCTAAGACACAATTACATTCTTTATCATCTGGGGCCAAACTGTGCTGAGTCAGTCTGGATGTGGCTGTGTAACTGTCAGAGGGCCATAGTAACATAAACCCAACCCCCCACCCCCCAGGGCGCAGGGTGCACAGCACTGGTGGTCGCTGTGGTGGCTCGGAAGCTGGAGCTGACCAAGGCAGAGAAGCATGTACATAACTTCATGATGGACACCCAGCTCACCAAACGGGTAGGACGGCTGAATGGGAGACTGCGGGCGACTCTGCTTTGCTCAGCTGCAGCCTGGCTCCTTTTGCAGGCTGCTACTGCCTTACAGGGACATTTTGCTACTCTGATTTGTGGGATGATTGCTGCCCCCTTTGGCAAATCTTCCCAGTCTTTTTTGCACTAGAATGTCCCCTTTTTCCATAAACGTGTGCGGGCATGAGCCAGAAAACGGTGATCACAATGCATCTCTTTGCTCTCTTCGTTCAGATATATTAGCCCTTTACGTAACCCTGGCTAATCAAGCAAAGTTTGATGCTGTGTTATTTGATCTGATCAGCCAATGGAAAGGCTTGCTCCAGAAATGACAGGAAAATTGCTTTTTGCCGCCCGCATGCACTGTTCATCAAAACTTTAAAAAAAAAAAAAAAAAAAAAAAGTTTTGTCTTTTAAAAGGGGAGAAGATGAAAATGGCTCAAATTGACAAGCTCCACCTCACAAGGTTTCATAGTTGTGGGTTTATCATCTGGGGTTTACGTTTTATAATCATTTAAAAAAAGTAAGGCGACACATGCTGTCAGAGCACCACACAAAAGCCAGTATTGAATTAAAATGTGAACTAAAGTTCTGTCATTTTACAATAAAAAAACAAATGACTTAATTGCAACAAAGAGATGATAATATCTCTAAGTACAGGGATACTGAACACACTGCTGAACAGGCTGGCATAATTGGATCCTGTAATGTCACCGTAGAGTTCATTTGCGAGGGCAGATGAACCCCCAGTAAGGAACGGTACCCCTGTGGTTTGGGCCTGAACCGCATAATCAGCTGGTGATGACTTAGCAGTTACACAATGGAAGAATGTAAATGGAACCATAAGTTAAGTTTGCTGGATTAGCATGAATGAACAGCAGTATTCTCTACCTGGAGGTTGCCACCCCGTCACTCTCTCCTCTCTGCTGTTCATTCTTCTTTCCTATTAAATTAGAACTTTTCCACTGGATGGGGGGGGTATTTCCTGGAACCAGAGGGATTTTTCAAAAACAGACAGATATAGGGAGAAGCTCAGCCTCTGTTCTTGCGATGAATGCAGGAAATGTGCTCTAGTGATAGAAACAAAAACCAGTTTTATGAGTCAGAGATATGGGATCAGGGTTCCCGGAAAGGGGGATTGCATTTTTCATGACTGTGATGGGAATAATATGAGAGTGACAGGGCCTGATGACAGATGTGCTTATCTGAGCTGGCTGGCTGAGTCTGTGTGAGACCAGTGACCCCACTCAGCCTTTGCAGCCTGCCTCTGGCACTTGCAGATCAAGAACGCAGCAGCCAATGTGCTCCGGGAGACCTGGCTGATCCACAAACACACACGGCTGGTGAAGAAGATCGACCACGCCAGGGTCCGAAAGCACCAGCGCAAGTTCCTGCAGGCCATTCACCAGTGAGGCCCCTGCCACGCTGCTGCCTGCACACTTGCCAGCACACCCCACCTACTGCGTAGCAGTTCACTCACACAGACATTTTGGATTCCATTTTACCCAGGTGGACTTACTGGTCCATTACTGGCTTCTACTTTACTCATGCAAACATATTGATCTATTCCATGTCTCACACTAGATCATGTACTGAACGTCTGTTTCAGTTTGGCAGGGTATTGTATGCTTAAATGGACGGTCACTCTCTCGATGCCTTTAACCCCGGGGTGGCCACTCTTTTCCAGAAAGGGCCACCATGTGGGCTATGAAAGTTTTCTCGGAAACCACTGATGTGACAACTTTTATTATATGAGTTTAGCTTTGGTTTTGTTTTTGGCTCTGAAACCCTTAAAAAAATATAACTAGAAACCAGAAATTTAATTTTCTTATAGCGTAGACATAGAGCTTTCCAAAAAGGAATAGCATGCCAAGATCAAAGGATAATCGAGATTTACACAAATAAATTAACACATGAAATTAAACATTACAGTTAAAAAAAACGTGCCTTCAATAACGTACGCTGCTGCTGACACTGGTGGGGCTGATTTATACTTCTGTGTCGAGCCTACGCAAGTGACTTACACTGCTGTGAGCATTTACTCTTGTGCGCTAATTCACCACAATTGTGATGAGGTGCGATGTGACATGATTTGATTCAACATAATACGATTTAATGTGATACGATGCAAAAGAATATGATATGCAATTCAATATGGTACAGATAAATTGTATCCTGTGCAAACTGGGTTAATCGCACAAAACCTTTATGCTGGTGCACTGATGCAGATCCAAGCCGACCAGTCACAGTTGTTGTGGTTTGCATCACCAAGATGTACACTTACATAACTGGGAAGGTGTGTCAGGCTAGGGTGTAGCTACAGTGTAGAGTACACAGCTACGTATGGTGTCGATTCCATGTAAAAGTATAAATCAGCCTTTAAGACTGTAACGCAGAGGGACACTACAATGCTTATCTGCTGCTGCGTTGACCAACTACGTCATGTGTTTACACATAGTCAGCCAACAGCATGCCAGACAGACTGTTGCAAACATGCTCACAAAAAAACAGGAACAAATATGTATGATTTTATGGTTTAGAAACATAGCAAAATAGCAAAGCAAAATAATGTTAGCAGATTTTCAATTATTGGAACTAAATTTAGCAGAAGTTAATTGGTCTGCTAAACATTTTCAAAGTTAGCAGAAATGCTAATCCACTAACGATAAAGTTCTGTTTTGCTAATTAGCGGCTGTGTGTGTATTAGCAGATCCCTGCTCACCAGCCCAGCCCGTCTTCCTGTCCAGCATGTTTGCAGTCCTGATCCCCACCCATCCCTTCGTTACTTTGTCCTCTCCGATTGTTAAAGCACGTTTCTGCAGCGCCTCCCCCGGGTGCTGGGCCGGTGACAAGTTCACTGTCATTCTGCCCAGGCTACGCAGTGTGAAGATGGAGCAGAGGAAGCTCACGGACCAGGCCAACACGTTGGTGGACCTCTCTAAAGTATGGCATTAATGCTCCACCAGTATATTGCCAATCAACCATAACATTAAAACCACTGACAAGTGAATTGATTAACATTGATTATCCCATTACAGTGTCACTTGTCAAGGATGCTATTATATATTAGGCAAGTGAACAATAAGTCTTGAAGTTGATGTGTTGGAGGCAGGAAAAATGAGCAAGCATAAGGATCTGAGTGACTTTGACAAACTCCATATTTTGATGCTAGATGACTGAGTCAGAGCATCGTGAAAACAGCAGGTCTTACGGGGTGTTCCCAGTAGGCAGTGGTTAGTACCTACCAAAAAAGGTGCAAGGAAGGCCAACCAGTAAATTGGCAATGGGGCCATAAGCACATAGGGAGCGAAGACTAGCTGGGGGATTTTGGGGAGTGAAGGTTGACTTGCCTGGTCTGATCCACAGGAGAACTACTGTAGCACAAATTGCAAATAAAATGCTGGCTATGAATGAAATGTGTCAGAACACACAGCGCATCACAAGTTGCTGGGTATGTGGCAGCAAAGCTTCAGACTGGTCAGACTGGTCAGAGTGCCTACAATGGGCATGTGAGCGTCAGAACTCGACTGTGTTGATGGCCAGGTGCATGTGGATGTTACTTTGACACATACTACATATCTAAACATTGTTGCAGCCCAAGTCCACCCCTTCATGGCAACGGGATTCCCTGAAGGCAGTGGCCTCTTTCAGCAGGATAATATGCCCTGCCACAATGTAAAAATTGTTCAGGAATGGTTTGAGGTACATGGAATGGAGTTCAAGGTGTTGACACGGCCTCCAAATCCTCCAGATCTCAACCTTATTGAACATCTGTTGGATGTGCTGGACAAAAAAGTACGATACATGGAGGCCCAAACTCACAACTTACTGGACTTAAACGATCTGGTGCCAGATACCACGGCACTCCTTCAGTGGTCTTGAGGAGTCCATGGCTCGATGGGTCAGATGTTATGGCAGCACGAGGGAGACTAACACAGTGTTAGGTACAGTAGCTGGTTATAATGTTGTGGCTGAACAGAATTTCACTCACTTTATATGCTTCTGTACACTGTGATGTAACAATAAATCAGAATCTTCCTTTTACACTAAAATAAGGCTTTATGACACTGAAACTGACTGCTAACACAATGCTGACTAGGACTTCATAATTGATCGTTTCTGAATTTCAATTTAAACCCGTATGCAATCTCATTCTTACATGACATGGATTCTGCCTTTTTTTCCTTAGCAAAGGAGATCTGTTGTATCAAAGCAAGTGCTCCCTTTTTCAGCCCTAAGCTGCATCAATAAATATACAAGGCTGCGTTATATCATGTGACAGGAAGGAGGGAAGGGGGCAGGAAAAACAGGTGCTATAATAAAGAGCAGGCTAGGGTTAAATTTATGTTTAGCATTTCTAATTGGAAATGAATAGAATGATGTTACATATTTTTTTATTCTGTGGAAAGATAGATCTGCTGGTCAGATTTAATAATGAATTATATGCATGTCTCATGCTGGAAATTTGAAACTTCTTATTGAGCATTACTGGGTAATTGTGGTCAAAGTCACTTTCCATCTTAGGTGTAGATTCCAGTTCCACAGTGATGCATGGAAACCAATGAAGTTTTAGATAGGGACTTAGTTTGCCACCCTGGTTGTTGTGATGCTCTGTTGCTCTGTCGCTCTGCACGCCTGATGCACAATCCCCCTGTGCAATAACACCACACACACCCCCTCCCCACTGCAGATGCAGAGCGTGATGTACGAGCTCATGTCGGAGCTGAGTGAGCGCAGTGAGGACCTGGAGAGGCAGATGCTGGGTCTGGAGCGGCGTGTGGAGCAGCTGACGGCGGGCTTCAGTGCTCTGCCCGCCCACCTGTCAGCCACGCTCTCTGCCCAGCACAGTGCCCTACTGCAGCGGCTGCAGGAAAGGACCGGGGTCGGGCCCCATAGCCAGAGCAGCCCCAACACCAGCTCCTCCAGCTGCTGACAGGCTCTGAGGGACTGTGGGCAGGCCCCACAGCCTGGGAAATCCCACCGCCAACTTCTCCGGCTGCTGAAGGCAAAAGGCTTAGAGAAGAGCGGTTTATTGTGTGATGAGTGTTCCTCCAGCTCCTGGTAACCAGACTGAGAGAATCTTTGGGCAGGCCCCACAGCTTGGGAGGCCCCAACATGAGGCTCTGCAGGTTTCGGAGGGCAAGAGACACTGTAGACTTGACTTGAGGGCAGGCAGGATCCACAGAAGATCATAGAGATGCTTTCACATGGAATGAAAGAAGCTGTGGGACCGACTACAGCACCAGAATTGATTTGCCATATGTGGCAAAAAGGGTGGAGCTAAGGGGAAGGCACGGTAACGCCCCCAAGAAAAGATTGGGGCAGGGGCTGAGAAGAATGTCAGCCCCAATACCAGCCGTAGCTGACAGGCTGAGAGTGACCTGGGGCTGGGGTTAGGGAAGCACACTTAGGGGTTTTTTGGGGCAGTATACTTTTCTTTTTTTCAGCCTGGCAACACTGTAGTTATGGACAGTGAAAAAAATCCTGTTTTTGAATCAAATTTTCAAAGCTTTTCTCTTCCCACACTGTGATATTTCACCTATGAATAGCTTTCACTGATCACGTAGAGAGTCCAGGATAACCAGCAGCTTAGTAGGTTCAGTCCAAAGAGCATCCAGGCTCTTCTCTGCATATTGTCCATAATCTCCATATTTCCAATTTCTGTTGGCAGCAGCAAGTTCTACATGCATATACATATTCACATCCATATCCTACTCGTATACTCCTACCTTATTTTGATATGTTTTTATGTCATCATCTAGTGTTCCACAGATTTTGTGGTTAGCCTGCTATAAAGAGAACTGATATAACCTCTAAAAATAAACATTTTAGCTTCATGGTATTTTAGATGTTTTAAATTAACTATATTAGCTGTTTCCCTCAAGTAAAAAAGCACTGTGAGAGGAAACTATATTACCATATTTAGGTACTTTAAGGGGTTAGATGTATATGGGCAGTTTGACAGTGAATGGGCGTTAGACTGCTGTCCAAGAAAATGGGTTTTAGAACCCACAGGAGGAAATTCATTGTAGGGTTCTGTGACAGGAAATTGATAGGTTGCTGCTAATATGGCAGTAACAGGCAATCAGATGACTAAGGGGATGCCCAGCACAGTCTGGAGAGCAAAGACAGCCCGAAATGTCTGTTTCCAAAAAGGGGTGCGTACCTTAAGGATCAACTGCTGGGGGGATGCATAAAGAGGAACAGAAAGCAGGTCGGGTAAGACGACGGCTTTAGCAAGGTGGGAGGAGAGTAATAAGGCAGCAGGCGAGGGTGAGAGGGAAGCCGATGCGATTTAAGGCCGAAAGCAACCCAGCCAATTAAAATGTGTCTCATATGCTGGTGGCCCATAAGCTGGTGGCCCCAGTCTGAAGCGTCCAGCCTTGTTTTGCTGACAGAGACTCTTCAGCACCTCCATGGCCCACCGGACGTGGTCCTACTGTTCTGCTCGCCGGCCAGGTTCTAGACGCCCCTACTGGAGGTAGTGAGGCCCTGGGGCGTCCCCGGTGGAATGTTTGCAGCCCAACTAAGGTGGAAAATCAAGGGACAAAATCTGGTAAATGGGAAAAAACAGCTTAAATTCTACTGCTTTCAATCAGGTATGAATGACACTTGTATGTTTCATAATGGCTGTTTTTTCTGATAGTAAACAACCCTTTAACGTGACTGTACAGACTAGACTATGCTGCAGTTGGGTGGGAATACATATACAGTAAGGTCTTAAACTGTAATGGAAGAAAAACAGTTTATTTAACAGTTTATTCTCTAATGAGATCCAAGTGTATGTGTACTTCCCACAGCCACAATGCAAACTAAAATACATGACCTTCCTGTCTTCTCCCTAAATGCCAGTGCAAACACAAAGCAGGGTTAATACATCGTAAGCCAGTCTCTGACAAAAAAACATCACATGCAGAGATCCTCGTTTCTCACCAAAAGATCAACTGACTGTTCAAATAGCTACTGAGAAATCATAAAATGAGGTGTAACTTTTTTTTCCTGTAGTTTGACTGCCTTTGTTGACAGATGGAAATTCTATATTAGAAGGACAGAGAACTCCTTAAAAAAGAGCCAGTGTTCTTAGATGCAAATGCACTCACAAAGAATATGATTATGATCAGTAGTTCCGTTTACCATTAGTATGCCACAATATTTCTATTTGTAGTTATGAATGTATGGATATATTGAAATATATATTAATATAATATCATTATAAAACTAAATTATTATTATAGGGCAGGTAAAGTTGAATGTTGAATTTATTTTTCAATTGTATTTTAGCAAAATTAATAAAGTATATGGTGTTTAACATATGTCTTCATTGTGGTCTATGTGCTTTATTTGTTTGTGCTTTGACCTGTAACTTCAGGGGCTGACTTTAGGTTGCTTATCTAAATTATGAAAATTAGTCATAGAAGTTCAGTAGTCAGTCATCATGTTACAATGGATACTGCATATTTCTGCATTATATGGACATACTGTAGCTGAATAATTAAATGATTATTTTTTCATTATTTTCAAAAAGAAATATACTGACTACCATGAATTCAGCTAGCAAAATCAAAATATATTTTTCAGCCTAATAAAAATGCTTAACTGGAATTGATTATGAAAACACAGAACACATTATATGCCATATTGGTGAGACACCAGCTTTCATTTTGCATTGTTGCTTATAAACAGTTAGCATTTGATTTGATATTTTTTCTTCCCCCAGTTCTGTAGTTCAGTAAACTTCCTCCAGGTCCCAGACAGGGACTTTAACTGATAATATTTGCTTACCTCTAGTGATTTAGTCACTGCATGACCTGCTGACCCAGCACTAACGCATTAATAAGGTTATTTGGAGTGAAGATACATTATTTTTATAACAGTACTACATTTAAAAAGGAAAGTTTAAGCATTTAAACTAAAGCATTTTTAAGACCAAAGCATTTTATGTACAAGAAATGATCTGTGGTCTTAAATTAAACCAATGATTATATTCAATCAGTATTAAAGTCTGAGAAAAAAACACATTTGTTTGTCAGATTACCAAGATAAAAAATACCAAGATCTATGTAATACAGAATAGGAACCAGATATGTACAGTATGGTCATTACTGGCAGGCGGAAATTGAGTTTAGTAATTCCCCTTTCCTGCTGTATGTGAAATTGCAATAACTGCCAGAGGGAAGGCAAGACAGCAGCCAGAATAAATGCAGCAATATGAAGGTATTCATCCTGCCTGGCAATGCATGTCATACATTGGACATACAAACACGGTGTGCATTTGACAGCCTGGCTCCAGTTATGGTTACTTCCTCCGGGGGATCATCAGGGCTGGTGACTGACAGATTTCCAGTGTCCTTTGTTTCTGTGCATAAAGCCTAACATCTGGCTGTTTGAGCTCCAATGGACTCAGCAAACATAGCTACTAAAATGACTCTCCAGCTTGAATATCACACAGCATGGTGTCCTGAGGGTTCGGCCTGTGGCTGGCAGAGTGATGCCATCATGGGACCCTTTGAAAGAGGCCCTTAACCCCAATTTCCAGAGACACTGTCTAATCCTGCTCACTCATCCACACTTGTATGTCACTTTGGACATAAGTCTCTGCTAAATAAATAAATGCAAAATAATCTTCTAACCAAGTGATATGGAAGGCCCGGCCTTCAGGCCATATGTGGCCAACAGGACAGTTTTATAAATACAGAAAATTAGATAATATAAATAAATAAATAAATAAATAAATAAAAACTCATGACTGTTACGTGCGTGGGTGAGCGAACGGGCAAACAAGGGAGCGGAGCCAGGAAGTCGGGTAAACCGGGGATTTAATCACACGGGGTAGCAGGACAGCAAACATCGGGCAACACTACAATGACGGACATTAAACTAAGGAACGTGACAACGACAGCTATAATTACTCTTTTTCATGCAATAAAAGAAAATAATATAAAATTGTAGGGTTGTGTATTGGCAAGAATCTGACGATACAATATGAATTATGATACACGGGTTACGGTTCAATATATTGGGATACTGAGATACTGTATGCAGAGCTATATTCTGATTTTTTATATCTTTTGTTAGGAAAATTCTCAGTATAAATAACACACCACCATATACATAAAAATAAAAGTAGACTCTGGTATCTGCATTTGCATTTATCACAGTGCCTGTAACATCCAATATCAAAGCACTACTTTTTGTTCGGTCTGAGCAAAGGAATTAACATTTGCTTATATCAGTAAAACAGTAAAATAAAAGTACTTGTCAAAATGAGCCCACACTTCAGCTCTGTACACTGCTCTGTCTCTTTTGGAGTCAGCCATCAGTAACATGACTAGTCAGCGAGGTTTACTAATGGCAGAAAAAAGATTTCAACACTGCTGTCGGGGGTTTAAACACAAAACAAAATTAACCACTGTCTTTCACAAATCTTTACTTTAAATCAATGCAGTGTTTCTGAGAATCGGAACAGTCGACACATTAGAAAGTATAATATCACACGAGGTTAGTGTGATATATACTATGCAGACAAAGGTATTGGGACATACTTTTTAATCATTGAATTTGGGTATTTCATTCAGATCATTGCCACAGGTATATAAAATCAAGCACCTAGCCGTATGGTCATGTTTACAAACATTTCTGAAAGAATGGGTCTTATTGAAGAGCTCAATGAATTCAAGTGTGGTACTGTGATAGGATGCCACCTTTGGAATAAGTCAGTTCATGAAATTTCATCCCTGATAGTGGTATCATTGCAAAGTGGAAGGTTTTAAGAAAAAACATAAACTCAGCCACAAAGTTGCAGACCACATAAAGTAACAGAGCAGGGTCAACTTGTGCTGAGGTGCATAGTGTGTAAAAGTCACTAATTAACACTAGCACTACAGTAACTGCAGAGTTCCAAACTTCCTCTGCCATTAGCCCCAGCATAAAAACTGTGCACTAGGAGCTTCATGGAATGGGCTTCCATGGCTGAGCAGCTACATGCAAGCCTCACATCACCTAATGCATGGGGGGGGGGGGGGGGGTGGAAAGCACACTGAACTCTCGAGCAGTGGAAACATGTTCTGTGGAGTAACGAATCACACATTTACTGTCTGGCAGTCTGATGGATGAATCTGGGTTTGGCAGCTGCCAGGAGAATGTTACCTGCTTATGGAAAGGTTTCACAGAGCAGTGGCGTGTGTGTGTGTGTCCAGGTATACCTTACCTTATAGGGACTAAATGTCCCCACAACGTGATGAATACCGTTTTTTTCTTTACCTTATGGGAACCAGTTTCCTGGTCCCCATATGGGGAAACTCTGTTTTATAAAAATATGTGATTGCAATGAAAAAACTAAAAATGCAAAAACTCTTGTATTTTGTTTGGTTACTTATGGTCATGGATAGGGCTGGGTAGGGTTAAAGTTGTCATAGTTAGCATTAGCATTTATCCCATAGAAATGAATGAGCGGTCCCCAAAAAGATATGATTACACAACTGTGTGTGTGTGTGTGTGTGTGTGTGTGTGCATGTGGATTAGGTTTATACCAAAATGTCCCCCATGATGTGATAAAAACCTGTTATTTTGATGTTGTGGGGACCATTTTTCAGGTCCCCACAAAGATTGGCGAATGCAATCGAAAAAGTAAAAATGGCCAAAGTATCGTATTTTGTTTGGTTACTTTTCGTTAAGGTTAGGGCTGCGTAGAGGTTAAGGTTGTCATGTTTGGATTAGAGCTTTCCCCATAGAAATGAAAGGAGAGTCTGCACAAAGATATAATTACAAACCTGTGTGTGTTTGGGGAGGGGTGTTCTTCCCTAGTTAGGTTTCCTCTGGGTCCTAAAGCTAGCGGCCTGCCCAGAGTGCCCCTCTGTGCTGTGTTACCTGGGATAGGCCTCAGGTTACCTCATGATGTACAAGCTAGATGAATGATTAGTAATATGTAGTATAATTCTCTGTTATATCAGAATAATTTTAATTCAAATGAATCGAGTGATGCTTTGCAAATATTTACATAAATTATTTGATGCTCCAATTTAAAATGGATATTTGAAGAAGCAGTATAAAACATTCTCAGTAAAGTCAGCAGGCCCTGCCTGCAGGAGTCTGGCTCCTTATCCACAGAATAAATTAGCCCACAGGAGTTCATTTCATTTCATCAAATCATCTGGAACATTGCTCTGATTAAATAGTATTCTGATGTTTTAAATAGTAGCTTTTAGATTCTTATTTTATCTACCAAGACTAAAGGAAACATTTAAATCCGCTTTTCATTACTGAAATAGTATTTAACTTAATTTATGCACAGTTATTCATCAAATCATGAATCTCATACTCCCAAGCAGGCTACTTTCATTTTAGATTTTTTAACACTTTAATAGAAGCATACTGACTTCAGCTTCCTCTGACATCACTTCAAGTTCATGCAGCAGTTTACCATGTGCTGGTACAGTCTTCGCACAGTTGTATGCAGGAATTATTGTGTTTTGTGTACACCCTACATTTGTCCATGTACTCAGACAGTTGTGGTTTTTGCATTTGTATAACAATGATATTACAGACAAGCAGAGGGCAAATGCTGTCTTCTGGGTCTGAATGAATTCTCTTCTTTGACCAGCATTTGGGCAATTTCTTTCCATAAATTTGTGCACCAAAATACGTCTTTATGCTCCTTCAATGATGCATTACATACACTCAATGGCCACTTTTTTAGGTACATTTCACTAGTACCAGGTTGGACCCCTCTTTGCCTTCAGAACTGCCTTAATTTTTTGTGGCGTATATTCGACAAGGTACTTCAAACATTGCTCATTTGAGTACAGTGTTAGCAGTGTTTTGTTCAAGAAAACAGTCTGAGATAATATGAGCTTTGTGGACATTATAATGCTGGAAGTGGCCATTAGAAGCTGGGTACACTGTGGTCATAAAGGGATAGACATGGTCAGCAGGAAAACTCAGGTAGGCTGTGGCATTTAAATAACGCTCAATTGGTATGAAAAGGCCCAATTGTGCCCTATTTCAAAAGTGTGCCATGAAAATGTCTCCCACACCATTATAGCACCACTACCTGCCTGAATTGTTGATACAAGGCAGGATGGATCCATGCTTTCATGTTTACACCAAATTCTGACCTTACCACCTGAATGTCGCTGCAGAAACCGAGACTCATCTGACCAGGCAACATTCTTCCGATCGTTCATTGTCCAATTGTGGTGAGCCTGTGTCCACTATAACTTCAATCTCCTGCTCTTAGCTGACAGGAGTGGCACCCAGTGTGGTCTTCTGCTGCTGTAGCCCATCTGCTTTAAAGTTTAATGTGTTGTGCATTCAGAGATGCTCTTCTTCGTACCTTGGTTGTAACTAGGGGCTATTTGAGTTAATGTTGCCTTTCTATCAGCTTGAACCAGTCTGGCCATTCTTCTCTGACCTCTGCTATGAACAAGGCATTTTTGCCCAGAGAAATGTTGCTCACTGGATGTTTTTTCTTTTTCAGTCGATTCTGTAAACCCTAGAGATGGTTGTGCATGAAAGTCCCAGTAGATCAGCAGTTTTTGAAATACTCATACCAGCCTGTTTGGCACCAACAACAACCCCACATTCACAGTCAAACAAACCACTTAAATCATCTTTCTTCCTCATTCTGGTGTTTGATGCGAACATGAATCTTCTGACCTGTATATACATAATTTATACGTTGTGTTGCTCACATATGACTGGCTGATTAGATATTTGCTTCAACAAGCAGTTGAACAGGAATACCTAATAAAACAACTAGTGAGTATATATCCAGGTACTTTTGTACCTCCTTACACAGCTGCTCACTACAAGTGTCCATAACTAGAACTACAATTACTCCTCTTCTACTCTTTCTCCATTAGCCTCTGCTATGTGAAAGTCAATGTTGCCACCTACAGACACCTAGTCACAGCAAAATGCAAAAAGTCTGTAAGACCCAAAATCTGGGCTACATGTACTGCATGTACACTGTTGACGCAGACACTCCTTGGACACACATTCACTGGCTGGGTATCTAGGGAAACGCACACTTCACATCACTCAGGAGGAGTAGTCAGGTACTTGGAAAAAAGCAGGGAGAATGAACACTTGGAGATCAGACATAGAATCATCAATTCCTCAGAATGTAGAAAGAGGCTAAACCAGTTAAATATGTAACTCCAGTAAGAAATCAGAGAATAGTGGCATCCATCAGAATTCTGGCAAGGCAGATTGGGAGAGGGGGCGTGACCGCGGTATGGGAGACAACTCCATCCTTACACATGGTGTCCTCTGCCTTGTGCATTATTCTTCCAGACGCCAGACTTGCTGTGACATTGCCTTGGATAAGCAGTTCTGGATGTTAGTGTAATGTCAGTGTAATTTGCAGCTGTATAGACAGCATGGGAATGATGGAAAATAAGACCATTTTCAGCTGTGGAAAACCCACCAATCACTCTGGAAACAGTAATCCATTAAGGGGAACTGGGATCATTTTTAAAAGGAAAGGCATGACACATTCTGGTGACTAATTGCAAATGTTCCTCTGAGGTGATCGACTTCCTCTATTTCCTGTGGGGTTTTTTTTAATCTGGAAGGCCCATATTCACGTGGCTCAGATCAATAGCTAACTAGAGAAGATTTGTTTGATGAATGTCCAAACTCAGGATGGAGCAGAACCAGTATTCAGCAAAATAAGGAAAGACAAACTGTACACACAAAACTATCCAGCTATAATCATGTATTTAAACAGAAGTAATTCAGCCATTTTGTTTACAACATATATTATATAGCATCTATATTAAGATGGAAATGGATGAAGCAATTCCTGCTTTCCAAGTTGCCTTAAATCATATTCAACCTTTCAAAAACTGGTACAATTTGGACCAAAGGACCATGAAGAGAAATGAACGGATATCAGAAAGACTAGTGAAGCATTAATGGATTCCAGGTAACAAAATTGTCCACTGTTTTTGGCTGTTGGTGTGTTTTTGGCAGGTCCAGCTATATTCAGCATGTGTGGACATACCGTGTACATGACAAAGGAGCAGTCATAGGCTAGAACCTCAAATTAACTGCAACAATTAGTCAAGTAACACAAGATAATTCAATTCATTCAATTCAATTCAATTCATTCAACAAGGCAGATACTATCCACCTCCATCTGTATGTAGAATTTGTGAGTGGTTTACTTTTTAAACATTCACACATATCTTACTGGAGCATTTCAGCAGGGTCCCAGCTGGGAACTGAACCAATAATCAATGAGCCTATGTCTTTAATACCAGATAACTCAGCTGATGTTTGCATCTGCATATCACCTTTTACCACCAAAGCTATAACTCTGGGATCTAAGAGCCCAAGTACCCAATGCAAATCAGCAAGGCTGGATTTCAACCTGACATTACAAGCAATAAATACACTTTGAGGATATACAGTTGAATACATATATTATGTAAGCCCTGATCCTGCACACAGGAGCATTTCTCAGTAATACCTTGCAAGGCTCATGGCTGTTATATATTTTTTAATCATAACAAGACAGATGATTGATGTTATGTATTCCTTCTCTCCTATGAACAAAGCCAAAGTATCTTATGCTGACAGCTTTAGTTATATGATGCATGGAGTCTCACACTGAGATGAAATATTGTTCTCATTGGCCGTAGTGCAAATGAAAATAATAAGTAATACGTAAAATGTAAATACAAAGACATATAAACATAATTTAAAGACACGACATTAATACATAGACACAAGGATACAGTTAACCATCCAATTAGTGGGGAAAATTGGGCTAATTGGTACAGAAGGTTGGCAGAGAAGCAGAATCTGCAATAAATAAATGAATCCACACACCTTCACTTTCACAGTCACCCCATCACATTCACAAGGGTAAAGGATGGAAGATCACTGTGAAAGTGAAAATTCAAGAGTAAATCTTGTATCCATTATTAATGCAAAATGCTAAGCTAATGGCTTTGAAAAGTTTAAAAGATACTGTAAGAAACATGAGATTCCACAGTCACAGAGACAGCTAACACGAGTGAGGCTGGTTGCCGAGACACAGATGTGCGGTGTACCCAAGTCAAGATGTGTGGATCCAACATTTATTCTTTTTAACCAAAAATAACTCAATAAAATTTAACAATAATTAGGGCTGTCAAAATTAACGGGTTAACGCGGATTAATCCATCATCATGATTAGTCTGATTAAAAATTTTTTACGCAATTAACCCATCGGCAGCACAGAATGACTCAAAATCCCTGAAATGTCTCTGTCAACCCATTTCGGGCAGTTTTGGTGCGTTCCAGCACAGAGGATTCCGAGTTCAGAATCCAAGATGGCTGCGCCCTTTAGTTTTATACTGTTTAAGCTCTACTTCTCATTTGTGGCTCATTAAATCGGTCGCACACACGTATCTGTGGACGTGTTGCTATGGAGTTTTATACATGAAGCACCATTAATGTGTTAACTAATATTGCTAACAATGGCAATTAACCGGACTAGAATTGGATTTCATGAGTAGTCGGATTATTTGTCAGATTTACGATAGTTCGTGCTAATTGTAAGTGAACGAAGATAAAGACCATTTAAACTGAGGTACCTTAAATCCGACAAGTTGTCCGGCTAAGCAAAAAAATCTTGCTTTTTGATATGGGTCCGTGGTATTGTACTTCTGTGGCAGATGGAATGCATCTGACTTATGTTCATGATGTTCAATAAACATGTTAAGTGCACATATATTTCCTTTTTTCTTGAGTCTGTTTGCTCATGCAAAATGAAATGTGATTAATATAAATTAAAAATAAATGATATTTAATCGTGATTAATCGAAATGAATCCACAGCAACCCTGTGATTAATCTGATTAAAATTTTTAATTGTTTGACAGCACTAATAATAATATTTAAGAGATAGTACGTACTCACACTGTCAAATATTATAATTAGCACTGGTATGTATATATTGTATGATCTTACGTGATCCAAATCATTTTCGGTATTATTTATATATTTTTTGCTTACGTGTCATCCAAAAATATTTACATTTAATTGTAAATGGCCAACTCGCGAATAATCAAAGCCGTAAATGCCAAATTTGCAAAACTGGAAGGGTAACTGTACAGAGTCCAAAGCTACCAGTCCTTCCAACAGACCCAGGCTAGCAGAGCCACACTATTCATTAATCAAATATTCTGTGGGGGGAAAAAATGTTTTAAACTTTACTATCCTGGCTTTGAGGCGGCAGAACCTTCCAGCAGGTGGCAGTGTAGCAAAGAGGTCATGACAGAGTTACAATGGGTCCTTGGTGATGCCACTGGCTTCTGCATACAGCGGCCATTGTAAATGTCCAGCAGAGAAAGCAGAGTGGTCCTGGCAATTTTCTCTGCTGTTTCAATGATCTACTGGAGGGACTAGTGGTCTGAGGCAAGACCTGAAACAGGTTGTGGTACAGTTTGTAGAAACACTCCTGGTGGCGCCTCTATAAAAGGAGGACAGGATGGGAGAGGGCATTCTCGCCTGTCTCAAGCACTGCAGGAAATTAGTTCACTGTTGGACCTTCGTGGTCAAGTAGAATACTGGCCTCAGGAGAGATCTTCAGCAGGGTGCATACCCAGAACTGAAATGCTTTCAACTGCTGTAGCAGGGGGACTGATTTACAGGGGGTTATGCTCAACTCTTATTTCTTTTGAAGTACACAATCATTTAATTCATCTTGTTGATGAATGACAATGAGAAGCTTTGGATGTTGGGGGAACTGAGATATCTATAATTAATGGAGTCTATATTCTTAGTAGCCTTTGCATAAGGAGTTTTTGACTTATCCTTTTGTGACGAAATATCACAAACATATTACTATCAGATTTGTAGAGAGAGAAAAGAATGAAAGCATAAGTCGAATGAAGGCAATGCGGGAGATGTTTGGTTAGATCCTTCTACTGCTACAATCAATCCATACCTGGTCATTTGCTCCACTGGGAAGCAAATCATGTTGATGTGCCCTGACAAAATAAATCATTAACCATTAATGCCTTGCATTAAATGTTCCATCACTTTCACCCATGCCTGGTTGTGTCTCCTCATTAAGCCATTCTTGTTTGTTATGTGGTCTTTGTGCACCTGTTTTTACAGCTCCCTGCTGCTGGTCTTCATTTTCTGAGTGCTTCTGTGCCTGTGTACTACTGCAGTACTCAGTTACCCCAGGGTTGGATCTAGCTCTGGGGTCAAAATTAAGAAATTTGTGTGATCTGGTAGTTTTGCAACATGTCTCCTGATTTGTCTGCTGATTTTTCTGCCGATTTATAAATGAATAGATGCATGCCTGCCATGATCCACCGCTGTCTTATCCCCGTTTGTCCAGCAGAGGTCGCTGGTCATCCTGTAATCACATTGTTCCCAGCCCTAATGTCTTAACCATCCCCACCTGTCTCTGTTCAGTGTATAAGTGTGCCTGCTCTCACTGTGTTCCCCAGCTCGGTCATCGTCATTGTCATGGATGTCTGGTGTGTTTCGGAATATAGCTTGTTTCTGTCCAGTCAAAAGCTGCATCTGGATCATGCTTCTCCCTTCAAAGTGACATTGTCTCATTACATTAACAATAATAACTGGAATGCAGAGCATACCCAGAACAAACTCATACAGTTACCGACACTAGATACTTGTTGGTGGCTGAGTTTGTAACACTATGGCATCACACCTTCAAGACTGGGAGTTCATGCCTCTGCTGTGTGTGTGCAGTGTGCATGTCCTCCCAACATTGTGCAGGTTTCCCTCCACAGACACACACTTAGGCTAAACGGGACCTATGAATTAACCATAGTGTATGTGTGCTTTCTGTAAAGGTGTGGCATCCAAACCTTGAGCCCTGCGCTGCCACAGAGGAGACGTACTGCTGTCGCTTTCAGGAATTAAGGACAGTGCAGCTCTTCCAGCACAACTCAGGTGCGGCTGTTTCTGGGCTTTTAAATTAATCAGAATTCAGCACCACCACCACCACCAGACATTCTGGCACCTCAGTTCACCCTAATTCAACTTAATTCAATTAATGATTGGATAGCTCTGCTTCCAATATGCCCTTGCAGCTCTGCTCCTGCTGTGTAAATGTGACACTTTCAGACTCTTCTGCCCTGACATGTTCAGAAATAATAAACACAATATCTTAGGATAATTTACATACAATACTCTGAATAAATTATTTACCATACTTATTTGGCTGAGGTATTCTATATTACAGATCATTAAAAGTCACTGTGCCTTCCTCACTTGTAACACACAGTTGTTTATGTGCTTCCGTTGCACAAACTATGCTTTTTTTTTTTACAAATTCTGTTCTTACTATGCCAGGAATGGGACATATCTAAAATTGCACCAGTGGACAAAAAGAAATGAGGCAAAAAATGACACTCTATTAGTAATAAAACAATAATAATTAATATGTTAATATAATAATATGTTTCTAACACATTTAGGAGTGAATGACATTTTAAATTATTTCAAAATTGCATCCCTTTTGGTGTTAGCTGTACATATCTATGACCTCCGGTGAATCCAACCAAAAATAAAATAAAATTAATAAACTATTAAAATGCAATACTTTTGAACTTCAGACATGATTAACCTGATTAAGAACCGGAATGCCTTATAAGAAATGTAGCCGTAATGTAGTATTCTATATGTATTGTCTTACAGAATCAAAAACCTTTATTGATCTCTGATAAACTTACGCAAGAGGGGCCTTTTTAACAGGTGGGAGGAACTAACAGCACTTTCAATTTCAATGTATATTTATGTAGCTCCTTTCACAACAGAGTCGTCCCAAGATGCTTTACATGGATGTGTTGTGATACATTTAACATCATTAGAGAGTAATACAGAATGGGAGAAAGGAAGGAAAGAAATTAAATATCGAAAGCCAGCTGTCAATGGAGGAGAGGAACTAAAAGCTCCCAAGTAAGGAGAAAAAAAACCTCTGGGGATCCAAGGTCAGCTGGCTGGGGCATACTAACATTAAAAAATGAGCCATATATTTGAGACCAGATGAGCTAAATTTGTTGTTGTATTAGTATTCATTTGTTGTTGTTGTTGTTTTATTATTTAATTACTTTGCTATTTGTCACATCTGAGAGGGGGGAGGGGAGTGGGATGAGGTAGGGGGAGGAGTGATGGTATTGATTAACCTAGGTAGGTATTAAGCACCTGTTATAATTCTTGGTGTCATTTATTTGTATTGAATACAAATGTTTTTAGGACGAGTCTACTGCTGCTTTCTTTTTAGGATGATAACTCAGAACCATAGGATCTTTTTCAAACTAGACTGATCTGTGCAATTCACATTTGTTGTCTTCTTTTCATCTCCAATTAATCCGAATTAAAGCCCTTTGCAGTATCTTACCTAAAAACAAAGAGCGCACAGAAAAACTGCACCGCAAACAACATGCATCACTATCTAATAGGAGCTAAATTTCAAGGCATCTGCACCTTCAGCCTGTAGAGTGGAGCTGATTGCATCTCTTTTATACCATTTCATACTGTCCATAATACTGTCCAGGCCTCTTCGGGCAGCGTGTTGAGACTAAGCTGTGCATCCGGATTCTGGCCTAGTTATGATCCTGTACACCTGACTCTGTAAGGCCAGACACTCCTCACACGTGAAAACGTCTGGGTAGCATCCTAAGAACAAGAAGCCTGATTTACAAAACACAAATGAATCAAGGAGGCCAACATCCTCAAATTCAAGGCAAATTACACAGCAAAATATCAGATTTCATACACCCTGATACCAGCCTTTGCTGCTGTGTAAGGAGGAGCAGGTTGTCACATTATGAGCTCCACAATGAAAGGACAGTGCATGACATAAAGCAGCAGGCCAAAAGAGGACAGGAGAGGCCGAGGATGAATAATATCAGAGGGTCTGTCGTCTGCTGTTCTCAATCACTTTGTCAGCTCCCCATTTCTGTCCTTTATATTTGTCACTTTTCTTTATTTAATTACGCTTTGGCAAACACAGAACTGCCCCCTGTCCTAATAATAACGCTCACCTTCAGCTTCAACTTCATTTCTTAGTAGGACAATAAAACTTGCGCTAAAATAACAAAGGGCTCAAACAGGTTCAATATTGCAGCTGATATTATACGTGTATGTATTACCATATAATATTACCAATAGAGATATTCGCTGCAATAAAGTCAATCGAGGCAAGGTGCTTAAAAGAATAAAATTCTGAGTGAAACAAATATTACTACAGTAAATTAATCAGAAATACAAATATGCAAGAATGGAGAAACTGAACAGAAAAATTAAAGCTTTCAATAATAATTCTTAACAACAGCAATAACAACAAAAACAATCCACAAAATATACAGACCTTATATACACTGGAATAAAATAAGAGGGGAAAAAGTAAAGGATAATAGAAAAAACACCTCATCTGAAGGTCACTTATATAGCACACAAAGAAAACATCAAACAAAATGTACTAATCGAAGTTGGATAATTGGAAAATTTCCTTGACAACTAAGAAGAAATCCTGCATGATTAAAAGGGCTATCTGCAGCCAGCCACAGAACCAGCTCCTCAGAGGAACCTCATGACCCACAACACATGCAGGACACATACAACGTACCCTGGATTTCCTGGAAGTAAGTTCACCATGGCCAAGCTGTCTGAATAAGGTGTGTCCCTGCTTCTGCAGGATAAGATATGAGAAGGGTGTGAGTAAGAATGGAATATTAGGAAACCACACCCTGAGAAAATACATTCTGATACACACTGAATGAATGCTGCTGTTTCCCAGCACAAATACCTGCCTGTAGTGTTTATCTCAAATGTGCCCCTTATAACCTTAATGAATACAGAAAGAACTGCAATTCACAATGATGCAGGTGGTTGGTGACTTCACAATGGGATGCCCAAAACACACAGCTGCTAAATGCAGGTCTTGCTGACACACACAGATTCAGTTAGAAGGGACAGCAGCAATATTTAGCCTCTTTGGGGCCTTAGCTGTTTTAGCATACATTTTATTGTCTTACTAGGAAATTAAATTTAAGTCAAAGGTGAGCTTTATTATTAGGACTGGTGGCAGATCTATGTTTTCCAAAGCATAACTGAATAAAGAAAATCATTATAAAAGCTAAAACTGTTACTCAACTTGATATTTACAGCTGATATTTTGCCCTGTTGCTGGGTAAAGTATATGTGTGGCTAATGCTGATTGGTTACCGCCTAAAGATCAAAGTAAGTGTTTAAGACAGAAGATCTGAGTGTGTTCTTGGAAGAATGTCTGTTCTTCAATACTGCCACCTTAATAAGTTCTTCTGCAAATAAGCTAACTTATTTGTATTTATTCCAGGATGATATCAATCATTGCATTGAGAGCTTGTGTTGCTCCTATCAGTCTGCACCAGACAAAGAAAATCTGAAGGAAAAAAAAAAAAACTTGTGAGAAACTAAATCAGAAATAGCAACAGTTTGATGGTAAATATAATAATACATCACCAACCACAACACTGAAGTTTATACAATGATTTGGTGCGTAACATTGTTGCCTCATGCCTCTGTGGCTGGGGGTTTTAACTGCACCTACATGTATTCTCTGTGTGAACTTTGTTCCCCACCTGCTGAGTGAGGTGCCTCCCAATTTAGTTAATGCTAATTCGCATTCCTAAATTGCCAGTGGTGTTTGATTTGGTAATGTGCATGTTTGTGCCCTACAATGAACTGGCATCCCATCTAGGATGTGCTGCCAATGATCAGGATAAGTGGCTGGGAGGTAGATGAAAATGACCCAGAACCACACAGTCTAATTAGAAAACCAAAGCTGAAAAGAAATCCATTCACTCTAGGAAAATTAACACAAAAGACTCAGAAAACTCTGACAAAATCTGAACAGAAATGTTTCTGAATTAGAAATACAGGGAGGCATGCTTAGATTATTGAACATAGTAATGTTATTAGTTCAGAGGTTTATATTCCAAATTTACATAAGACATGTTCAATCCAGTATGTCTCTGCATGTTTGCATGAGCATGTATATCCTGGGTTTCTGCAGGCATTTCAAAGACACAGACCATCTTTATCGAGCACCTAGCCTAGGTGCAGTTTGGTTTATGTTTGATATCCAGCCCACTAGGCTACACCATATGGAAGCAAAATATGGTGAAACTGTACACAAATAAAAATGACAACAATTACAAAAGTAATTTCTATTTAACCGATTTAGTAGTATTATTTACTTTAACTCTTGCTTTCAGAGATATTTTTTTGATTATGCAAATAAAGTGCCTTTGAACTGAGCGAAAACCTGATGTGGAGAGAATACAACTCTTCAGTCTTTACCTTCTTGATGAAGTGTCCAAGTTGATTTGCTATTTTAGGGAATTGCAGAAATTTGAAAGACTCCATTACTGTTTCTTGATTCCTGAAATAGAGAGGGGCTTTGGTGTTCTGTCAATACCTGCAGTTCACAGTCTCAAAGGTTTCAGATTCATTGGGCTGTAGGTTATTGTCAGTACACCTGCTCATCTATTGGGCTTAATTGTTTTCAGAGATGATATTCTTAACACTTAAGATTCATTTACAGATTGAAAGATTGAAAGTGCTGGGGTGTGTTACACACTCTCTGGTCTAGGGCAGGGAGGTGAACATGAGTGCGTGGGACCAATTTACCAGATGTGCGAATTAAGCAATTAGCAAGCCTAACCACAATGGTTTTCACCCACAGCAGCAATATTTTGTGGAGGAGTAGTGCTAAATCAAAGAAACAAAGGAGCTAAAACAATACCCTAGATGGTCTCTTAACTGTCTAAACCCCAAGGCTAGCTAACTAGGCTAACTGACCCTTTAAAACTTACAATGGTCGGCGCCCGCCTACTATTCCTAGTGTATTAAACATTTTCTTTCCTATGGGTGAGTATGCAGGTGCGCACACAAACTAACTTACCCCTCCACTCAACCACACAGATAGACTAAGTGGGTATCATAGTATATAATAATAATATGATATACGTCTTACCTAAATATATATATATATATATATATATATTACGTATAAAGACATAATTATAAAATACAGGCTCATGAGATACAGCAAAGTTCTTATATCCACTACAGTCACAAGAACATAAGACACAGTCACAAGTACAAAAGAACAGTCTCAGCCTAAGCAAAGCAAGCATATCATGCCGAAGGGTGTCCTGCATTCACTCGGGCATGGAGCATGAGGGAGCATGGCACACGGAAGGAGTGGACAAGCGGGGCATGACAGGAACCCCCCCCCAAAAGCGCGTACTCTGGGCATGCCTAAGGGGAGTGAAGAGACGCAACCGGGGACACGACGGAACCTAGGAAAACAAAAGCAAAAACATTAATGAGGCACAGGGAACAGCAACTGCACAAAGGACAAACAAGACAAGAACCCAGACAACAGATGAACAAATGCAGACATGAACAGGGGCACTAAGGAAGGGAACACAGAACCGAACACCAAGGAAGGGGAGAAAGAAGGGACACCAGGGGGCATACCAACGAACGGAGGACAGGGACCAGAAGGGAACAAAGGCACAGAGGGACAGGAAGCAAACATAGGGGACACAAAACCAGAGGGAAAGAGGCAAAGGGCGGGGGGAAACGGGGAGCCGGAGGGAATCCCACTGGGCAAAAAGGCGGAAGCCGCAGGGGCAGCAGGCGACCACAAGGTCGGAGCTGAAGGGACCCTCGGCAACCGCAAGGCAGGAGTTGGAGGGGACACCGAAGGGGGCGAGGAGGACGGTGGAAGGATCGACGGAGGAGGTAAGGAGGGGGGTGAAGGGGACAACGGAGGAAGCAAGGAGGGAGGAGAAGCCGCCGCAGGTGAAGGTACAGCCACAGCCGGGGGAACTGCAGGCCACCGACGAGGCATTGGAGAAGGGACCGCAGCTGGTAGACGAGGTACCGCTAAGCAGGAAGGCAAGCCAGGGGGCAGGGCGGGCAGAACCCGACCCCGCCGCAGGTCTTCTCTTCCTTTCTGGGAGACTGAGAGGCGGGGATCTGCCATGCTGGGGTGGCGGAGGAGTCACTCCAAAGGGAGTCACAGGGGAAGTCAGGATAATCCCCAAGGGGTCCCATTTGAGCTCCTCCTCCATCTCCACTAAGGAGGAAGGAATGGTGGTCTGGCCATCAGGGAACTCCTCGAGGACAGGGACTGGGGCCATGGGAGCCAGGGGCACGGGAGCAAGGTCCAGGGGATCTGGGACCTCCCTGGGGACAGGGACTGGGGTCATGGGAGCTGGGGGCATGGGAGCAGGATCTGGGGGATCTGGGACCTCCTCTGGCACAGGAGCAGGGTACGGGGGATCAGGGGCAGGGACTGGAGCAGCAACCTCGGAGGGTGGAGCAGGAACCAGAGCAGGACCCTTGAAGGGCGGAGCAGGAACCGCCGGCACAGGAATCACAGGGGGTGGAGCTGGAACCGTCAGCACAGGACCCATGGGGGGGGAGTAGGAACCGCTGGCACAGGAACCTCGGGGGGTGCAGCAGGAACCGCGCGCACAGGAATCTCGGGGGAAGCAGCTGCAGCTGGGAGTTGCACCTCAGGTGCGGGTGCCGCAGCATCTCCTATCGTCTCCCCTGCCTTCTCCAGCTTCTGTGGTGGGGAAGCTGGAGTAACTGCAGCAAACTCCCTCCTAAGCTGTTCCAGAAACAGGGCAGCCACTGGGGATTCTCGCACCTCTGGCTCTCCCATTACCCTCCAGTAAAGACCCTGGAGAGTAAAGAAGCATCTAGCCAGGGTCTCGGGTGCAGACGGTGGCGAAGCTGTGCATTATCCGGGGGAGCAGCTGCTGTGCAGGCATAGCGCGGCCGACTCGAGGAAGGCGGCAGCAGTGGAAATGTCAGGCCTCAGCGGCAGATTCCAGTAGGGCTTCTAACACGCACTCCCATTTTCGATCTTTTCGCTTTTTCTCCGAGTAGATGCAGCAGGGGCAACGGAGAGTTTGGGCTGCTTGGACGATAGTGGGAGAGGCAATCCACAGTCCAGGTGCAGTACCTGCCTGAACATTGTCTCTGCCATTCCCTCCCTCAGCTGCCGCAAGTTGGCTTGCACCTCCTGTTTGAGGTGCTAGTTATCAGGCAGGGAGATCTGCTCTAAAATTTCCCTCGACCTAGTAGCGAGGGCTCGAGCCGCGGGTTCTTTTTTTACCTTGGGCTGCATAAGCCAATAAATTACGTTGTCGATTAACTCAAGGTATTTTTTCTTGGTCAAGCGAGGCATCTTCTTTTGCAGTCTGGTCATTCTGTCAGGCACAGAGCAGGGAAGCAGCATATGTATGGTGTTAAATTAGTGCCAAAACTCGCGCGCATAAAAGCACGCACGCGTATGCGCTCGCGAGCAGAAAATCCATGCTCGCGTTTGCACAGAACTCGCTCACTCGCTCGCACAGTGTTAAATTAGTGCCAAAAGTCGAACCACGCGCACGTGTGCGCTGAAAACACATCCTCTCATTAAAGCCTCATTGCACTTTAAGTGTATGCAATATAATAATGAATATTATTCTAAATATTAGTCTAAACACTACAACTCGTGGCCATAAGTGGAAATTAGCGGGAGAACATTTTAAAACAAATTTGAGGAAGCACTTCTTTACACA
>JAODLC010000050.1:10757838-10769267 GCA_026781145.1 Hippopotamyrus pictus
TGAGAGCGAACTTGACACAAATTGTTTACTTAAATGACCGTGCCCCTACTGGGAAACTTTGCGATATTTTCATCTCAGGCACATGCGCATTTGACGAAAATACCGTATTGAACTCAAGCGAAGCGAACACGCACATTAAAAAAAACACAAACTTCGATATGAACGTAAGAGCCGCATGAAACCAGGCAAAGAGGCGCATGCGGCTCGGGAGCCGCGGGTTGGCCACTTCTGCTGTAGTTAATAACTGCTGAACTTTTTTATTAGGCATTTTTGCTGGGCATATCCTTTACAGTTTTAACAAAATGTGCATTTGATGACAGCTGACCCAGGCTTGAGCTGTAGTCACAGTGGCATACCTAGAAAAACAGCCCAGTCAGACCAGCAGCAAGGAGCGATTGAGAGGAACAAATGCCTCAGCTCCTGTGGCCAGTTTATCTGGGTTTCTCAGGACCTATTCTACCCTGACAGTGAGGTGCTGGCAGGAGGGGAGGCCAAAAAGAGGATCTCAGCAGATAAAAGCAGGCGAAGGGAGTGAGAAGGGGATGAGACAGAAGAAGAGAGAATGAGGCAAGCAGGATTAACAACACACATCCAAGGAGATAAGCAGGGATGCAAATCACAACACAGTTAATAAATATGAATACATCAAAGTGACACAGTTTGGTCAGGATGATTTGTAGATGTGAGCGATACCTGTAGAGATTGTGGTAGGAGATCCTGAAAAAAAGGAGCGATGGAGTGAGGTGGAGCAAGAGAGACTCGTATGAAACATGGATACGTTGCCACCAAATACTGTTACAAAACTTACCGAGAAATTACCAAACTGATATTTTAACGATATCCATTCCTTTCGCTTTCTATAAAAATCATTTAACAAATTTATGGCACCATTGGGCCAAACTCTGCTAACCAATTCACCCGTGATCTCACCAATCAGGTTCTGCATTGACAAATCCACCAATGCACTGAGCTGTCACATGACTGGTAAGTAGAACCAACTTAACCATGCCAGACCGTGCTGAACTGCACTGAACCAGGCTGCAGCTCAGTATTCCTGCTCCACTGCTAATGTGAGTCAATGAGAGTCTTACTCTCACTAACAAATGCTGACGTGGAGCAGCTCCAGCAAAGCACTGCCGACTCACTGCTAATCAGCATCAGCTGAACCTCACTAATCCAAGTGGACACCACTCAGCTCCAGTCGAGCACTGCTGAACAACTGCTAATCAGAGTCAGCTAGCCCAAGCCCATTTATTATGCCATGGTACAGCTCAGCACTGCTGAAAAACTGCTAACCAGTCAACTGAATCACTAACCCATTCTGAAAATACCGGGTCCAGCTCAGTACTGGCAACAACTGCTCATCAGCATCAGAAGAACCTGATTAACCCATATTGACAATAATTGGCTCCATTTCAGGATTGTTGAACAACTGTTAATCAGTCATTTGAACCTCACTGACCCATGCAGAGGCTGTATGCTCCAGCTCAGCATTGCTGAACAACTGCCTATAGGGATCAAGTGAAACGTCCTATTTCCTGCAGCTCTGGGACAGTGAACCTAGAATCCAGTTCACAGAGAGCTTCAGCGGTCTCGAGTCCTGAGTGCTCCCTGAGAGGACCTCTCCAGTGTCACACATCCTGGCCAGACACAGACACAGTGACATGCTGGGTCATTCTGGGATATGTCACGCGTGCACGTGTTGGCATACACGCCGACTGAGCTGGGTGACAAATCCCATTAGCTCCCATTACTGAGTGACGGGCCCCAGCGACATGGGTAGCTCCCACCTGACAGCCCAAATGTGTGAAGTGAGCTTAGCCTGGCATTCAGAACTTATCTGCTTCCAGGGGCGCTTGGGTCAGCTGACAGTAATGGCAGCATACAGGGGAACATATAGCACTGAGTAATTACAGACGCCGCGAGGATTCAGCTGAAGAGATCAAGAGCCAATAGAGGCGTGACAAAACACACATCGCAAACCACACACGCTTTATATACAGCACTATACATTACATTTTATCAATAAACAGGGTGCAGTACTTATTAAAGACAAAAAGGACTTATTTGTAAGGATCGTAGCTGTTAAAGCAATCCAGCCCTATGTTTTCACCAGTTAGCCGCAGTTATTCAACTTTTATTAGGCTGTGCTACATATTGCATGAGGGCAATAAGGTATGGCTGCTCTCTCTGTACATATGTAATTATTTGTGTTTGCATAAGTGAACTGAATTATTTATAGTCAGGCATTTTTACTGAAGCTATTCCAGTGTGATGTCTTCAGGGGTTCAACAACATTCACCAACTGATGCATTTTTGGTCAGACGTCCAGCTAATTCATTATCTCACAATGTACAGTCTGTGTAAGTACAATTCCACCAAAATTCGGTCATTACATGCATTATTCAGAATGCTTACTTTGCTGGGACTACATAGCTGGCATATTTTCAAGTTATGTGTAGGTAATAAAATCAGCTCTTTCACAACATGGATTCTGCTGTATGGATCATAGCTGTTACTTGGGAAGGACAACCTGCAACTTTTTCTTTGCCCCAAGAATTTATGGGAAACCAGCAAAGTGTGGGGTGATCCTGCCTTGTTCCAGACAGTTAGCACATGGGTAACATGAAGACATGCCAGGGATACTCCTGGATGTGACACGGAGATCAGAAAATCTGACAGTTTATGGAGCACACAGATTTTGTTATTAATACAAACCAATACAGATAAATCTCCTGGTGAAATTTACAATTAGATTGAAATAAAATTCAGTGTGTGTGAGAAAATTGCTGAATAAACTGGGTTCTGACTTCAGCCATTTAAAAAAAAAAATGTAACTCATAACAAAAAGGGGCGACCCAGAAGCAAATATGCCACTTACGGGGGTAACCAAAGGCCACATATCACTGTATATGAACATTTTAAAACTGTTTTATGTGAAATAAAGCATCGGTTTGCAGTCCACTACATTGCAGGTGACTGCATTTCAGCCTCGGGGAACAGCTCTGCGCTTTCCACCGTGTGTCTGTCTGTTTACTCAATAGGGAGCAACTGAACATTTTCAGAGGCAGAAACTGACCTTTTCCGACGGGCACCTGTACGTGTGAGTAACTGCCAGTGAGATGTAGCTGTTTATTTGCTTCCTTGTGTGCATTTAAAGCCATGAATACATCAGCCGGTACTTTTAAATCTACAAATCAGTTTTGTTTGTATGTCGCGACACCAAAGCTGTGGGAATGTGAGCCGTCCACGGCGCAGCCTTTCGTTACTGTCGAATGCCGCTTTCCAGAGCAGAAAAGGCTCAGGTGTGCAGCTCCTCTCTCTGCTGCACCCCTCAGGTGCCTCGTTCTCCAGTGCCCCTGGCGCCTCATAAAGCCCCCCCCCCCCCCCCCATCAAACATCTATCACGCCAAATGTCTCTCATCTTCCTCTGAGCCTGTTTAATTGTTTCTCTCTATTTCACCCTCTTCAGATTCAAATTGGCCTCGGCTGATAACGCAAACACGGCGGCCCGGCCACTTCTGGGAAAGCAGCCCTCGAGCGGGTCGACGTGCCGCCCGTTTCGCCCACCTCCCTGCCCGCGTGTCGGCTCCTGCCCGAGAAGCGCTTCTGCCGCAGCACTGCTGGAGACATAATGTCACAGCTGGGTTCTGAGAAGGGAAATGCGGGAGACAACAGGCAGGATCCTGACCTCCGGGAAAAAGGAACACAATCTCGGGGAAGCGAAATTCGGCTGAGACACATCGACGAAAGGCCGTGACATTCTCCCCTGACCGCTGGAAAGTTCAGCATCTCATCGTAAATGCTGCACTGCCTGGGCACAGCAGCTCTCATCACTTTTCATTACATTGGTTCAATATTGCTCAATATCCTTACTGGGCGTCTGATTGGACACCACTGGCAAAACTGTTTTTCTGTTGTATTTTCTGGGAGGATCTATCACCATTATTTAACCAATCAGCAAGCAGCACCATGCTATATAGTCAGATATTACCTTAACAGTCCATCAGGGAGTGGGCAGCTGTCAGGGGACATTTCAAAAGACATTTTTGGGAATTTTAATAAGTTTAAAAGCTGGCATTCTTAATGTTTAAGGAATTGTGATGGACATGGAGAAGAGCAATAAGAATGTGATCCTTTATTTCAGGGATAGTCTTCTGGGAACATTTAGAAGTGGTGTAACAGTAATGGTGGCACCATTGTTTCCAGACAGTAGCTAAACAAAGTAATTTCTTCAATTAATTTTAAACCCCTTTCTTTTATATTTACCTCCCTTAGTACCAACAAGACTAGACTGAGGAAGCATACTGGATTACATATGCTTCTGTGTGTTTTTACTATACTATAATGCTAGACATCAAATACTGATAGCAAACTGGCTGAATTTTCTGCTTAGCTGTTGTTAGTGTTAGCTGGACTGCTTGTGATCCATAATCTATATGCTTTCCACTTTCTTGCTTTATTGCCTAACAAATAGGTGTTTTGAGAACCGTCAGTCAGCAAACACTGCTCATTTATTTATGCATTCAAAGAGTTTACAGCCTGGCTGCTGATTTATTTTGCATTTTGTAATTAGACTGAACAGGACTGTTCTCTGAAATGCTTCATTAAGCAGGAGCCAATTAGTGAGCAGGAATTGCTTTATAGATTGAGTCATTCTCCAAAAGGTCACATGATCATAAGAAATAATAACACGGCTGTTGGAAACCAAGTCAATGTGCTGTGTTTAACCAATGAGCATGGAATTTTATAGAGAACTGGGTCATTTTCACCAACAAACAGCATTCCCACCTTTCAGTGAAACCTGTCCTTGAAACTGATTAATTTAGTTCAGAAATGAGCATTGCAACAGAGACAAAACATTGTTTCGTTACAACTTAGCTTAGCTGTGAAATTTTTCCCCTCAGGTGTTAATTAAAAGATATCACAGCTGATAAGTCTTTGCTAAAAGACCGTGAAAAGGATCTATTTAAAGATTTTACTCTCGTAAATTTCTGCTGTTCACAATCATAGCATTACAGCATTCGCCTCATTTTCAGGTGTCCTTATGTCCGTGGCATTATCGTAGCCATGCAGTGCAAGGTGTGATTCAATTTATTATGTACATGATGGTCAGATTTGAGAAACAGCTATTGTTGGATAATAATAGAGAGGGTATAATAATGTGTTTTCTCAGTTGCTACTGTATGTGTCTGTTTCATCCAGTACAGTGCAGCCCTGCCAGGTCATTTACTCGGTGCCCATGTCCTTAATGGTGATGGTGCAGCATCGTGGAAGGGGGGTCAGCTCACATCATGCGACCGCCACTGCAGTGCCATCCTGTTAAAGCACACTGGGCCCAGCTGCACTGCGCTTTAACGTAGCAGATGTTCCACTGTTGCGCTCCTGGGAGGGGGCATGAGTCCGGGGCTGCCAGTGACAGCAGTGACAAACGGTCAAAGGAAGGAGGTGACCACCCTCTCGCTGAGGGAGTGATCCAGCAAATCAGCAGGCGGCTGGACGAGAGACAGCAACCGGGCACGTGCCACAGTGGCTGAACTGGAAGCAGATGCTTCGGAGTGAACCACTCCCTGGCACAGCAGCTGAAAAACCCACCTGCAGCAAAGATGGAAATGGTACAACCTAACAGCTGCCCCTCTCCTAGTCTTGTTTAGCACCAATAAAATGTCTTCTTCATGTTTGCAGGAGAAAGGCTTGGCAGAGCGTCCAATTAGCTGGGGACGTTACCTCACGTACATGATAGCTTTAATTCTGAATAATGTCAGAACAGAAATTTAAGGCAGTTTAAGTTAAAAAATGATGTTTTTCTTTATGGATGAAGAGTGGCTAGGACAACTTTACAGTATGATTCATTTTATGATGATCATTATTATGTCCTGCAAATACAAAGTATAGTTAAAGATCCCTACTGCTTACAGCCTACCTGATGTGACTCCTATCCAAACAGCACACATCATACTGAATGTCTCTGGAATTCCTCAGTCTGCCTCTGGACCTCCCAAACTAAAAGTCCATGCCCCCCCCCAAAATCTCTGCACTCCATCAGCGTCTGCTCCCTGCCTTCCCTTCAGTCTCTGGCCCTCCCCTGCTTCACCCTACACTTCATCCCCTGCCCCAGGACTCCCCCAGGACTCAGATACCTAGCCTTCCTCCCCCATCCTCCAGGCCAACACGCTCCACTGGAAGGTTAGAGACAAGCAAAGCCCTGAGCGGCTTGTTACCATGCCGATGAACACTCTGCGGAGTGACGGGTGGTGCTGGGGGTGGTGGAGGAGGTTGTGTGTGTGTGTGTGGGGGGGGGGTTACAGTGGACAGGTCTGAGTCTACTAAGCTACCACACTCTCCATCTGCACTGAAAAGCTGTTTTGTCTTGATGAAACTGCTTTCATCAACTTTCCCCTCAGTCTGGATTGGGGTCATATTCCAAGCTGGAGCTGCATCATTAAACAGTCAACATGCTATCTGAATACATACAAATACACACATACAGATATATCAATCTGTTCCATCCATACATTGATTCTCCATACCTCTAATACAAAGCAGGATGCCCGTGATGGACTCACCTAATCAATACATAACAACCATGCTTCTGTTTACACAGGGTCATGGCTAATAATGACCCACATCGCCTGTTTTAGACTGATTGGGTACCTTGTTTAATGGTACAGTATAACGAGTTTGTTCCTGGCTCTGAAGCTCATATTCTCGCCATTAACCATCGTGAAGCCCGCGACTACCTTGACCCGTACGCAGAAAAGCAGAATGATAATGAGCGTGGAAAAAAAAATGACCATGAAAAAAAAAGTAATTTGAAGAGCGTATGTAACAGCGACTGTGTTACCATGCGATTCCTCAAATAGGAAAGAGGGGATCTGCGACCTGATCGTGAGAGACACTGACCCCGGCTCTAATGACGGCTTAATGCGGGTGGGAGGAACGCCAGGAGAAGCGTCGGCTGTAAGCCCAAATGATACCCCCAATCTGCACTCCACGAATCGTTTTTTTATTTCCTAAATAAGACGTAAGTGGTATTTTCCTGCTTGTCCGTGTCGCTTTCCCCTACTTCGCATAAACCGGTATCTCAGGCAATTCACTTCTTGTTTCTTAAAATGTAAAAAATGATTTGGGCTCATGCATATTTCATGTGATATCTGTTTTAATGAAAATGACTTCTGTGGTCCACTCATTCTGTTAGTAATTACGACAAATTTAGTCACAGAGTACTGCAACGCAGGAATAAAATGTTGCGCAGCCAAAACGAACCTAATTTAATATGATTGCCTTGCTGACAGCACATTCTGAAAATTTAATTATATTCTGAGTTACAGGGCAATTTCTATCCGATACGGTGTGGGAGTCTTATCGTCCCGTTTAATTCGCCGCTCGCTCCTCTTTCCCAGCGAATGACCGTAATGGGGCGAGGGGGATCCGGGGTGAAGCCGCAATCCGTCATAAATACGCCGTATAAGTGTGAGGACGGGCAAACAGCACCAGGCGGAGGGTGACACGTCCCCTTAATGACGGAAAAGAGGCATGCTGATATGAATGACAACCTGAAATACAAGGAAATACAAACACAATGACAATAAACACCAATGCAATGATAAACTGAACGCCTTTACTAAAAATAGTCACCACACAAACGTGCCAAAACCACATAACAGGATGGATACTCAGAAGCGAGGAAATAAATGGTCTATTGAAAAATAGAAAATCTGGCTTTTTAAGATAACAAGGAAAAATAAAAAAAAATCAATTCAAAGTAACGTACCCGGCAAACTCAGGCATTGTGTCATGTTCCTGTGGTTCGCTGTCATCACGATCTGGTTCTGACGCAGAACTGGTTATACTTAGGCTTAAAAATGTTACCCATCATTTTGTTTCAGTTTAACCAAACAAACTCTCTCTTCAGGGAACAGACACTTTTGTGCTGTTATGGAGTGGAGCAGTGACGTGTCTGACTGATGGGCTGGTATACAGATATGGTAAAGATCCCAGTCAACAGGGATGCCTCTGAGTTTGTCTACCTGCTCTGCTTGAGGGGGACAGCGACTCTCTACAGCTCTGCATTCTAAGGTACGCCGTAGTGTTGCATTTATCTGGATATTTTTTTTTCTGCTGCCAGAATTAGCTTGAAGTAAAACACTTTCGCAGGCAGTCTAAAACACGTTTATATAAATCAGCAGGCTTATCTTCACATTTGGGGCATGATCAATCAAATTAAAAATGCAATTGGTTATAAATGAGCTTTAAATTTGTCTGTTTTACTCTGTTATCCTCAGAATCCCTTTATGACTTGCTGTGTTCTTCAAAGAAGTTTTTTTAAATCACAGACTCCAGCAAGAACCAACATTTCTCCATTGTAGTTAAGAAATTATATTCATGTGACATTATGCAATATAATAAAAGGTTCCAGGCATAATGTTATGGACTGGCATCCCATCCATGACATAGATCTGCCCTTTTCCCTGTGCCAGGTTCCTGGGACAGCACCCAGAACACAACCCTCACCAGGATATGCCCCTAGAAAATGGATGGAAGGATGAAGGCATAGACCGATGGATGGATGGATGGATGGATAGATGACTGGATGAGTGGGATTAGTTTTAAATCTGCACAAACATGAATATTACAAGAGAGTTTAAAAACATTAGGAATATTTTAAAATTTAGATTATATGATACTATAAATGTTAAGTGTAATAATAGCACAAAAATAGATGACGAGTTGTTTCTCTCCATGAGATTAGATTACATCATCATTCTCTCAGGCATTTTAGTTGTCCACTTGATTTGACTGCAATCAGAACAGGAGATACGTTCTTATTATTACCCTGCCTGGCCGACACTCAAGCACAAAATCAGCATAACAGCCCTGCTTTTCAGTTTTTAACCATATACATAAAAAGACATAGGTGGGGATCGTGATACATTAGCAATGGTGACCTTTCAGAGGCGAACAGGAAGGCGCTGTTTCCATCTGATCTCCGCTGTTACCTGTATTTCGGGCCCGTTAGGTATCGACGCAGCCGCTCACACCCTGTTCCTGGCACCTCAGGCCAGCGGGCACCTAGCCAATCAGCTCTGGCTGGCGATAGAAGGCAGGACGGGCAGCGGCCAACCTGTAACAGACGTGAGACCGGCTGCTGCAGTGGTCTTGGGAGCTACTTGGAGCTGAATCCTCGCGACATCCTTGCTGGCTCTGGCTGTCCCGCCCGGGGGGGTGGCCCCGCACTCCCAGAGGTTTAGTTTTCCTTCTGCTTTCTCTGGTAATGTTGTTTTCCTCTCCTAGGTGCCATCTGCCTTTCTCAGCCTATCTGCCATATATGGTAAGGCGCGGTTACTCAGTGGCTCACAGCCACGTTTACCAGCTGTATTGTCTCGTGGCGTCTATAGGAGGCGGCAGAGGACACGTGTTTAACTGAAAACTCTACCACGATCACCAAGTGGAGGACGGGGGCACCAATGGTGACCCACCGAATGCCACTGGCCATGCGGGTACAGGACTCTATGGTGAAGGAGCACGTCCATGTTGGTGTGGGGATTTCCTGCCTAAGATGGTCAGCTGGGCCTGATCCCGACTTAGACTCCACTCAGTGAAATAGCTGTTACTATTGTGCTATTACAGGCAGCATGCTTCACTGAGTGTGGGTTTGCAGGCAAGGTCTTCGCTTCACCAGTGAGTGTTTCTGCATCTGTGTGTCGCTGTGCGTGTGTATACATGTGTTGCTGTGTTGCATACTGACGTGTCTGCTCCAGCGTGTGCCTTTCTCTTTGTCTGTTCCAGCGCTGTTTCCATGTATCTGTCCCAGCGTGTGCGTGTCCGCATGTCTGTTGCAGCGTGTGTGTGTCCACGTTTGTTGTAGCGTGTCCGTGTGCCTTTTCCTGTGTGTGCGTGTCCATGTGACTGCTCCAGTGTGAGGGTGTCTCTTTCCACGTGCGTGTGTGTGACACTTCCTGCGTGTGCGTGTATGTGTATCTACTTCAGTCTACTTCATGTGTGCATGTCCACTTCTCTTTTAGTGTGTGTTTATCCACTTGTGTCATTCTGCATGTGTGTGCTCACGTCTCTTTCTGTGTGTGTGTTTGTGAGCCTGTTAGTGCATGTGTGTGTTCACGTCTCTTCCTCTGTGTGTGTCCGTCCGTGTGTCTGCTTCAGTGTGTGCATATCCACTTGTCTTATAGCGTGTGTGTGTCCACGTGTCTCACCCTGCATGTGTATGTTCATGTGTCTGCATGTGCATGATCATGACTGTTGCAGCATGTGCATGTCTGTGTGTCTGCTCCTGCATGTGCGTGTTCGCATGTCTGTTTAAGCGTGTGCATGTCTGTGTGTCTGCTCCTGCATGTGCGTGTTCGCATGTCTGCTCCAGCGTGTGCATGTCCGTGTGTCTGCTCCTGCATGTGCGTGTTCGCACGTCTGCTCCAGCGTGTGCATGTCCGTGTGTCTGCTCCTGCATGTGCGTGTTCGCATGTCTGCTCCAGCGTGTGCATGCTTGGGCCATGTGCCCAGCTCTCCTGTAATAGTGCCCCCCAGGGTCTTGTGCTTCTGCTGTCTGTGCATGTTTTGCCGTGAGACACGTGCAGTTCTGCATGTCCCGGCTCGGCAGGGGCTCTGTGATCTCTGGGGGCGCCGGCGGCCTCGCTTGGGGCCTGGGCACACAGGGTGGGGAGCACAGGGTACAGAAAAGCACATGACTGATTAATCTGCCAGCTAACGGCACTGTGGCAGCTCACACGTCACTCTGATATATTTTTCGACGTTTCTCTGAAAATCATTGTTGATCTACTTGTGCTGAATACCCTCTCCAAATATTGCAGTATTTCTTAAATACTGGAATAAAACATTTAAATAAAAATATTATGCATGATATGGCAAATAATAATACAGTAAAGCGTAACAGAAGCAGGTCACCTCTATCTGTGATGAGACTGCGGTTATAAGAGCTGTTTTTAATGAAACTGTTACCAATAAAATGCCTGAATCATCACAAGAGGCTGAAGTTGACTTAAGAAATGCGTCTTTGCATGGTGCTTTATCGTAAATGATCTGTCTCCACTGCTGGCATTTCAGAAGAAAGTATGTATCTGCATGTTTTTTTTAAGTTGATTTACTAAGAAAAAGATGCACTTGTTCCGATCCGGCCTGGGAACTCTGTGGGGGGAACATGGACACCTCACTGGCATTTTACAGTAGCAACCTTTCTCCAAACACGGCTCTTTTAAGTCTGTTAATTAAGGTGGAGCTCTTGCCAAAAGCACAGCTAAAATCCACAGCTGACTCCTTTCATGACCAAAGGCAGTGAGAGCTGGCCTGGGGGCACACGCCCCATATCCCCGGGCAGTGACACAGGGCCTGGGGGCACACACCCTGTACCCTTGGGCAGTGACACAGGGCCTGGGGGCACACACCCTGTACCCTTGGGC
>JAODLC010000050.1:10777069-10793756 GCA_026781145.1 Hippopotamyrus pictus
GCAGTTCTGAAGGCGAAAGGGGGTCAAACACCGTATTAGTATGGTGTTCCTAATAATCCTTTAGGTGAGTGTATGTTCACTCTTACTTCGTCACTACTCTGAGTATCTCTGATCTTAATGAAACTACCAGAACTGCTTCTTTACATACATCCATAAATATCCATCCATCCATCCATTTTCCAACCCGCTTCATCCTCACTGGGTCGCGGGGGGTCCCGGAGCCTATCCCGGAAGCAACGGGCACGAGGCAGGGAACAACCCTGGACAGGGGGCCAGCCCATCGCAGTGCATAAATATCATAACATAGATGTCTCAATGAAAGTATGGTAAATTTATTTTATTTTTAAGGCAGCAATACACATATGTTTTCTTCTTCCATATATTGGAATTTAGCTATCCTGACCTTGGAAAAAAATAGCACTAACATATGTCGATAAAAGAAAATATTCACAATTAAATGAAGTGGATTGCATTTAGGTGGGAAAGAGTAGTCCGTTCACTGAGTACATTGTTTCGAATGTTATTCATTTCCCCCTTATTGTTATTGTTGTTGATGTGCTGCTTTTTAAATAGCAGCTCAAAGTGCTGAATCTCCAGCCACAAACTGCACAATTACTGCATCTGCTAACAGGTATAATAATATTACCAAGCCCCTTCACTGAACATGTTTCAGCTAATCTCACACTGCAGTGCTGAGGGGTAGCAATAAGGCCACTGCACTGAGCAGCAGTTAAAAGGCAGCTTTTCTGCAGCACTGGGGCCGCATTTTAGACCCAATCTAACTGAGGTGACCGACATCAGGGTGAAGTTGCTGCTACTCGCTGTAACTCATCATCCTTGTTAGATTACTGAAGCAGCCCTTTGGCAGAAGGTTGAACCGTTTATAATTCCATGTATTTAATGGATAATATACTGTTCTTGCAGGTTTAAAGACATTTTAATCATACTATATTTACTATATTTTGTATACTAGAAAGCTCACCGTTCTTTTCCATTACCTTCATAGATTTATAATTTATGGAGGACCTTGACATACTCCAGCGGCTTGACTGTTGCTTGGGCGCCAGGTCGGCTCATTAACCAGGGAGATTTTGTGTTCAGCCTCCTAACCTGTTAAATGTCAAGCCTTCTGGAAGTAAAGGGGAGAATGAGAAGGAACGGAGATGGCCCACTTATCATGAGAAGAACACATTCAGCATGTTTGAGCAGGGGCTAAGTCAGCACACTGCCACCGTCGTCTGAGGAGCTCATACTGAAATATGGGGCCTACAGGGGGCACCTGGGAGACCTTAGCCCCTCCTGCTGACATCATAGGTTTTGTGCCAAATTGCCATTTTATCATCACAGAACTTGGAGTGATTATGTCATGCATGCATTGATGTCACATACACTTTGCTATAATGATGCAATCTGAAATCAGTGTATTGCGCACATTATTACGGTAAAACCTGAAATGATGATGTTGTGTAAACATTATAATGATGATGAAATCTGGAATAATTGTGTCATACACAGTTTATAATGATGAAAATTAAAGTAAGTATTATTTATTATTATATTATTATTATTATGTTATTAAAGTAAGCATTTATATAGATGTAACCTAACGTTATGTGGGTTACATATGTTATAATGATGTAACTCTAAGTTATGCTGTCATGTACATATTGTAATAATGATGAAACCTGGAGCGATGTCACATACCCATTGTCATAGCAGTATAATGTAACGTTATGCTGTCGTTTACATTCTACTCATGATGTGCACATTGTTTGCAGTACAAGTTCCCATCTTTCATTTTCCATTTTTAATTTGTTGGTTACTAAAAGACACATATATACGAGTTCATGTTTTAATATAAAATCTGTACATTTCAAACCGCAGCAGGTAATAGATCTGCTTTACGATCGGAGAGGCTTCAATAGACGGTCATTACTAACAGATCCACAGGGCACAGCTCACATAGATGGAGACATCAGCGTTCTTCTGAAGGAGGCTCAACCAAGCTAAACTCTTGCAAATGACAAAGCAATAAAAGAGGAAGTTTTTAATGTGACAGTCCGGACAGGAGTTTCTAATCACTTGTGGGAACCCAAAGCTATCAGAAAAAGCGACCTGACCACAGGAGGGCACCATGCCGTGCCCCCCCACACGCCCGATGTGATGAGCACTCGATCGCAGTGGCGCGTATTGTGGCTCTTTTGCGTGCTCGCTGAGTGTGAAAGCCCCCGTGACAACTGAGCCCTGACACACTGACCCCTGCAATCGGCTGTGAAAGGAGCTGTAGGGGAATATGGGCTCCTACAGCGGGGAGGGGGCACATTATACCGCCTGGGTGCATCCGGCACACGGCCATGCTCCGTAAAGGAACGAGGCCAGATCGCATAAGGCAGCACCTGCAACCTGCTGTCGAGCATGACTCACCGATGCGCAGCTGCTTTGGGCTGTGCGTCTGCCTGCCAGGCTCCACTAGCGCAACCTATGGCCATGAGACGTGCTAAACAGCCCCATAAAGCTGCATTACTGCCGCCCTTATTGGAGCACTAAGGAAATTCAGCCATTTTTATGACTTCAGTTATTACACTTAGCTTAATAAGTTGGTGCTTCATTTGTATTTCTAGAAAATTCAAATTTCCCACCCTGATCTCCAAACCTGGAACAGACACTTGAAAAAGGTGTTCAATAACGGAAGCCATGCACCAGATCATGCCTTTGGCTGAAACCTAAGAATTTATGATTAACTTATCTGATTTATGTAATCCATGTAAGGCTGTGGGGAGCAGAGCTTGGAGATAGATGTTATTCCCGACCACAGTGATAAACACACAAGTTCTATATTTTCCCCCCCCGTGAAAATGGAGTAAATCATGTTCACATTTAATAACGTGGCAGACACTGAGGGATGGGCAACAGCAGGATGTGAGGAGCTCCGAGCCCATTAGGCGGAGCGTAAGAAGGAGCCTGACAGCACACACTGAGAAGCGGGAAGAGAAACACCACCACGACTGGGAGACATTTACTCAATGGTGTGAACTGTTATTATCGCATTCTGCCGTCAGCCTTCATATATACTGTCGACTTTATTGCCGCTGCAGTTGCATAAAATCTTACACTTCCACACAGTACCAGAAACGAACAGGAATTAACACAAAGACTTGGGATAAAAAGGAATTCTCCAACAATAATGTCACCGCGGGTGTCTCAGTAACACTATTTCCCCATTATTCCCAGACTTTATCAGAGAGAGAGATAAGGCAGGCAGAATTAAACAGAGGCAGGGAGAAGACAATACCATTCTCCAGCAAGTGCAGATAGCAGCATCACAGAAGCAGAGACATTCAGCGTTTCACACGCCATCTGCAGTGCCAGTGACGCGAGAAAGCATAAAAATGCAGAAATAATCTCTCTGCTCACTTTCCACATGCACTGAATGTACCCTTCGTAAATTAAAGCATTTCACATTTTTAATAGGAATAAAAATCTAGAAAAGCCACATCACATTACACTGCCTGGTATTAGGAAACCAATTTCTGCTATTAAGCTAAAAAATTGGTGGCAGATGCATTTAGGACAAGCTGCTCATGACTTTACGCCGTTATGTTTCCACAGGTCAGAAACAGCAGATCTATATATCGGGAGACTATGGCATTTTCCAATAAATCCATGTCAGGAATGCAAATACTCATCATGCATATTAACTTGCATGGTACATACATACATACACACATACATCCATCAATCTCTCATAGACGTTTATCCAGTACACAGTCACAATAAGCCTGCAGCCTATGCCAGAGAACACTGCACAAGGTGTCCTCTATACACTGCACAAGGTGTCCTCTATACACTGCACAAGGTGTCCTCTATATACTGCACAAGGTGTCCTCTGCCTTTTTTTCCAGTGTTTTATACACACACACCTACACATAACTACATATGCATACATACACACACACAGACCTGTACTCGTGTTTTTGCGGGGACTGTCCATTCAATTCAAGGGGAAGAACCCTAATCCCAATAATGGCAACCTTAACCCCTACCCAGCCCTAACCTTAACCATAAGTAAACAAAATACAAGACTTTTTTAATTTTTTGATTGCAGTGACAGATTTTTAATAAAATTGAATTTCCCCACAAAGGTCAAAATAACAGGTTTTTGTCACATCCTGGGGATATCTGGTCCCCAAAATGTAATGTATTCCTTGACCACACACACTCACACACACACACACACAAACCATTCACCAATTCACATAAAGGCATAATTTGGCAATTATTTACATAGTCAATTAATTTTCTTAATTGCGATTAATTACATATTCATTCATGTTATAATGTTGTTGAAAATACATTATGACTATGTTCAACTCCAGGAAAACAATTTATTGCTGGTCAGATACACAATTTCATTATATGACAAATAAGGCAGCAGCTTACTATTGTTAAAATAATTGTTCAAGTGGAACAACATAAAAGAGGACAGTGGGATTTTCCCTGCCCTGGTAGACCAGCTATAACAGCCTTGACTTTGAATACGCTTCAAATAAATAAATGCCAAAATTTAACAACACAAAATTAATATAAGTAAGTACTATACCTGTAACTGTTTAAAGGAATTAATAAAAAAAAAAAGGGCCGAGAAAATTACAAAGCAAAAAGTTAAACAGCGGGAAACAGTAGAAGGAAAATAAACTATAGATGTAGGTTGTATTTCATTGATGGTGACAAAAAGTCGCTTCTGCATTCCTTCACTGCTTATACGTAATGAAACTGAACAATAATTACAGTTAATATTTATATGCAGCCAAGCAGTGTTATATTCTACAAGTTTGCATTTGTGGATAAAACACATGGTCAGAATAACTGTTAATGAGACTTCATAACCTATATAACAGATTTTAGACCAAAATTTCTGTTTAATTCACATTTTAGAAACTGAATAAAAGAAGCAGACAAAATGACAAAAATGTTTCAATATCTTTGTTTAAATCTACTTATGAATACCTTTAAGGAAGAATTTTGAAGACTCCAATGTATTTTTTACGTGCTCTTTGTTTCCAACGGCGGAGTCAAATTCACCATTTAAAGATGAACTTGTATCATGCCTTATAATGAGCTACAGTATAAAGCAAAGGATTTTATTTGGTAACACTTTACTTAAAGCCATGTTTTTAATAATTTATAAACACATTCATGACAAATAATAATAATGTAGTCATAAACCATTATTAACATGGCTATAAATATTTATCAAAAGACAACACACATTGTAGCTATGTGTTTCATACATTATGAATGCTTTACGGTCCCCAAAAAAGGAAATTCAATTTTTTCAAAAAGCTAAAAATCCCAAAAGTCTTGTATTTTGTTTGGTTACTTATGGTTAAGGTTAAGACTGGGTAGGGGTTAAGGATGCCATTGTTGAAATTAGGGTTTTGCCTAAAGAAATGAATGGACGGTCCCCACATGCAAACAAGATGTGGACAAGATATGAAGGTGACGGCAACAAGAGTGTATGTCACAGAAAGAGTCACATCCACTCAGGGGGTTTCGGCGGACACTGCTACCCCTCTCCCCAATTCCAACAAGCCAAAGGTGTGAACCAGGAAACAGCTCGGACAGGACGCCAGCCCATTTTAAAGACGACTGTTCACTTTAACAGCAGGTGTGTGGACTTTGGGAGCAAAGTGGAGCTACCTGGAAGTTTATTAACACTACACAGAAACACACAGATACACAGCAGATACACAGCAGAGAAGGCGAACAGGGCGTCCGAGCCATTAACCTCAGCCTGCAATTCACCAACTGTAAATATTCCTAAAACTGTTAAAATCCTGTGCCCTGGGCAGGCATGGATTCTAAAACTGACAGAATCTCTTAAGTGCTGAAGTCACTTTAGGTCATATTTTAAACAGTCTTTGGCTGAAACCAAAGAATTTATTATTAATTTATCTGATTTATGTAATCAGTGCAGGGCTGTGCGAAAAGGAACTTGCAGATAGACATAATTCCCGACCACAGTGACAAACACACAAGTTCCATATTCCCCACCCCCCATGAAAATGGAGTAAATCACGTTCACATTTAATAACGTGGCAGACACTGAGGGATGGGCAACAGCAGGATGTGAGGAGCTCCGAGCCCATTAGGCGGAGCGTAAGAAGGAGCCTGACAGCACACACTGAGAAGCGGGAAGAGAAACACCGCCACGACTGGGAGACATTTACTCAATGGTGTGAACTGTTATTATCGCATTCTGCCGTCAGCCTTCATATATACTGTTGCTATTGTTGTCTCAGATTTCAGGTGAAAACACCAAAAGGAGGAATGAGAACAAAATGGTGTAAATGAAGTGACATAAATGGAATGAAATGGCATTTTCAGTAGTGAGAGAGCAGCTCACACATTAACAACCTTAACCTGAAGCACTGAGCTGCACCTTCATGTTAACAGCACAATACTGAAATAAATACCAGCACTAATTACACAGAATCTCGGGATTCATTCAGCATGAGTCCCTCTTTCTTCACATTACCTTTAGAAATATTGGTTAACTATGTTAACATATGTACTTTCACATAACAAACAGCATGATGCAACCAATTTAAGTTCATTTTAAGTTGCGAACATCTTCCAATGCACACAGGACAACGGTGGAGGAAAGCAGAGCATGCTGTGCTGTGCTGTGCTGTGCTGTGCAGTGCTGTGCAGTGCTGTGCTGTGCTGTGCTGTGCTGTGCAGTGCTGTGCTATGCTGTGCAGTGCTGTGCTGTACTGTGCTGTGCTGTGCTGTGCTGTGCTGTGCATATTGGGAAAACAGAAATATGCTAGATGGCAGCCTGCATGTAATCGCGCATCATCTCGGAACAGGGATTCTGCTGTAGGCATCTGTAATGTGCCTTTTTGATGTTGTCTCTGTTTAATACAGCATTCAGCTGATTGGCGTACTGCAGAAAGCCTCACGCGTATTTACACTCGACCCTCATTTGGTATTCCTGCCATATCTCAGATGAGCCACGCGGTTTAGTCTGATGAGCCGCTTGCAAAATAGGCCAATTCTCTCATTATTTTTCAGATTTTATCGCGGTGAGAGAGAGCGATAAGGCGGCTGCTAGACAAAGGCAGCGTAAAGACACATAAAAGTGGTTTGCACATAAACTCAGGCACCACAAGTACACCTGCTGAAAGTTTCCACGTTTGACGCGCCGTCTGCAGAGTGCCAATCCTCCCAGCAAATGTAAAACTGAAGAAGGACCCTCAGCCGTCACTTACAGCGCGTTCTACGAGACACTGTCAGCACACTGAAAGTGATAAGCCCTGTCACACGCACAAGTCTGTTATGGAAAAACTACAGTTTGTTTAAAAACCATTCTTTGTTTGCAAAAACAACACTATGTCAAATAAAAAGATCACATTGATGGTTGAGACTGCATTGTTTACTAATATCACCATTTCATAAATAAAACTGTCCAGCAAGTATATACATCTATAAGGCCCATGGACAGACATACAGGAATGTTTATAAAACCCCAAATCATGGATCGATCATCCACATGACACTAACTGTAAGTAAGTGTACAGTATGCCCAGCTGGGTTTGTGCATTAAGAGAAATGCATAGGTAACAATCCTAAAATAAGCTGAAGTAAACATTGAAAAGGATGAGAAGATTAAAAGCTAAAATGAAAGCAGAGCAAAAGAGAGAGGGAGAGGATTTAGTGTGCATATTAACCAGAGTGGAGTTAGTGTGGGAGACACAGATGGGTGAGCAGATTTCAGCCTGGATAACAATACACTGGGCTGACAGAGCCCCGATGGCAGCAAGTAGGAGAAGTATGAGGCTGAGAATGAAAATGACAGGGGTAGGTGAGAAGACACTGGAGGGACAGGTCTCTGCTGTGGCAGGCTGTCATACAGTGTTGAACAGGACTGCTCAAGCTGGGGGTCATGTTGTCAGTGCTGTAGTGGTGGAGATGGCCCACTGAATAGATTAAAGCATAATGAAACCAGGATAGAGAGCTACAGGAGGAAACGCAGCCGGACAACGTTTGGGGAAAATAATATATACAACAAAAGGGAGACATAAATCGGGAAGTAGATTATTAAAATATGACTTACTATGATCAGTCATACCGAAGGCATCTGAAAAGCATTCATTGATGACAGGCAGTATAGAATTTAAGATTCACTGAATTGTTGTAAACATGAGGATAAGCCATGGACTACAACTATAAAAAACCCTTGTCATCAGACGCAGCGCAGTTTGCATTTAGAAAACACGTAATATATTACAGTACATTATCTGCTACAACTTACTGTATGTTGGAGCTGTTCCAGTGTACGGCATGTCGGCTATTCGCTTGCACCAGGTAGAAGTTTGTACAGGTGAGCGTTAAGAGAAAGAGAGAGACCGAAACGAGAGCCATAATCCTTTCTCTCTCCCCTCCGCTCTCCTTAATCTGACAGGCAGTCACCCGATCCCACGCTGTAGTCCGTCCGATCCCTCCGAGGAAAAGGCGAAATTTAGGCAGTCTGGTGCCTCTTTGCTTCTGGCAAATCTGTACGATGTGCTCAGCGGCTCGTTGTTAAATTCAACACCCATCAAGGCGACCCCCCTCCTGCCAAGTTGCTCATCAGACGCCCGGTTTCCTAATCCAAATATTTTACAGAAACATGGGTTCTTTTTTTGACAGCATTAATGATATAAGTCGGGGAAATGAGGCCGGACCATTAATGCTGGAAATGCACTGCAAGCGTGATGACAGAGTGTGTCCGTTTGTAGATGCGACGAGCTGGCGAGCCGCATCAGCACGGCGATGAATGAAATAAATGCTGCCCAGCAAATGTGGATAAGTGAAAGCGCAATTCCCCCTCCTTCAACTGTTATCGCTCACACAGTAAAACTGTCCTCTATATAACAAAAGCAATCTGCTTTTTTATGTACTTGGTGCGCGTATAAGACACGATGTTTCAGCAGTGTTAAGAAGTGTTAGGAAGTAACCGGCCACTCATAAAGCAGCATCTCACTTTCCCGTCCATCGCTCCGGTCCTGCTCCCTTTCCCTCCGCGTCCCTCTTAGGCAGGTTGTACTCGTTCAGTCAATAACTCCACCCCCCGCCCCCGGTCCGCATTTAACCATTTATCTATCGTCCAGTTAGTGAGATTTCTAAATAATTAAACGGCAGTTTCCCGGAGTAATGAAACCTTAAAGTGTGAGCGATTGTCGCAGTCCCAGTGGGCTTGGACCTGCGTCTTGTTGTGAATATGGAGCTGTTAGGTAGAGGTGGAAAACATGAATCTTTTCAGGAAATCGATTTATTTCACTTCTTTCAAATTCGTTCAAAATCGTTCATTGATTCACTCCCGTCACGTGTCCCGCGGAGCTGGGGGTTCATCCTTTGATACGTTTCCCATACAGTGTTAAAACTCACCTAAATTTATATATTGCGTTCCATTTTATGTTGTTTAAACTGATTATATATTAATAATTAAACTATATTACTCATTTTAATCAACGCACAACGTTAATATTTGCTTTAAAGGGTATAACGTACATTCCCTGCTTAGACTACTGTCCCCGCGACCCGACCTTGGATAAGCGGCAGAAAATGGAATGGAATATGGTATGGAATGGGTATAGCATTACATTAATTTAATTATATTAACTGTACTGACTCTATCAAATTCCTTCGTGAACGACATGATCTAGTTCACTCCTGAACAAACTGAACAGTGATGCACTCATTGAACGGTAGCTATGTCATTCGAACTGATCGAACCAGTGCAATCGTTTTGTTGACTAAAAAAAAAAAAAAATTGAAGGAATCGTTCATAAATGACCCAAGTCTAGTAAAAAAACAGATTTGGTCATGAAACTGACATCTGCTAGTCATGTTTTCCTATTAATTAATGTATGTGAAGGAGGTGGGGGTTCTGGCCGGTTAAATGTAAAGTGCTTTGTGACAATGACTCTTGTTATAAAAGCGCTATATAAATAAAATTGAATTGAACTGAAAACAGCATATTGATGTTTTGGTGAGTTGTGCATGCAATTATTTTCCCTCTTATTTATTTGTTAGTTTGTTCGAACCCTGGGTGTCCTTCCCTATCTGACCATAGGGAAGAAGATCAATTTATATTCATTAAGATTTCTTGCGCGTTAATGTTCCGAGACCACAATGAGTAACTGAAAAGCATCTTAATAACAGCCCTATCTATTACGGTATGCAATTCAGTCTAAGTTCAACATAATATAAGTTCCTCAGGTGCCCACCTACACAGATGTTATACAGCTGTCAGTCCGTTCTGTACGTGATGCAGGGTACTTGGGTCTTGGTCTCAAAGAAGACAGAAGAGCATGTCTTACTGTGTTACAGAATGTCTCATTTCAAAGCCTTTCTATACATTTTTCTCCCACATTCATGTTGATAGAAAGCAGCGTTTCATCAGTTTATTTCAGTGTTTTTGTTAGTCTGGACATCAGTGGCTGTTTGCAGATTTTATCCTGGTCCAAGGCAATATAAGCAAATACTGTTGTTAGGATTTCTGTGGTTTTAATTTAATAGAAATGAGTTTTTTTTTTTCTTCCTTGCATTAAGAAGGTGGATGAAAGGCTTTTCTGATTTTCTGATCTTCGCCTAGTTGCACTGCTCCGTTCTATATCACAATCAGCCCATCGCAGCGCCTACCCAGCCGGCAGACACCGCTAAGAGCGAGCACCCTGAACTCCAGCAGCGTCTCTGCTAAGCTCATTACTTTCTTTACACGCTACAGTTAACCCAGCGCCACTCTGGAAGGTTCTTACTGATTGGATGATCAGCAGTGCTGTAAATGTTGGAGGCGATCATATCCTGCGGTCAAACTATGCAGGCTGCTTGCCTTAAGCCCCGTTAGCATGAATGTCCACGTTTATCTTTTACACTTGCATTTATTTATTTGGCAGGTGCTTTTGCCCAATATAATGCAAAAGTGAGGCAGGTAATGCATTACCAAGCATGACTTAAATGCACACACAAATGGAATGGGAGCTACTCTGATATTCCTCTGCTTGTCTTGAACCATTTTACCATAAGGCTTTGCTGTAGTTCTTGCCACGACACAATCACTTATGCAAAGTACTGCAAATAACTATGCCTTGTAAATAAGGTAAGCAGCTGCTGATTGAAGTATCTTAAATGGGTTTTAATGGCTAAAGCAGTCACTTCCTAATAATCATGGGTTCAGCTCAGTCTGTGGTGAAAATTCCTCCTTGTGGTCAGCAGGTGATTAAGCAGTGATTAAACCTTCACAGCATGAAAGTTTCTGATTTAATGTCCAAGAGTACATGCTGCTGTATTGCTAGATGGCTAACCTCAAATACAGTATGTTGAATATCTAGCTGCATACATCTATAAACTGTGACAGAAACCAAAGGTAAACATATACCTTTGACTGTTACATGGCAGTTGAAAGGCTTGATTCAATGGTTGCCAAGGAAATGGCGCAGTTAGAATTCAGGCAGTGTACTGATTGGTGGGTGATGAAAACCTTTGATGTGTTGCAAACATCAAGATGTGTACAAATAAACAGGGCTGATCTGAGTAGTTTCTAGTGTAAACCTGGCTCGCATTTTGGTGGGAGGCACAGCAGCCCAGGACTAGGACTTTGACTTCTGCTCTGCACTATATGTGGAGTTGGTCTGCTCTCTTTGTGTTGCGCAGGTTTCCTTTAGGTACTCCCTCTCCCATTGCAATGGACTGTCATCCCTCCCAGAGTGTTTCCAAGCTGATGCGACCTCTATTGTCCGGGATGGGCTCCAGGCAACCCCCTGATAAGCAGTCGGTTGATGGATGGATATAAATTTTGCAACCGCACTGTCAGGAACTTCAGGTGGTTTCAAAGGCTTCCAGACCACAAGCCTGGTTTATGGCTCCCTGGATTTTTATCCCTCGCATTATCGTGGAATGTTTATCTGAGCTGTTTTCTGATCGCGCAGGTGAGTAAATCAAAGACTGAAAGATGATGTTTGTCTTTTTTAGAAATCCAGGGAAATTATAGCCTGTTTAGAATAGCAATAGCTACATCTGTGGTGCTACCTGGAGCGCTAAAGGAATGCCTTCACTGAGTGGGGGGCTCACAGGCATGTGCCTTTTGTGCTGTTTTTGTTCACTATGCTACTATTCTGTGGTGGCTGAGTCTCGGGGCCACAAGGTGGACATCGAGGTCCCACCCAGAGAGCTCCTATGAGCTGGTGGGAAGGGAGTGAAAGGTCCCATCTTTCTGCTTCACTTCTCTGTCAGCCTCGGAAATGAGGTCCCTGCTTCTTTCAGGTGGAGGTCGTGTGCTTCCACTGTGAATCTGAAAAGCCTGGTCTCTTCCATATGGCCTGGAGCGTGAATTGAATGCAGATTGGAGTAGCAAAGCACCCTGATTTGATTGTCATTGTCCTTTTTTGATCTAAAAAATGGGATTTTAACTTTCACAGTGGATATGGAAATTCCTGGCATCTCTCTGCCCCTAAATTCAGTCAACTGGACTCCTGTCATTTGAAGGTGGTTTTTTACATTTCAAAGCAGGAGCTGTTTTTACAGGGGCGTTGGAGTAAATTGCATACTTTTTGATTAATGGCACATAAACGCCCCTCCCACACACAGCTATCACAAGTCGTTTGTATTTCACCCACATCTCAGTCACTGAGCCACTGCAGAGTGCAGGTGAAGGCAATAATGCCCCTCTAATCTTTTTTTAAATCACAAGTATGTGGAAGTTATTTTTAATAAAAGTAAAAACCATCAAATGATTTATCATATCTGAGCTCTAAGAGACTTTGGTGGTTGCAGAAACAATCTCTAATGATGGAGGTATTCAACAGTAACATTTGAGAACATAAGAACATAAGAAAATTACAAACAAGAGGAGGCCATTTAGCCCATCAAGCTCGTTTGGGGAGAATTCAACTTATAGCTTAAAGTTGTTAAAATCTTATCTAGCTCTAACTACAAGCTGTGTAAATAAGTGCTTTCTCAAATCCAGTTTAAAATGTTCTCCCACTAATTTCCATTTGGTTGAACAGCATCCAGACCTGTTAGAACCTTATACACCTGGTACTTATACAATTTGATGCGCACGCTATATAAACAGGTCAAAAACGTGAATACACATAGAATACACATAGAATACATGTTAATATGCATTCTACATGTATTTTATGTGTTAAAATTCACGTTTCTGAGCCATTTGGCCACTTGACCATTTTGAATGGGTGAGTGTCATTGGCTGCTGAGAAATAGGGTTAAACCATTTCTGTAGGCATAGGTGAGCTTAGATGGGGAGCTTTTAAGGAGATAAAAGTGTTACAGGTAATAGAGAGAGGGTACAAGTCATACTACAGAAATGTTTATTTTGGAATAAAATAATTAAAATAATAGAAATAATATTTTGGAATAAATAAAAAATAAAAATACGAAATACAGATTAACCTTTACTCTACTTTCACTTCTGCCTACATAACATTTTGGTTCCATTCTTTTTTGAAACCGGTGGAAATGCAGGCTGGTTCTGAAAAGGCACTAACTGAGAACTAGTACCAGCACTAGCACCAGCTCCATGTTGGTGGTAATGAGGCCTAGGTTCACACCTGGTATTAGCATGCTTCCTTGGCAATCCGATCACAAATGGGCAGCGCTAAATACGTCTGTTCACACCTGGCATTAATATGTGTCTCTGCATGCGTCTCGACTGACCGCTTTTAATCGCATCTCACTTTCCTGGAACTTATTTAGATTAATAAGCATGTAAATCACTTCCATATGCAGAATCTGCCAAACATTACAAGTAGGAGAAAAGGGAATCAAAAGCTACTGGCACATTCCACGGTAACCAAACTGCCTAAGATATTTCTAATGAATGCTATAACACTCGAAATGAAATAAATAAATATATCTATAAATAAATAAATGAACAAAGAAATATTTCAATAACTAATTCCTATTATTTTTAAATAATTCCATAAAGGGAATAATATTTTTTAATAACATTTATCTTCTATGTGTAATCTTTAAATTGAATTTCGTAATAAGGCTGTGGTTTTCATTCGTCAGTCGATAATTATTATAAAATATTATTTCACATAATGCACATGTGATTTCTTAAATAATTCAAACCATGTTTCACAATAAAGTTCAGCTTCTCATATTGTAGGCATGCATTTTTATTCTGCGTCAACACGATACAAATATACATGCTTTCAGTATTTAGGTTAATACTTTTCTATTCAAGGGCAAAGAGTTCAGTTTGTAATGCATTATGTTGGTATTATGATGATAATATTTTGGTTTTTATTCATAACCAATTAAGCTCAAATTTAGGGAAAATGTCATTGAAAATGTTCATTGTTTTGTCTGATACCCTGAATTATATACTGCTTAAAAAATTAAAGGAACACTTTAAAAACACATCAGATCTCAATGGGGAAAAAAATCATGCTGGATATCTATACTGATATGGACTAGGTAATGTGTTATGAACGAAAGGATGCCACAATGTCTGATGGAAATTAAAATGATCAACGTAGAGGGCTTGATTCAAAGACACCCCGAAAATCCAAGTGAAAAAATGATGCAGCAGGCTCGTCCATCTTGCCGAAATTTCATTGCATCAACTCAAAATCGTACTCAGTAGTTTGTATGGCCCCCACGTGCTTGCATGCCTGACAATGTCGAGGAATGTTCCTAATGAGATGACAGATGGTGTCCTGGGGGATCGCCTCCCAGATCATCACTGAGCTCCTGGACAGCCTGAGGTGTAACCTGGTGGTGTCGGATGGACCGAAACAGGAACATTATATTTGATTTAGGTCATGCATGCATGGGGGCCAGTCAATGGTATCAATGCCTTCGTCCTCCAGGAACTGCCTGCATACTTTCCCACAAGAGGCTGGGCATTGTCGTGCGCCAGGAAGAACCCAGGACCCATTGAACCAGCGTAGGGTCTGACGATGGGTCCAAGGATTTCATCCTGATACCTGATGGCAGTCAAGGTGCCATTGTCTAGCCTGTAGAGGTCTGTGTGTCCCTCAATGGATATGCCTCCCCAGACCATAACTGACCAACCACCAAATGAGTCCTGCTGATGGGTTAAGGACCTTCCACGGCCCTGTCCAGCTCTCCTAGGGTAACCAGTCTCCTGGAATCTCTTTCATGCCCTTAAGACTGTGCTGGGAGACACAGCAAACCTTCTGGCAATGACACATATTGATTTTTTTGAGTTAGAATTTAGTGATTAATTGTCATTGTTGACACATCACAACAAAACATGTTCCCTGCATTTAACACATATGTGACAAAGTGATGTAGCAGGGGACAGTTAATTCAGCGCCCGGGGAGCAGCGCTTGGGGGTGGTACCTTGCTCAGGGTACACCAGTGGTGCCTTGCTGGTCAGGGATTCAAACCTGCAATCTTTCAATTTTGAGTGTGCTTCCCTAACAATTAAGCCACCACTGCCCACCCTAATGCACCACCTTATAGGAGCTGGACTAACTGTGCAACCTCTGTAGGGTCCAGGTATCGCCTCATGCTACCAGTAGTGACACTGACCATAGCCAAATGCATAACTAGTGAAAAGACAGTCAGAAAGGATGAGGAGGGAAAAATGTCAGTGGCCCCCACCTGTTAAACCATTTCTGTTTTGGGGGTCGTCTCATTGTTGCCCCTCTAGTGCACCTGTTCTTAATTTCATTAACACCAAAGCAGCTGAAACTGATTAACAACCCCCTCTGATACTTAACTGACCAGATCAATATCCCAGAAGTTTAATTGACTTGATGACTTTAATTTTTTGAGCAGTGTATGTCTGACTTGGAGCAAGTAAAGTAAAAGAATCAAAGTAGTCAGAACCAGAATGGGACTAAATTCCTGACCAGGAGTCTAATCCACCGGACAGACCAATATAAAACGATATAAACAATCACACTATTATTATATGTTTCTATTAATATATCCATTATCTTAGCTATTCAATGCACATTCTTACTGCTAAAGCTTTAGTTTTGTGTTCATGTAATTTTTTAAAGACGTTTCACCAACGACAGCCAGTGCACGTTAAATATATTTTCTGTGCAGATTTTAAAAAATCTTTAATAAACCATTTCTTCCACTATTTATTTTTGCTGAATTTGCGCGGAACATTAACGATGCACACTTTGACGACATTTTCGTGCGAATGGGTCGTGACAGTCCAATGTTAAACCAACTTTCCAGTAGACTCAAACTTATTTTTTCATGTTGTAGGGAAAAAGATGTGCTGTTGCTCACAGTGTATTTTAGTGCACAATGGCCCACTCTGTACTGACTTACATTCTTTCATAATTCTTATGTCAAATACCACTTGCGTGTTTAATGAGTACGTATGTACTTTTACCCACACAAGGATGTCAGCTGAGTAGACAGTCCTTCAGTGCAGCCCGGGTCATGTTCACGTTCACACTGCTATAAGAATGCGGCCATATGCATCCCAGACCACCTCCGAATGTGGTTTGAGCGATCGCATTTCAATGCATTTTTAAAGCGTTTTTGGTGCATTCACACCTGTATTTAGCGCTGTCCACTTATGATCGGATCACCGAAGATGCATTTTAATACCAGGTGTGAACAGGGCCTAAGGTAGCAATGTCCTCTTTTTTTTTTTTTTTTTTTTTTTTTTTTTGCCGA
>JAODLC010000050.1:10793856-10805347 GCA_026781145.1 Hippopotamyrus pictus
CCCCCCAGGCCACCACCCGGGGAGGAGGGCCAGCAACCATGCCAAGGAGGCAGCCGCGCCCAGGAAGGAGCAGCTAGACCCGGACCCAGGCCCACACTGCCCACACAGACACCTCACAGACACACCTCTCAGCCATACACACAGACCATACATCCACTCACACAACATACACAGACACATACACAGAGACAAAATGTCTCTCTTTAATGTAAGTTGACCAAAGCTGCAGACAATATTCTAGGTGGGGTCTTACAAAGGAATTGTATAATCTTAGAATCACCTCCATCCCTATTAAATCACCAGTGGGTCCTTCACATTATGACTCCCTTGATCAAGTCACTCCTCAAATATAAGTAAAAAATTTTATTTTCATTCATTTATACAGCAAAGTATTTTGCCCACCATTTAGGTTAGTGACTTAGGTTAAGTGTCGCCCTTAAAAACTGAGCTACCTGCAGTGACATCCTTGAGGTCAGCATCCATGACAGCCAAGCAGCACACCGGCGGTATGACACACGCTTAGCGTGACAACCAGAGCTACAGGGCCGGCGTAGGGAAAAGGAGCACGAAGGAGCTCTTACAGTGGGCACAGTAGCCCTGGAAGGGACGGGCATGCGGACCAGTGCCGGAAAAGTGGGGCAGAAGAAGCCAGTGACAGGCGCAGCATATTAAACACGGGAACGGAGGGAGCGCTGATAGATGAAGGCAGGGGCAGGAAGAATGGAGTCTTACTGGAACACTTTCCTCCACATCACAGAAGGATGGGGGGGCAGGGGGGGGTGGCGATTAAAATAGCAGCAGCTCAACAACATAAAATATTAAACAATGGAGAGAGGCAGCGAGAGAGGAGCAGGAGTATTTAATCTATAAACAAAAAAACACAATTATATAAATAGCATGATGGAGTGTTTGCCTAACTTCTACTTTTCTGTTTGGGGAACAAATACAGGTGGATTAGTACCAACAATCTGGCGATTGAGACACTTTTTCACTGAAGGATTGTTAAATAAGTGACAAGGGCACGACATGTGCATTTTCACAAATGTCCTGAAAAGGTGAGCTCAACGAAGAAGGTGAAAGACATGCCCCCCCGCCCCCGTAAGCCTGGTGCAGGTGACCTGGTGGCAGTGAGCCCTCGTGCAGCTGCTATGATGAAGCACTTACAGCTTCGGCACTGATCTGGCTATAAAGTCACAGCTTCGATACTGAGGGGCTCATTTGGACAATGTAGCCTGAACATGAGGTTCAGTGGCACTTCTGATCATTAGTCTGGACAAACTGAGAGCCCAGGAAGGTCATCACTCACATGGCTGCGTGCTTATTGAAATACAGAGAGCAATTTCTGTTACATGCATCACTCTTACATGTCTTAGAAATGAAATTTTAATCTGCAGAAGCAGGTCTGTTTGGCAACACTCCGGATTGATTGATTATGTCTTCTGGGAGCGGCCACAGCACTGCTGAGTTATTCACCTCCCTCACAAAGCACTGACAGGTGATCGATTGAAGCTGCCTGGACGGCAGCAACCAATATCCCATTTACCCAAAACTTCATTTGCACCGACCCGCCGTCATAGATCAGTAGGGCGGAATCTGAGGCTTGTGGTAGTGGGGGACCCTTGAATAGCTACATTATTCTTGCATGGCGCGTAAATGTAATGCTAATGTTTCCACAGCTGGGCCTCATGAGTGGCTCCGGGTGGCGGAGTAGAGAGTGATGGCCGTGGCTGCTGGCTGCCGCTTCCACACACAACCTGTTTGTGCACTTCAGTGGAAAATGCATCCTCCAGGCAGGCAGCCTGTACACAGATAGGTCTGCGCATCTCACTCCCACCTGCAGTATTTAAAACAATCCTGCAATTTGATGGAGGTCTGAAGGGCTGCTTCAGGTATCTGAATTCCTGTAAACACAGGTCTCTACAGGGCGGGCAGCAAACACAAACCCTTCTCCCCACCACCAACGGGCTGTCAGTGCAGAGACAGAGGCTAACTGACACAGTGGGACCTTTCTGAACCCCCCCACCCCCGACCACACGCCATTCGAAACCTTTTGAGGTCACACAGTTGTCGTCCCATTTTAAACACGTGTGATTGTGTCGGGCTATTTTTCCGTGCTTCGTGGGGAAACAGGCAGCTGCCTGACCTGATTAGACATTCAGATAATCGCCGAGTGCCCTGGAGGACAGATGTGGCCGGTTTGCTGACCGATGTGAGATTATCGCTGTCCACACCCCGTGCTCTGCTGGCCGATCGATCCAGAGGCGCAGTGTGGCCGTCGAAACGCCTTCATAAGGACACTCATTCTTTAGCTGCCCAAACAGAGACAGCCGTTTACTTCGTTTTTGGTTCTGCTCCTGGGCCTTTTGCTCTCTTTCCTGGGAAATCCTGAATTTTATCATTGCAAAGTCAGCTGCAAAGTAGGTTTTATTAACCAAGGTTTCTAATTGATCTCGTGGCTCACAGCCCGCCTTGCCAAGGGCTATATTACCCAAATGAGGAGAGATTACCCTTTCTGATCCACGGCCAAAAGATTGGGCTTTCAGTCTCATCCCTTAACGACAAAAAATAAATAGCAATGCTGCCTTTCAGCATCAGCTTTGCAGTGGTGCAGCTGGGAAGCACATGCAGGTAAAGGGGCTGGGGGTGAAATATACCAGCAGCTGCCATGTGTAATCTGGCCATATGCAGACTGTGTGCAGATAAAGCAGCACGTGCTGTGTGCAGTTACAGCCCGAATGGCCCTCAGACATCGGGGCGCACTGGGTGTGTCTAGGCAAGGAGAACAGTAAGCTCCAGGAAGACTAAATTTTCCTGTTAAAAAAGAGAAGTTCCCTTCAGGCACAAGAAAAACTTTTTCCTGTACACACAAGAAAAGCCACAAGAGAAACCACACTATTTTTGTCTTTTACTCTCCCTGACTTCTTCTAAGCCGGTGTTATTCAAATCACGGTCCTCAAGGTTCGAGCACTGCTGATTTTCCAGCCTTCCTTTACCTGGGAGCCAGGCATGAAGCCTCCGGCCAATCAGAATCAGTAAGAAACCTGGGAGTGACTGAAAACACGGCCTGGATGTGGAATCGAGGTCCAGATTCAAAGAGCCCTTTTTTAAGCTCACTGCAGACTTTTGTTCCAAAGCCCTCACACCTGATCATAACTGAGCTAATGAGCCACACCCAGGTATGTGAGATGCCCTCTGCCAAAGCCAGCCCTGTGACACTGGTAGGACTGGGCTATGCACCACTGTTATCATTATGGTCATCAGCACATATTTCCATGTAAATGCAGTGTGTGTATAGCTGGAGGTATCAGCTGCTACATGTTTTGCGTTCCACCTTCCGCCATGGTGCTGGGGTACCACTCATGTTTACAGGTTCCATCTATTTAACCGGGTCCCATCTGGCACAACAAAGAGAATCTATTGGTTAACCATGAGAAAAACATATGCTTAGTAATTAGTTTTGATACCTGAAACAGAAATATATAAATAGGATGAAACGTTAGCCCACTGTATTTGACTTTTTAATGTAGTATAAAATTTCTCTTTTAGGCACAACCCTGTCCTTAAAAAAATTCCAACGGGCGTTTATTCATTCTCAAGTGATATTAACAGGTGTTATCCAGATTGCTTGTAGAACTGCTTTTAAGTGTTTTGTTAGAAAAAAATATAGAGTAAGGGGGGGTCAAACTCAGAAATTATGAGACAGAATTCATTTACAAATCCAATAGTGACAGTGTGAGACGGACTAGCTTACCAGAGTCTTTTAAGGGCTGCAGCAAGCTGTCGGATAAATGATAAATGTGTAAAAAGCAGTATAAACGATGCATATAAGAGATACTATTGGTTATTGCTTTGAATTAGAATAGACATAAATCAGAAATGATTTTGAAAAGAAGGAAGAAGAACAAACTGACATCCATTCAGCAGCACTGTGAGGTATATTGTTAATATGACTTGTCTGCCAGTATTTTGCTGGCTTAAAAAGAGTTCAGGGTGTTTGGGGATTCTTGCCTAAATGCACAGGCATGTTTAATCTGTGGCTGCAATTAGAATGAATTCTTGAATCACGGAGACTTTGCCTTCCATTCACGCCGAAAAGGGGCAACAAGGTGGTGCTGCGGTCGCCTTTGCGTTCAGGTTCATGTGTGAGTTTCCTTCAGGTTCTTTGGCTTTTAACATAATCCAAAGATAAAACCTGTTTAGTTGGACTAATAAGCCATAGTGACAGAATATGCATAGTTAAATCTGCTACAGCAGGCGGGTATTCGGTCCAGGATGTGCAGTTTTCTTTGTCCAAAGCCTCCAGTACAGGCTTTACGTGACCTCAGCTCTGTTTGATAATGGATACTGAATCCAGACAGAGGATACCTGTTCCCAGTGATTTTCTCTTTCCAGAAAACCCTAGATTCCTATCACAGCCTTCAAGATTATGGGGATAGATATAACAAAAACAAGGTCTGAAAAGCGTGTTCTGCGGCACAATCTCTGTGTTCTGCGGCACAATCTCTGTGTTCTGCGGCACAATCTCTGTGTTCTGCGGCACAATCTCTGTGCTCGAGTGCTGGAGTTCTCTCATGTCCTCTCTGCTCTCTGGGCAGAGAACGGGCCCAAAGCCTACGTGCTGACACATGCACTATAGTCTCACTCCTGAGTAAAGTTCTTACCTTAAGTAGTTGATAAATGGATAAATATAACCTGTGTGTGCTGCTTAAATAAACCACATCTTCTAATCAACAAAAAATAATTACATTCTTCTAGAATTTTGCCACACTCACAATATGGTACTGCTTCTTCTGGAGGTTTAAAAACATGATTTTTAGAAATAGTGGGTTAAACCATTTTCTGTTCCAAGGTGATAATTACTCATGGATGCACTGTAGGTGAGCTACACATATCCACAGCCAATACTTCCAAAATGTGAGGATATCAAGCATGTCATTCAGTCAGTCTTTTATTACCCCCAAAGTTCTGGTATAAATGCTGAAGATTATGGAGACTGGAGTGAATAAACAGGAGTGTTTTAGGGGGGTAAATTCAGTATGGTGTGCCATCCTTCCACCTTGCTTTGAGATTCATTTAGCTTCCACTGAAATTGAGTCTCCTGTGTTCACATTTACATGGGGGTGGTAACTCAGTTTCAGTGATACGAAACCAATACATATGAATTTCCTATACTGTGATACATAGAACAATCAGTCTGTCACACACACACATCTCAGACTTTATATTGTATATATGTTCATCAACCAAAACCTTTTTTTTGCTACAGTTATCCAGCACTCAACAGTGGTCAATGTCAAATTTCACTGGGAATGATCCAGTGAGCCGTTCCAATTCCAGTTCTTCCAGCATGGAATCCAGCTTGGTTTTTGGGTGGATGGTGCAGGAAATGTATGAGGTAATCGCATTACCAATTACCAGTTACGCAATTATCAGTTACTTTTGGGCACTACTGGTCCTTGTTTAGGAGTGTTGTAAGACTCTGAGTGTGGAATTGCAATCATGCATTTTTTAAATAAAAAGAACATTTCTTGTTAACACAGAAATTCTTGCTTATCTCTCACTAACATGGGCCTGCAGTCCTTCACTTTATTAGAAGAATGAGAGACTACCAAAAGAAAGACTTATGACATAAGGTTCTCACATTTTCACCCATGGTTCCCTCTTCATAAGTCCTCAGTAATAAATGGAGGAATTATCATCACTAGAAAACATAAACAACTTTGGATTCAATTTGCCTTTTGTTCATGGCTCACTACCTTCAGTTTTTCAGATCCCTGCTGGGGAAATATCAGGAGTTAGCACGCAGACCGGGGGGAAATTACTTGAACATGGTCCAACTGTGCAGGCCTCTCAACATACAGCCTAACTCCATCCCCTGATTAGCAAATGCCAGTCAGAGGTCTTGCAGACTGGAATGGCAGAGTCAGGATCTTGTTTGTTTGTTGGAATGATAGGCTGTCTTATATGGACAAAATCAACAATTACAATTGTCTATGCTGGTTAGTTAGCTATTGACTTACTGTATTTCCCCATAACCTTGACCAGCATTGCGCAGTTACAAGATGGTATGAATGGATTTATACTTATTTGTTGCAAGCCTGCATTTTTACAACCCATTTTTTTTATTAACGTATGATTTGAGAAAGACTGTTGGCATGATTGTTAATGCTCAGGGCAGGCGGCCGTGCTGAAATTTTAACATGAAGCAAGGAAGTCAGACAGAACGAACAGGGAATTGCGAATGAGTGGTTGCTGATGAATGCAAGTGTAAGTTATTCTATCCTCTGCCTAGTGGAGTGGATATAATAAATAGGAACTTTAAGTATTCCCATTGCAGAGTCTCTTATGTAACTGCATGAAGCCTGATTACTGTTCCTCAGACACAAGCACAGGTCCTTAGTTACTTAACCATATGTTTTTCCTTCCTTCATTAAACAATGTATGTTTCATGTATATTTATGTGGTTTAGGGCTATTAGGCACCTAATCGGGCCATGTGGTTTGAGATCCATATTTACCTGCAACCTTTTCAATGATTTCTTGTACCTGTCTTCTATTCATCTTCCAAATGCTAATCAAATGGAGGGGTATAGGAGGGCCTGGAGCCTATCGTAAGCAACACACTCCTGGCTGGGTTACACCCTGGAAGGGATACCAGTCTATCACAGGGCACAAGACTGGGGAACACCCTGGATGGGATGCCAGTCTATCATTGGGCATAAGGCTGCGTTATACCCTGGATGGGATGCCAGTCTATCACAGGGCACAATGCTGGAGTACATCTTGGATGGGATGCCAGTCTATCACAGGGCACATGGCTGGGTTACACCCTGGATGGGATGCCAGTCTATCACAGGGCACATGGCTGGAGTACATCTTGGATGGGATGCCAGTCTATCTCAGGGCACATGGGTGGGGTACACCCTGGATGGGATGCCAGTCTATCACAGGGCACATGGCTAGAGTACATCTTGGATGGGATGCCAGTCTATCTCAGGGCACATATACAGTCATGTGAAAAAATTAGGACACCCATTAAATATTTAGTACTTTATTAAGGAATATTAAGATATCAATATTAAATCTTGTTTCAAATCGTATTTGTAGATAAAGGTGATGTAATTGCATCACCTATGCAAAAACAAGAAACAAATTCACTTAGTTAACAAAAGTAATTAACTAAGATGCCAATTCCTACTAAGGAAAAAGTTAGGACACCCTCTCCCCTAATAGCTAGTATGTCCTCTCTTGGCTGAAATAACTTCAATAAGACTTCCCAAAAACATATATCAATCTCTGAAATTGCTGGCAGAAAATTTTCCCCACTCTCCAATGCAGAACTCCTTAAGCTGTGTGATGTTTGAAAGGTGTCTTGCCTGCACGGTCCATTTCAAATCACCCCACATCATCACAATAAGATTCAGATCCGGGCTTTGACTTGGCTATTCCAGAACTATCCATTTCTTTTTTTTCTAAGCCTTTTCTTGGTAGATTCACTGGAATGTTTTGGGTCATTGTCATGTCGCATGGTCACAACTTCTGGACAGATGATCTCACATTGTCCTCAAGCACCCTCTGATACAATTAAGATTTCATAGTGGATTATATGTTGGTGAGCTGGCCAGGTCTTACTGCAGCAAAACAGCCCCAAACCATGACATTTCCACCCCTATGCTTCACAACTGGTATTTTAGATTGATCTGTCCAAAAGTTCTGGTCTTTGTCTAGGTGGTGTCTGGCAATCTTCAGTCTTGCCAGACTCATATGCATCTACAGTCTTCTTTGTCTTCTTGAAGGCCTCAGAGAACTCTTTGGATCTCACAATGGTGATACCACTCACTTCAACAATCAAGAGCAAACCAAACTAAATGTCTGTGGTTTAAATAAGACAGGCTCCACCAAAAAGCCCTGGAACAATCATTTTCATAATCATTTTCACCTGATTTGGTGCACCAGAAATAGTAAATAGTAATGGATGTGAGGGGGTCCTAAACTTTTTCCTCAGTGGAAACTGGCATCATAGTTAATTTCTTCTGTTAATGAATCTGTTTATTGTTTTTGCATAGGTAATACAATTACATCACCTTTATCTACAGATATGATTTGAAAGAAGATTTAATATTTATATGTTGATATTTTTTAATGAAGAACTAAATATTTAATGGGATGTTGTAATTTTTTCACATGACTTTACACACACACATAGTCACACACTGTGGGCAATTTAGAGACATCAGTTCAGTTGGTTTCTCCTGAAGGAAATCCATCCATTGCTTCTAACTTCTTGTGTAAATATGAATCTCTGTACTGACATATCAATTTGACTGAATCCAATCCTCAAAGTACATTACAGGCAGACTCAGCTGCATAACCCCACTGTGGATAATTTAATACAAAGCAAGCCATATGTCCACAGCCACCTCAGATCTGCACCCAGGCATGGACACAGTATTTGAACCACAGCAACTAGCATTGCATTATATATTTTGCATTCTGTGTACATTTCCAGTGGCTGATACCTAGCAGAAGACAATCTTTGCACATCATTAGGTACAGTATGCTGTAGATACACACCCCATGGAAGGTTCCGGCTTTAGGTTATTTTTAGCCTTTGTGGCATTGCTACAGGTTTACTTTTCCATGAACAGCCATTAATGTAGCATATACACACGCACAAAACAAAACACACTCAAGTCAAAGTCTTCCTAGCAGTACGTCGCACCCTATTCCATAGATTCGCAATTAACCTTCCGGTACCTGTGAGGTGATGGCGGACACCTCATCACAAGGCTATATGTTGCTGGAATAATTTTTGGGATTATGCTTATGAGAGGACAGCAGGCGTCAAACATAAACAAAAATGCTACAGTCAGTCATTTACAATAATAAGGCTTAGCTTGATGCTAACAAGCTGCCCCCTTCAGTCAGCCTTCAGGAGGCAACACAGCAGCAAAACAGCTTTTTTTAGTGTAACTAATGACCTGCCCCTGGCTGCTGACGCCGGATTCCTTAGCATTTTAATTCTCCTCGACCTCAGTGCTGCATTTAACACTATTAATCACAGCATAGCATCCGACAGGCTTGAGTCTCTGATTAGTCTCTCTGGTCTCACCCTTTCCCTGTTCAAGCCATACCTCAGCTTGAGCAAATGCTACTGTCTGGCGCCGGCTCAGGTTCTTCATGGTGTTCCCCACAGACCTCTGCTGAGGCCTCTACTATTCTTTAGGACCCATAGCTAAGTAGCATAGTCTGCATTAGCATATCTGTGTTGGTGATACTCAGACCCACAGCATTATTTAGCCTGAATCTCACTCAGTTAGCTGATTGTGTGAGTAGATACATCAAGAGTGCTTACAGGACTGAACATACCATTTTTGATTTGCATGATTTAAATGTGCACCTGATATTTACTGTGATTAAAGGCTATACTTCATTTGGTTTGATGCATGTTTACTGCATAAATTCCTACATCCTTCCCCTCTCCACATTCCTCTGACTCTACTTCTCTGTTGTATCTCAAACTGCGACTGAGGGGTACGGGATGTACGGGATGTGATTCTCTGTTGCTCCCACTTTGCAGGATACTCTAGCTCTTGCTGTCCATGATGCAGATAGGCCATTTGAAGGATGCAGGCAAAGGCCTTTTCATTCAAGTCTCAGGTCCTTTGCTTTATTTACAATTCCCTTGTCATTTAATTGATTAGCTTATCGATCTTCCCTATTTACTTTTTCTGTTTTTCATTTTCTTTGTAAGCTTCGTAAGGACTTTTTGTCTTATTGTTTAATTAGTTTCATTGTATGTTTTTTAAAAACACTTTATAAACACAACACTTACATTGCTATTCATCATTATATACAGTACTATGTTGTTGGGGACAGTGCATGCTGAGGCGCTGTCACGTCTCGCGGTGGAGGCGAGCGGGTAAACAGGCGACCAGAGTCGGTAGGACGGGAAGACGGAGTTTTAATGAGGAAACAGGCAGACATACACGGACATAGTAACAATACAATGACGGATCTGGCATACATGGGGAGACGCGGACTGATATACACGAAACAGAGCAAGCTAAACAAGGCACAGGTGGGAACAATCGGGGAAGCACACATGGATAATGAGGGGGCGTGGCACACACGAGGATCGAACGGAGCCGGGCGTGACAGGCGCACAGTGTGCAGAAGTCGCCAACAGTCTGCAGAGTCAGTAGCTACAGACCTACAAACTTTGTGTGGCCTTCAGATTAGCTCAAAAACAGACCCTAGAGCAGTGTTCTCTAGAGTAACGAATCAAGCTTCTCTGTCTGGCAATCCGTTGGACAAGTCTGGGTTTGGCGGTTGCCAGGGGAACAGTACTTGCCTGACTGTATTGTGCCAAGTGTAAAGTTTGGTGGAGGGGGAATTATGGTGTGGGGTTGTTTTTCAGGGGTTGGCCTTGGCCCCTTAGTTCCAGTGAAAGGAACTCTTAAAGCCATTTTGGACAATTTCATACTCCCAGCTTTGTGGGAACAGTTTGGGGATGAACCCTTCCTGTTCCAACATGATTGTGCATCAGTGCACAAAGCAAGGCTCATAAGGACATGGATGAGCGAGTCTGGTGTGGAACTTGACTGGCCTGCACAGAGCCCTGACCTCAAAGCGATAGAACACCTTTGGGATGAATTAGAGAGACTGTGAGCCAGGCCTTCCTGTCCAACATCAGTGCCTGACCTCACAAATGCTCTCCTGGAAGAATGGTAAAAAAAAATCCCATAAACACACTCCTAAACCTTGTGGACAGCCTTCCTGGAAGAGTTGAAGCTGTTATAGCTGTAAAGGGTTGGCCAACTCTATATTAAATCCTATATATTAAGAATGGGATGTCACAGTTCATGTGTGTGTAAAGGCAGATGTCCCAATACTTTTGGCAATAAATCAAAATGTGCATACATACATTTACGAAACGTGGGTCAGGCAGCAACTGATTATAAACCAGCTTGATTGTTACGTCATAATATCATAATATCAATATTGCCACAGTGGCTTTGATTTTTTTTGCATTTTGTTAGATTATGATAGCACACATTAGTATGGCACGGGATGTTAACCAGTTACAAAGGCGATATAGATAACGCTGCCCAGCAAGGCCACTAGCTACAGTAGCAGGTATTAAAATAAGCAAAGACACAAACTTGTATGACAATGCTGGGTGCTGAAAAGCAGCTTGCTTAACTAGGATGATGGGACAGGAGGAGTATGTGGAATATTAATATCATAATATCCCACATACTCCCCCTGTCCCAACATCCTAGTTAAGCAAGCTGCTTTTCAGCACCCAGCACTGAAAGGCCAGCCATTTGCAGGCCTGAGAGGATGCACGTGTTGGGGAGTCCATCTCCAGGATGGGCACACGGCCTGTTTACACCTCACACCTATGTGAATGAAAAGGAACTGGCTGGCAGTGTGCTGTCTGTGTCAGGCTCCATCTGTGGCCGCCCGTCAACAAAAAACTGTATGAG
>JAODLC010000050.1:10809200-10826400 GCA_026781145.1 Hippopotamyrus pictus
CCAGGCGGAGACTCGAACCCAGGTCCCAGAGGTGTGAGGCAACAGTGCTAACCACTGCACCACCGTGCCACCCCCCACGGGGAATCCACACAAGGTTAATGAGGGGGCGTGGCACACGGAAGGAGGGGACAATTGGGGCAGGACAGGAACCCCTCTTCAAAGGTACGCATTCTGGGTGCGCCTAAGGGGAGTGAACGGGGACCGGGGACTCAACAGCACCTGGGGGAACAAAAGCAAAAACATCAACATACCACAGGGAACAGCACGGACACACAGAACAGACTCAAGGGGAATACCACAAATGACAAACCATGGGGAACGCAGACAATCATAGGGGCACCAACGATGGATACACAGGACCAGGGAACACTAAAGGGGACAATGGAGGGACAACACCAGGGGACAAACCTACAGGAGGTACAATGGGACCAGAAGGGAAGAAAGGCACAGAGGGACAGGGAGCAAACTCAGGTGGCAAAAAGGCTTGGGGCAAGGAAGCAATGGGCGGGGAGAAATGGGGAGCCAGAGAGAACCCCGGCCGGTGAGAAGCGGAAGCCATAGGGGCAGCAGACAACCACGAAGCCGGAGCAGGAGGGACCCTCGGCAAGAGTGAGGGAGGAGCCGGAGGGAATGCCGAAGGTGGTGGGGAGGAAGGCAGAGGGACTGGCAGAGGGGATGAGGAGGGAGATGAAGTGGACACTGGCAGAGGGGAAGAGGGAACAGAAGCCGTGGCAGGCAAAGGCGCAGCCGCTACCGGCTAAGGTATAGGCAACTGATGAGTCGGAGACAGGGGATCCACAGGCGACCGACGAGGCATTGGAGGCTGAACTGAAAGCGAACCGCAAGCAGAAGCCGGAGGACCCGCCGGCGACTGCCGAGCCGAAGCCAAGGGGACTGAAGGCGAGCCGACCCCTGCGCAGATGTCCTCTCCCTTACCGGGAGACCAAGAGGCAGGGACCTGGCCGGGATATGCCATGCTGGGGCGGTGGTGGAGGAGTCATGGGGGAAGTCAGGGTGATCCCTGAGGGGTCCCATTCGAGCTCCTCCATCTCCACTAAGGGAAGAGGAGTGATGGTTCGACAGACGGGGACCTCCTCAGGGACAGGGTCCGGGGGATCAGGGACGTCCTCGGAGATGGGATCTGGGGGTACGGGAACTGGAACCTCGGGGGGCGGGACAGGAACCACGGAGGGCGGAGCTGGAGCCACCGATACAGGAACCACAGAGGGCAGAGCTGGAGCTGCCAACACAGAAACCACAGAGGGCGGAGTTGGAGCCACCAGCACAGGAACCATGGGGGGCGGAGCATCCACTACCGGCGCAGGAACCACGGGGGGTTTGCACCTTAGCAGCAGCCACTAAGCGTTTAAGGAACTTGGGGACCCTTTAAGAGCTTCGGGCGTCTGCTTGAGTGGAGCGATGGCGGTGACGTCATTCCTGAAACCCGCCGGATCAAGAATCGGGAGGGGTTCCCCCTGACACACAGCAGGGCAGGCAGCGGAGACAGAGATGGCCCCTAGGAGGACTTCCGTTGCATCCGCCTTTTCTTCTTTCCTGCTGCTGGTGGCGGAGTCTGGGGTACCTTGGGTGGTTCATAGGGGAATCTGCTGTCCATGGCTACCTGCCGCATCATTGACTCACCCCCCTACGATGCCGCCGCACATTTTCTCGCAACTCATCAGCGAGGTGTGCGTCCTCAAACGGGGAAAGGCTTTCTAAAATGTCTCTGGTACAAGCAGCCAGAGCAAGAGCCGCGGGATCCTCCAGGACCTTGGGTTGTTGCATCCAATAAATTACCTCATTTGTGAGGTCCAGGTATTCCGCCTTGCTGAGATAAGGCGTCTTGTTCGGCAGTCTGGTCATTCTGTCACGTTGTAACCGGGGAAGCAGGAGCAGGGAGATGAAGAATTGGGGAATACGGGGTCTAATCGATGGGAAACAACATAGAACAGGCAGCAAACGTGAGAAGAAATTACAATGACCGGACTGGGGAAGTAAACTTAAACACAGACTTAAATACATTGAACTAATGACAACAACAGGAAACAGCTGGTAAACACGGGGAATCCACATGAGGTTAATGAGGGGGCGTGGCACATGGAAGTAGCAGACAATCAGAGCAGGACATATACTACGACAGCGCGATACTGGAAAAATTTCAAATACTGCATTGTAATTTTGTTGTAATAAATATTGGGGTATATATGAAACAAAAAACATAAACTTTTTAAAACCTGTCTCGGACTGATTTAAACAGCAAGGATGAGAATGACTATGATTGTCTCAAAGAACGCATTAATATCACATGTCATCCAGCCCTATAATACACTACAACCATTTTTCAAATTCAGTACAAAAAATGTTGGGATGTCATTCTGCACCAGTACCAATTTTTACAACCAGTGGAATACCTTGAAATACCATACTTTTGGTACCTTGTTGAAGTACCAAAAGTACAGTACCTGGTGCGGTGGAAAAGTGCCCTTTAATTGAGTGGTGAATTGGACAGTTTTACAGTGCTGTACATTTTGTATATGCTGTATGTCCTCTGCTATACTCCAGGTTTCTTCTGTGCACTGGCTTCTTCTGTTACTTCCGGGTCAAAGCCTGGGGGGAAACTGGAGCATGTATAAGTGCCTAGGCCAGTGAGTCCAATTGAACGTCTACATGCAGGAGTAAATCGACTCTCAGTCGCATTATCTGGGTGTCTTAGTCCAACTTACATGTTTCCATGTACTTCAATAGTCCAGCTTTAGTCGGACTAACACAATAATTTGATTTTCTTAGTGTACATGTAAACGTACTGACTGAAACACCAGGGTTGATACAGAGAGGCATCACACCTGCTGCATCTCTAAGCAGCACTGATTGCTCACAGCATACAATGAGAAATCAGGTATGGAGGTTGGAAGAGTGGAGAGAATAGGGGGCAGGTGGAAATAAAGAGCTGAAAACAATGAAAATGGCACAACGAAGGCAGTTAACACGTTGAAGCTGGTGGTGCTCGGCTTTGATTCCAAATAAAAGCCCTTCAACGTTAATGAAGCCATTTCCACACAAGGTTGATGAGTCCCTTAAAAATGATGAATGTTTTCCCTCTAGAAAATACCCTGAGCAGGACACTGAAGGATGACCTGGAAAGAGGAGGCTGACTGACTCCTCTGGGGCCGTCTCACTGTAGAGTGTGCAGTTCGTGATGTTCGGGAAGGGGGGCTACGCATAGGAACCAGCAGGGATGTGTGTCTCTGCTCTCTCACTCTCTCCCTGCATGTCTGCCCTTTCTGCACTTCATTCCAGCCCTTTTGGAGCTCAGCCTACCCAGGAGTAACAGTCACAATAAAACCAGTTACCACACTTATATTTATCTGACACATCAATATGTACTTTAGTGAAAAGTTAGTGTTTTGTCAGGCTTTTTAGTCAGTATTGTGATGTGTGTGTTTGTCATGTTTTCAGATCTATTTTAAAACATCTTGCACACCATTTCCTGTATGGCCTTCAGCACACATTCCTTTTCTCTGAGAGACATCTTCATCATGGTCATCGTCAGCGTGCTGTAAGGCGTGTTCACCTGCTCCCTCTTTCAGCTTTTTCCATTCACGTAAAAAAGCTCCACTGTGCCCTCCCCAGCTCCCTTTACGCCGTCCTTCGCGGTGAGGTCACCCAGGTGACCCCCCGCAGTGGGTCCGACCCGCCAGATGTTCGGGATCTCCCACCCACTGGCTCGGGCTCGGCTGGGGTTGGACGTGAGCGTTGCCAAGCCGCGGACCGCCTGCTTAAGTCCCACCAGATGTCTGGCTCACAGAGCATGAGGCCTCACAGTAAATCTGCATGTGAGATACCGGCCTCTTCCCCATAGTGACTCTCGCTTTTCCCTGATTAATATATGCTTTATACGTAGCTTCCCAGAGCTATTAAAGCCAGCATGCTGCTGAGTCCCTCTCAGACTGTGCCCTTAACCACCACGCCACCTGCCAGGCCAGGCTGCACTGCTGACAACATGGCCCCCTCCACGCACAAGCGGTGCCTGGCACGCCTCCCAGACAGGGCGGGCAATGGCGGCATTATGGGATGCCTGGGTTGTTTTTAGCGCCCAGCGGGGCTGAATGTGAGCGTGCCAGTGCTCCACGTGGAGGTGGGGGGGGGGGGGGCATCAAAGAGCCATATGCCTGAAGAAAAGCACTGGGCCGCTGCTGGAGGACGGGAGCTCTCGGCCTACAGACTCCTCCTGCGTCCCGAGACTCCGGTAGACACAGACATGCAGTGCCGTGCAGGCAGACACAGCTCATTCCTGGCTATGCCAGCAGGAGCATCCGATGGATACCGAGCCAAATCAAAGCCAGTCAAAGAGAGAGATTCACCCGTTAAACACGCATGTTTATGAGGGTTTACATATAGGCGGACCAATGGCTGGCGTTCAAAACCCGGTCCAGGGGGTAGGACTTCCCGAGTATCGAGCAACCTAAATGAAACACAGCCAATTTGACTGACCAAAATGAAAAGGCAATGAAATAAGCAGAATACAGTTAGACAAGCGGAATGGGGGGGCAACGACACTCAAGAGAATATCATGGAGAGGGCAGAGCTGGGGCGGAAACGCCACGGGGAGGGCAGGCCAGGGTTAGGGAGGAGCAGAGCAGGTGCAAAAACAGAAGAATGGAAGGAAAAGTGTGGCAGAGAGGGGGCAGAAGGGCACGCTTTATATGCTGGTCTCTATAGTAACCAACAGGGTAATTTGCGGCAAGTGAGAGAGCTGCAGAGCAAAATGGAAGCCTTATTTACAATCACTGCTGGAGCCCAGAGCTGTAATTACTGAGAGGAAAGGAAGGTAGGGAAGAAACAGGAAGGGAGCCAGTCAGTGGCTACATTAGCATGGCGTGGGCCAGTGTGTGCCTGTGACTGGGGCACTGCACCACAGACAGCACTGCACCACAGACAGCACTGCACCACAGACAGCACTGCACTCCCGCTCATAGCCGGCAGAGGAAAGGAGACCAAGCGAAGGCTGATGATGGCATCCTACACCGACGGGTCTCACCGGGCCAGGGAGACACAAACACCTGCATTATCGGCAGGTCTTTTAAGGAGGAGCGGGTTACATTACAGCACAGGCCCGTGCCGTGTCCCGTACGCACCGGCCTCTTCCTGCCTTTGGGCTGCTTATAGCTCAAAACACATTTCTGCTCAACATTTTGCAGCTTTTTCCACATTTTCTATGCGCGGCTCATGGCCCATCTGAACCCATGGCTCATGTTTGATGCAGCTGGCCGTAGTGAGCAGAGCCGCGCAGAGGAGAGGCCAGCCTGGGAAGCAGAGCCGCGCAGAGGAGAGGCCAGCCTGGGAAGCAGATGACGCTCTTTCCGGCCACATGTTGACGATTCCCTTCCTGCTTTGGGAATTTAATGCTATAACATTATGATATGGTCTCTATGACTATGTCTGTGTATTTCTGGATTGCATGCACCCAGTTTTAAATCAACCTTTGGCCCTCAATGGTGGATATTAGGAGTCACTGGCCTTTCACGATTTTCTTTGAGGACGCTGAAAGAATTGGACCATTAAGTCATGTGACGTGCTGTGAAACTCACTTTGTTCCAGTCCTCCTGTGAACCAAATACACCACATACACTGACACCACGCCTTCGAAAGGGACCATCATCACCCTGAACAAATTCTTCACTCGTGTTCATCCCTGGGGTGCCCTATTGTTCTGCCTTCAGTTAATGAAGGGAAGGTTTGCTGTGCTTGGTCAGGAACAGATACAGTCAGAACTTATTCCTGATAGGAGTTAGGCTGAGCTGTTTGGTTTAGTTACCCCCCCCCCCCCCCACATACACACTCCCAGCTTCCCAGAATGTCTCCACAAAGGCAGTCCACCCACCCCCATTCCCACTGGAATCTCCATTTGTGTCTGGCAATGTTTACCCGAGAATAGCTGTGTTTGAGCAGCCCTGTTACACACAACAGAACACACAAACCATCTGAATGAGCTTGCCTAACCCCTGGTCTGTGTTTTTAAAAAGATCAATATACAAATGAGCAAGTACAACATACTGTAGATGTGCATTGTGTATGTAAACTAAGGCCGTAAACCAGCAATACACTGCAACATTAGGCAGGCATTGCAACAATGCGAGTAGTGCATGACCTTCAGCGTTAGGCAGGCATTGCAGTGACGCGGCACGTGTGCATGAGCTGCAATGTTAGGTAAACACTGCAGCAAAGTGAGATGCAGTGATGAAATGCGTGCTCCTTACCTCCAGTGTTAGGCAGTAGGAGTGTGACAGTAACGTATTCGTACTGAAAATTTTCGGTACAGGTCTTACGGTTTGGTATACATACGAACAAATAAATGCAGCAGATGCAGAACCTTTGTGTGTTTCCTCCAAGCAACATTTGGAAAGGGGCAGATGAAGCTGCACCACTACACATGCGTGTACCTCTTAATGTGAAGCTGGAATTGTTAGTGTGAATACAAGTACAGCAAGGTATTTTTTAAATGCTGCACCATAATGGATATTTATTTTGTGATGCTTCGCATTTTTGAGGCAATATCTTTGTTGCACAGTTCTAATATGAAGCTGAAAGCTGCGAATGTGAATAAAGTACTGATCAGGTACAGTTAATTTTCTTGTGCACCTTAATGGATATTTATTTTATTTTTATTTACTTGCAAGAACATTTGTTTTACTTTAAAATAAATTTTTGTTTTTTATTAGTAGGTTGCAGCAGTACTGACAGAGACGTTTTATTTAAGAAAGACAGTCATGCTTTGTTCAGTAAATCACTGTTTAATAAAGAAAAGAAGAAGCAATTTATGTTTTGTTTCTTTTACCCCCGCTGAACCAAAAATGTACCAAATCGTGACTTCAAATCCGAGGTACGTACCAAACCGTGATTTTTGTGTACCGTTACACCACTATTAGGCATTGCAGTGATGCAACATGTGTGCAAGAGCTGGAATATTAGACAGACATTACAGCAATGGGAGGTGCACAGGAGCTGCAATGTTAGGTAAGCATTGCAGCAATGCAAGGTGTGCATGAGTTGCATGTCTTCTACTTGCCAGTGAAATACACAACCCAGCCTCCTGGTAGAGTTACACAGCTGGCTGTAACAACAACCCTGATGACGTCTGCTGTGAGGAGACGCTGCGACCAAAAGGTGTGGCATTTCTTTCTGGAAACCATTTTTTTTGGTGAATTCATCCTCAAAGTCATTTGTGACTCCAGATCCTTCTAAAATTCACACCCAGCGCCTGTTTCCTGAAGATCCTGAATGAAATGCAGAGCACAGCAGTTTTTTGCTGTCATTTTCTGGCCAAGTCCTTAAACACACCTCACTTGTTGCTGAGCAGCTTGGGAATGTTTGGGTTCTGTTAAGTTTCATCATGCTCCCATAAATAATGGAGATCAATGAGAATCACTGGAAAACCTAAAAACTGCTGTGAAGTGCTAAAAGCTATTTAAGGGCATGTGGAAGAATCTGGCAAGCAAGAGTAGCCAAAAATTCTGTATATGTGTTGGAATTACCCTACAATGCTTCCATCAAGTTTTGCATATCAAGAATATGAACACTGTTGCAATCAATCAGCTACTGAATTAATTCAGTTTTCTCTGCTGAGCATTTACTGACATAACTTTCAGCTTGAGTGAGTTGCTGAAAATGGGTAGCACTGTGGCTCAGTGGACAGCACTGTTACCCCACATCTCCAGGGCTGGAGGTTCAACTCCAGTCTTTGCCCTGGGTGTGTGGCATCATCATGTTTGATTTGCATCATGTGAGCTTCCCCATATAGCCAAAAGACCACAAGTTCGTCTCATTGGTGCCTCTAAATCAGTGTTTCTCAAACCAGTCCTCGTGGCCCCCCAGATGGTGCACATCATTATTTTCTCCCAATTCTCTGAGAATTGGGAGGAACCAAATTTGTGGACTATCTAGGGGTCCCTGAGGACTCGTTTAAGAAACACTGCTCTACATTGCCTATTGAACATGAGTATGCTTTGGGATGAACTGGCATCCCAGCATTGTGCTCAGTGATGGTTGGAACAGGTCCAACTGACCCTGAGCAATTAAATGATAGATGGAGTTACTGTCAGGATACCCTTACAAGTCTTTAGCTTGAGCATTTGAATTTTAAATAAAACATATAACTACAAAAAATTATGTGCACTCTTTATGTGCCATATTGCTACTGAAATAGATGGCTACAGTACTCACAGAAGAAGAGAAATACCCTGTCTTACCGAAGCTACAGGTCATGTGACCAGACATGCTTTGGCCTGCCCATGATGTCAGCTTTACGTGCAAGATGATCTGCTAATTTCTGACCAAAAGCTCATGCCTCTGTGCTCCACTCCCTGTGCCCCACATTACACCATCCTTGTCCTCCATCCAGTTTTTGGGTGCAGTTCCTGTCAGAGCTGCTCTGTGCTGTTAGGACACTTTCTAATCGTCACATCCACTTAGCTGTAATCCACGTCATTGGCAATACTAAATTCAGAGGCCGTTATGGCAGATATTGGTGTTTATTTTATGCAAGGCACCTGAAGTTAGATAATAAGCAGGTTGTAATTAATGCTGACAGGGCCCTGTGAAATATTTCAGTTTTTTGTAATATTGTATACAGTGCTGTTGACGAGGAATTATTTATGGTTATAGAAAGACTGTCCTTTTTTGCTAAAGTATTTTTGCATATAGAAAGTTACAACACAAATCTTAAGGAGAAGGCGCCACACAACCTAAAACATCCATTAATGTCCACCTGTAATTACACACAGTTGTATATGGGGACATTTTGTAGAGGAACTGGTGAACTAATAATGTAAATGACATTGCACATGATCAGAGAAAATTTAGGCCGAATGAATTCTTAATTTTCGATCCAAGAAATCAAACAGCATCCTTGCGTTCAGGTCTGTGCAGGTGTAGACAGTGAATCGGTTAATATCATGCTTTGGTTCAAAGCTCCACCCCCTAAAAACACAGAGAAGACACAAATTGCCCAGAGGGGACAGGAGGCTTAAAGGATTTCTCAGTATAAATCCCAGATTTTAGTTTTCCTTATGTGTCTCCTGTCAGCAATTCTCCCTTAATTACAATGATCCCTCCCCCTCTACACGTCACTGCCCAGTGGTTTGTGCAAAGCCATGAGCCCAGTCCGCTCTCACACCAAGGCTGGCTAATTCCCCTCTCGTTTACCCAGACAGTAATCACCTCCTCTTTGTAATGCTCCGCTTCAAAGGGAACTCAAATAAATAGACTTATTACGGATGACCGGAATCTCAAAATTTTAGTCATTATATCTACTGACACTGCAATCGGAGACTGGACAGGTTCATTAAAGTTTCAGCAAATGAAGATGGGAGTCAGCAGTGGCTAGAAGCTGATAGGAACAGATCGGGCATTTTTAATCGTCACGAAAATGGTTTTTTGCATGTTATTCATTAGTCTTATTACTCACGTGGCTCCAGTTAATTACCATTAATATTATTATATAACCGATCATTAAATAGCCATCAAAACAGCTCTGATTTTTTTGTGAACTACTAGCCCTGAAATAGGTTTGTTTGCATTAACGGTACATTTCAGAGATTCTCTTGGTGACCTTGGCCCGTAGGTGTAATATTGGAAAACCACATGTTCAGATCCCAATGGGAACATTACTGGTGTTACAATGAAAAAAGTAATTAAACTAAAATGGCTTTAGGGAATTTATAGAGGTAAACACAAGTAGTAACAGTTATGTAGGTTGCTCAGGACGAAGAGGACACTGTCCTGAACAATGATTGGTTAATAGCAGAGTGGGCGTGGTCTGCCCCCATTCCAGCCGGGGATTCCAGTCCGTGTGGAGCACCTACACCTTCTGTCCTCGGTGTCTGGCACAGGGAGCGTCAACAAATCCCCCTCCCAGCGCATCCTGTACCACTCTGCTCCTGCGCCCCCCTCCCCCAGCAAGATCCTTCCCAGCCCGATGGAGCGGAAGGGGAAAGATGGAGGCAGCGTTGGCAGTGTGCCAGACAGACACCATGGGGGCATGCAGTGCCTCACCGAGGGGCTAATGGCCAAGGCTCAGAGAAGCTAAATGCCGTGTATTAATAATACCATCCCGGACAGGCAGCACACGTGAAATATGTGACTGCGGGGACTCTGGGGTGGGGGCGGGGGCGTCTGGTGGCAGGTCCTGATAAACGAGAACTATGACCTAAGCTAGACCTGAGAGGGGCACGAAATTACGGAAAGGAGGTAAAACATGACCTTTTGGTGACATCGGGGATTAATTTAGACTTGTCCAGATTACTTAATTGAATGCTTAGTCTGATTACTCACTGACAAATTGGCTCGCTGCTCCTCAGGCTGTGACGGCCCAGGTAGCGACATCCAGGTGGGCAAAGTCACGCCAATGCCCTTTCTGCTTCACACAGCCTGGCCGTTCTGCAGCTCAGTCGCAGTTAATTATCCTGCTGATCCATGATGCAGAAGTCCAAAGAGGAGCCACCTCACCTCTGTAGACACTGCCAGCTCTGATCACATCTCTGCCTGCTAGGAGTTTGAATGCTGTTGCTATGTTAATGACATTTCCCCCTTTAAATTTGCGGTCCTGCAGTTGTAGGTGATCGTCTTATGATCCTCAGGATAGGATAGATTCATGACCATGACTGGATAAGCGCTTAGTGAAAATTGAGGGATTGAAGCTAGGAGTCACATTTTAGACGTTATATTTAACATCTACACGCCTGCTATAATTCCCATTACGTTACTTTCTGGGCAGACGACTAACACAGAGATGTACTTACTAATTAGCGCAGTGGTGTATGAACTGAGGCTTTCGTGACCAGGGCTGTATTTATAAATGTATTTAACGTAAATTCCTTCGGAAATGTGTTTCATTATGTCATTTCAAAAGCTCAGAATATGTGTAAGCTTAAGGGAACAGCTACATATTAAACCTGCAGCAGATGCCTCCGTTTTCACTTTACGACTGGAGTAGGTTTTGCAGTGATCGTTGTGAATCTTGATCGTTTCGCGTCCGTCTGCTCCCACCAACTATCCGAATGCCTTTACCTCGACTTCCTAATAAAGTCATTAAAGGTTATTTTTATTATATTTTTACAACGCATGTTGGTGTGGAAAACAACTGAACACTCGACAAATGCCCGACTATTTCTTTTGCCGGCAGAATAATGCTGAAATTATCTATGGTAGTACCAGTCTAAAAGACTATAATTTTCCCAAAAAAGAAAAAAAAAAAAAAGAAAAAAAAAAAAAAAAACTTAACCAGACTAGAAGTCAAAACAAGTGAATCAAGCAGTTACTGTAACGAAAAAAGTAAATAAATAAAATTTTTAGAACAAACGGTAGTTTTTTTATACATAGTCCAAGTTTACTTCGGTATATTTTACAAACGTGACGGCAACTCACAGGTCTGACTCTTTAAACCAGCACTGCCTACCCCGCCCCTCTCCCCTAGGGTGAAGGCACTTTTGCAAGTTTTTTTGAGGGGACCAGTCAGAAAAAAGCATCATAACATTCAAGAAGATTGCCTCAGTTTATGTATAATTCTTCAGCCTCGCAATGATTATTTTACTTCAAAGTTACGAACTCTGCATGCATGGTTAACTAACACGTACAATGCGGGCAACTTGACAGCGCTGAATAACCTTTGAGCTAGTGAAAGACGGAAGTATTTGTCCTTTTCAGCTTTTTAACGCGCAAACCCGCTGAAGTCCCGCAGACGTCGCCTGTCCCAGCACTATGGGTCGGCCGCCCTGGCGCGGATCGCCAGCCACCCTGAGGATCGCAGTCTTGCTGCTCCAAACCGTGTCCTCGGCGTTGTCGAGGAGACACGTTGTCTACTGGAACAGCACCAATACAAGGTAAGAAAGCAGGGAAAGGAGCTGCGATAAGGGAGGGCATCACGAAGCCGTGTTTGCAAGCCATTACCCCCCGGGTACTGAACTTAAAGAGCACTTCGGAGATTTTATCCACTGATGAGTTTTCAGATCCCGGCATTTCTAAAACACACTATCACAGTTTCCAGCGGCACATTTTTGTAGGGAGATTGTGAAATTCAGAACAAATCATTGCGTGGAAAAAGTTTTCGAAAACTTGGGTACGTAAGAGACGCGGCGTCTTTCCCTTTCTAAAAAACTTCATTAACTCAACAAACTCAGAGCAGTTACACTGCAGTGTATGATGCATGTTTACACGTTACATTTCTAATTAATTGTTGTGTGCTGTATTTTATTGCGTTGGCAATACATTTGATTTGGCAAACCCGATGATGAGTTTAGATTTAGAAAAACATAAAACACAGTTGTCTTATTTCCCAGTTTTTGCTTCTTTAATAGATTTCAGTTAGCCTAATAGAGATCAATTAAGTGTTCGTTATTTACTAGGAATTTCAAACTTAAGCCACTAACATCTTAAGTATTAATACGTAAACGAACGGGATTAATCTCGAGTCAAGTATTGAAGGCGGGGCAATTCCTAATGCTCGAACTTCCAAGATTGCTGTCCCCCCTGTTTTTGATGGCGCAACAAGGATTAACACAGCGAATAGGGTGCATTGGTGTGTAATTGTACTGCCACGCAGGAAGAGTTGGTTTTTAGTAGTTTTTCAAATCCAGATGTGAGTTTGAGTCCACCGCCTCCATGGTATTACATGGACTGTACATCCCCACAGTTCCAAGTGTTTTGGGAGTATAGTATATAATTGACATAATAAGTAAATGTATAGGCTAAATTGAATCATAGGTGACTTGTATTTCTGTCCCATCACGGATGCGATGCACCCTGCCGGAAGTGATACTGAAGCCAGATCCCCCTTTTGGGAGCAGTTGATTGACTATGATGAATGAAAGTGAGCCCCCCCCCCCACCTCCCCGACTGAGAAGTTAAGGAAACGGCTGCTTCTTTTGAAGTTGTCAGCAGGGGGAAAATGGTGGTTTCCACACCCTGTACACTACAGGGTGCCATTGAAATAGACCTATGCTTTAAAAGTACTTCAGAGTCTTGGCAGAAGCTGCTTTACTTTCAAGGCATTACAGGAATCTTTGTTACTGAACACTGCTTATGGAAAACTACATCACCTTACGCTCTGGGGCTCTGCTACTGCTGTTTCTAACCTTCATTGATAATCTTTTTGAGGTATCACAGTTAGTCTTGGGCGTTATATAGGTCTAAATTTCACAGCGGCCATAGATTGCTGTAAACAGTATTTTGATGGTATTTTAAAAGTACTGCTATTCTGGTATATTTAATTATTAGTTAAAAATTGCTGTGGGGGCCAGGGGGGGTGCATTGTACAGTTTTATCATGATAGCAGCCACACACACTCATCTAATTTTGTTGCAGTGGTGATTTTAGGCCTAATTTCACCCAAGGTTATATCAGAGATTGATCTGTGGATGGCGCACTAACAGAAACACGCTTAAAACTGATTTTTAAAATCTTGTGTCCCTATCGCTCATTTCTATAACATTTATATGGAAAAGAGAAACATCAGTGATTATCATATGACTGTAAGTGGCCATATTATAAAAAGTTCATTTTGTTTAATGTTATTAATTTTAATAATGTTTCAAAATAAGGAGCTGTCGGTTACAGATTTATGGATTAAGTGAGAAAAAGAAATAAAACCTTCATTGCCACACTGTATAATGGAGATATTCATATTCAGGTGCAAATCACTAGACTCTATGCACAAAGTACCATGAACTATTGATCTGACTTTATTTTACTATGCTGCTGGATAACAAAAATTTGCCCTGGAATTAGTATATTTTCCATTTTATTCTACATCTGGATTTTATAAAATACTCCCAATGTCCTTATCAAGCTTTTCCATGTCTATAAATGTTTTATGTGTAGTTAAAGTAGAAGAAACAAATAGAAAGAGAATTAAGTCATCCATGAAAAGGTGCAGTAGAGAACTCAGGGTAATAGATGGGGTACATTTACATAGAACTTTAAACATGATCACGTATCATGCAGTTAAAAATTCTCAGTGTGTATTTGATGTATATTCTGGTGTTCCATCTTTCTACAAACAACTAACAATCAGAATGAGCACTTAATTGCGTTAAAGTCTGTGTACCTACTGATCCTCCAGCTCTAGTCTTGTTGTAGGGTTTTTGCAAATAGTTTATCATTGGATCTAAGGTCCAGCTGCGACTTTGAGGAGCCAAACCTTTTCCAGAGCATTAACTTCAATGGCTTCTAGAATGACAAAAGCCAGGTATCATTTACTGATATTGGGTGCAGTAGCTGCAGCCATTGTTAAACGGTCCAGACATGCGTGTGATTGTGTTAGCGGCCCGTCTGCCGCATTATATAGCACAGTTATTCCTCTCCTGTCTCTTCCTCTCCCCATCAAATTTGACTTTGGGAGCAGCTGTAGATGCACAAAGGTCGTATCTACACTTTAATGCCGCCCCTCCCTGACAGTATAGCAAAAGAAAAAAAAACAGACTGAAAGAAGCTGCCAACTTCTCTGTGTTCCTGCATCGCTGAGGACTGGCTCTACAAGTTGGGGCGCATTTGCAGCATTCAGCAGATGCCAGGTGGCCATTCCTTTCTTCATCTTTTTCTTTGTCTTATTCGGTGTACAAGGCCAAGCCACAATGTTCAAACTGACTCCCCGTGAAAACGTGACTGCCACTTTCCCTTCTCGCTGCCGCACTCTCATAGAATCTCTTACTGGGTAGTAAAACAGACTCTCGCTTTAATCTGGCGTGTTCTGCTCTTCTTCCTTTCTTAAAATCTTTCTAACCCGTTGAGGTTAAACAGTCAGGTACCACCTAACACCTCAAAAAAACAGAAAATACACTTGAAGATTGTAGATAAATTCATAAAAAAATACACTTGATGATATTCAAAAGTTAAAAGGCTGTTCATTTAAGAATTAACGACAAAATTTGTGCGATCACTAAGGTTTCTTAATTCATGATTTGTTTGTGTTTTCTTATTGCTAATTTTCAGCATTGTAAATGATTATAAGCAGATCTTGGCACACACAGTGCCTACAATGGCAGGCAGATACTTGTACAAAAAAAACAGTGGTTAGTGTCTACAGGGAGAACCACCGCTGCCAGTTCTAGTCGTTAAAGCTGCATTAGCTGCCAAACAAGATGCAGTAGGATGGTAGGATATTTCATGCTGAAGGTTTCCACGCCATTCCTGCTGCTCACAGAGATCTGCTACGTCACGCATTCCTAGATAGAAAAATCGATAGATATTCACTCCACTCACTCACCCAGAGCAGCAAATAGACAAGGGAACATAGTCATTAGTCTTCTTAAAGTACAAAATAAAATGGAAATTGGTAATTAAAATATGAGTAGAATTTAAGTCTTACTGTGTACGCAGAATGATTAATGTATATAAATAATAAACATGTATATAATATATAAATATAAAAATTCCCCTCCTCTAGCACCTGTGTATTTTTTGTTCTCGGTCAGAGGCTGCGAGAACTTTGCGCTGAGCTGCAGCAGAATGTGAAATAAATACAAAACGTATAAATAACTTCATAGAAGTGTTTGTGTTGGTCAGGTTTGGATATTTAGTGAGGCGCCTTTGATGTATACTTAAGGCCACAGCTACAAACCACTCCTTGGGTCAGAAGAGAAACTTTCCTAATCTTGCTTTTCCCTCCCCGCCATGTCAGATCTCTGTTTCTTTGCTGGCATCCAAGGTATCTGTGTGCAGGCACTCTGCTGTTTTTCCTCTGACCAGAAAATGACAGCCTGCTTGAGATAAGTGCCATTTCTCACCCAAACACCAGGCACTGCTTGCTCCTGGGAAATAGAGGGAAATGGCCAGAAGATTAACTTCCTTCTAATCCACTCCATTATGAACATTCCCTTGGATGCTCACATAAATGTGGCAGTTTAAATGATTCTTTGCAGTTAAAGGAGGCTCAGTTATCAAGGTATAGAAGCCAATATAACAATATTATAACATTACCTGGATTTGTGTACTTTTAGTAATTATTATTATTATTATTTTTAGACAAGGTACCTAAAAACAACTGTCCAGGGTACATAGTTTAACCACAGACTTCCTCATGGACTTAGCAAAATAGTCCTTTTCTTAACACTCAGCTATATAAATAAGTGCCTAAATTCTTTTAAACTCAACAAAATGTTTATATCCAGAAGAAAACAGTTCTGGAATTTATACATGGAAGATGAAAACATCTATTCTGGATGTGTTGCTTAAACACCCAGAGTCAACAAATCAAGCTTACAATTAGTAGTAACTACTCTTAACTGACGTTGACTGCGACCTCAGGGACTGGTATAATTAACAGTTTCTCTGTTAATGAGGAGCAGTAGTTAGTCATGGGGATTGCAGGTCTGACTCTGCTGGTAGGGGTTGCGACATGCAGCTGTGTGAACTTCTGCATGCATTTCCAAATGGGGCCTGCAACATGTAGGGATGAACCTGACTTTGTTTCTACAGAAACTTTAGTCATCCATGCAAATTATCACCGTTTTGATCCACAAGGTAAGCTGGCAGAACAAAAGGTAGAATGTAGTATGTGCTCCTGACTTTATAATAAGAGGTTTAATATATCTACAAGACCTCACATAATTCCAAGATTAGCATTAATTGAGGAGTTTTATACAGATAATGTGTCTGGTCATATTTCAGAGTTTATTATGTGTGTTTTTTCCTCGCTGATAAGAATTATATATACAAAGCTTTGTAATTTCTTCTTAGATAATGTGAGATTTTTTTTTTTGCAGAAAAGTCACATTTTCAATTTAAAAATTTCATTCTAGTTGGGGACATTGTTCCAGATGCTATAAAACATGTCAAGGTATTAAAATTTAAAACATTATATAAGTATTATATACTTAGTGCAGTCAGAATTCAATTATATTTAATGCATACAAATAGGTCTTTGAAATTGTTGTAATAGAATAATCTGTGAATAATTGGGGTATTTTTTTATTTTTCAGATCTGACCATATTAAGGGAATTGCCTCATACCTTTTTGCATAAACAGTTAATTTTAGTACTCAAAATGTAAGCAGTTTCTGATATGGTTTGGGGTATAAGGGGTAATGGCGTGACCCATTTCTGATACTGATTAGGGTCTGTGGGGTGAGGACACGTCCTGTTTTTAATGCAGGTTGGCATCTCGGAGGTAAAGATTTTTTTTTACCATTTCTGATATGGGTTGGGGCCT
>JAODLC010000050.1:10838593-10855594 GCA_026781145.1 Hippopotamyrus pictus
ACTGAACTGTACTACAATGGGAATGTGGCAGTGCATTCACTGAACTGTACTACAATGGGAATGTGGCAGTGCATTCACTGAACTGTACTACAATGGGAATGTGGCAGTGCATTCATCAGACTTGACTGCAGTGGCAATGTGGCCACACTAGGAATGTGGCCGTGCATAGTAAACTGGACTACACTAGGAATGTCACTGTGCATTTATTAAACTGGAGTGCACTGGGAATGGGGCCATGCATTATTAAACTGCACTGCAGTGGGAATGTGGCAGTGCATTCATCAAAATGGACTGCAGTGGGAATGTGGCAGTGCATTCATCAAACTGGGTTGCAGTGGGAATGTGGCTGTGCATTCATCAAACTGGGCTGCAGTGGGAATGTGGCAGTGCTGTAGGATTGATGCTATCCTTACAGAACGTGCAACTGAAACACAAAAGTTACATCCCAATGGATTGACTTTTAATGTGTTTCTCTATGCAGTGCGTGTTTTATCGTAAAGCAGTTGATAATTTGTTTTCAAGGTCACTGGCTGCCTGTGCTGGCTACACCAGCATCTCTGATTTTTTTTATTTTTTTTTTTCTCTTAATTTCTAGAAGTTTTTCAGGACAATTTTCTGGAGACAAATTTTAAGTAGTTAATCTCACTTAATAGCTGAGTCTGAATTGGGATGAACTTCAACCTTTCAACATGGCGGAGAAAAGGGAATATATGTTTGTACTCTTCTTCAGATAGACAATTATGCTGCTTCTGGTTTTGATTCTCTTCATAAAGCAGTGAACAGTGTTGGTGATAAATGTGCTGTGTTAAACCAAATCCGATTGGCTGAACATGCTGTTGCTGTGTCTGTGGGCACTCGGGGCAGACATGCTAAGAATTGGGGCAAAGTGAATAATGCTTTTAAGAGTAAATTGAGAATGTGGATAAAATCCTCGACTGCCGTAGGGATGCAGGCTGTCTGTAAGGTCTGACGGGGGGGGGGTCTTCAGGAAGGATTAACCGGGTGGGGAGTCTGCTGATCAGTCACATCAGCAGGGCGCCTCACCAAGAGAACTGGAAGTGGGGCAGGGTGACACGAGGGAGCCCCCCCCCACCCCATGCAGATTGGGTGACAGCCTCCCTCTGACTCTTGTGTGAAAGTTTCGGCAGTGGCGCAGGGCTGGAGGGGGCGGGGGGCAGCTGGGACTGCTGCTTTGTAAAGGCCTGACACATACATCACTCAGGCAGACGGGGGCTCTGGCTGCGCAGGCTGACGTCTTGTTGCTGCTGCTCTCTCTCTCTCCCTCACCACTGTTTCAGTGCCAGCAGCTTAAAATGTATTGGAAGGCGAGGTTTAACCAAACACATGCACACTGTATAAATACTCACCTACACTATATCTTTAAGCTCACATGTATACATAGAATTTATGCATAGTACCAGTGTCAGATATTATTTCTCACGTTTGTTTTTACATACAAACAGACGAACCTCAGCACTTTTTTCACTGTGGGGGGGCTTCAAATCACTTTTCGGCTGTGACTGACCCTTCTAATGGCATCACAGGGGAGGCTTGCTGCGATAGGTCACTCTGACTAGGGCAGGCGTCTGGTGTGGGGTACGGACAGAGATGTGGGGGGGCCTGGGAATATGGCGTCCGGACGTGTGACCGCACTGGACTGCTCGTCAGATAGTAGCTCTGCCCCGGCATGCAAAGAGACACACGTAGCAGAGTGATGGGCGTGATGCAATGCGGGTAAGAGGCCGCGTTAGAAGCTAGGCGGGTCAATCCGGGTCCGACCTTCAGTCAGTGGAACCTGATGCGGATTTGCCGGAGCGATCGAAGAAGAGGCTTTGCAGGGTTCATTCGGTGGACCTCAGGTGAAACCGTCTGGCAGCTTACAGGACATTCCTACCAGATCGCGGCCCAGGGGGCTCCTTTTAGGCACCTTTTATCAACATAAAATGTGTGATGCATGCTATTTACACAGGCTATAGGAAATGGGCTGGCATGCAGCCCTGCGCTAAATGCAAGTTGATCAATGCTTTCAGCAGCATTAGTGAAATATTAAAGTGAACGCTGTGCTCCAGCCCCCACTGCCTCAATCCCAGATATCAGCCCCCACACCCAGCTCCCTCTGTAGCTTTCTGTACCAGGCACTGTTTTATACTGGATGTTTGTCCTTTGCTGGTCATGCCAGGCTGTCAGAGCGCGTTTTCCTGTGCATGTATGCAGGGGAGTAGGAAGCATGGAATTTGGATTCATTCACCCCCCCGTCCCCCCCCCAGTAAATAGACCTTTGTATTTAAATGATAAAATACAATGCTTTCTGTCAGTATGTTTGTGTGCGGCTTTGTTAGGGAGATAGAAACTGTAAGCATTTCACTGCTTTTCATACTGAGGGGCAGGTTGGCACCATGCCTCCCAAAATGGTAAAAAAAATAGAATAGTTAAATTGATTAAATCTGCTCACCAAGGCTCCTTAGATAATCCTGTGGCCCACCCAGCGATTCGGAGCTGGAGCTGTTCCCCCCCAGCACCTCCCGCCTTCCTCAGCGGGCTGTGCCTGGATCGGCTCCCTTATAAGAGCTTGATCCCAAGGAGCAGTGGGTCTATTTTGAGGTCTCTCTGGATCTCCGGGCTCCTCAGCCTGTCACAGAGACAGAGCTGCTCCTTTCCAAAGCCAAGGCCTAATCCGCCTGGGTCCTGCACATTTGTTCCGGCCACCTGTTGGCCCGCCCCCGCCCCCTGCCATTGGTCCCGCAGGTGCTTAGCCCACACAGCAGTCCCGCCTCCCAGTACCCCTGTTCCCTGCAGGGTGCACTTGTTCTTTTTCAGCTTCCTTCCATCAGGGGTCTTTGAAAGATTGTGGTTTGCCCCACAACCCCCCCCCATCCCCTACAGACCAGGGGCACCAGATGACATGGCTATGTGGATCATTAAGGCATACAGACCCCCCACCATGCTAAGGCCACGCCCCTCAGAGGGGGAATTGGGAATCATGTACTGTATTATGGAGAGAGTCAGTATGAGGGCCCTGTAGTGACAGGAAAATGTGTGTGTGTATGTGGATTATGTTTATAAAACATTTTGGGGACCAAATGTTCCCCACAATGTAATAAAGACTTATAACTTATTTTGATGATGTGGGGACCATTTTTCAGGTCCCCACAAACATCTGTGAATCCATTTAAAAATTAAAAATACTGAAAGACTCATATTGTGTGTGGCTACTTATGGTCAAGGTTATGGCTGGGTAGGGCTTAAGGTTGTCATGTTGGGATTAAAGTTTTCCCCATAGAAATAAATGGAGAGTCCCCACAAAGATGTAATTACAAATGTGTTTGTCTGTTTGTAATTTTCATATTGTGGGGACCAGTGATGATAACCTGTAACTTTTTACCTTGTGGAGACACATTTTCGGGCCCCAAAAGGATAACCTAAATTTTATAAAAAACTGAACACAGTAAAGACTAAAAATGCCAAAGGTCCCTCAGAAATGAACGGATAAAGATATGGATGTGTAGACTATGCATGTGTGTGTGTCCAGCAGTGCTGACAGTGTCTCTCCCCCCTCCAGATGCGGAGCCCACCCAGAGTGCAGTACACAGCCTGGCAACGGCCCCCGGCAGCCTGTCCTCGTCGCTCCCCCTCTTCCTGCTGCTCCTTCTCTCAGCCATCTGACACGGCTCGTTAATACACCTCGTTAAGACCACATCTTTCCCCCAATCTGCCCTGACCTACTCACAGTCCTTCGGAGGCCCTCGCCGTCTCAAACGTGTCCCCGTGTGAAGTTCCGACTGCAGTCAGGCCCCCGCTGATTCCCCCATGGTGACCAGCACCCCCGGGGGGGGGGGGCCTTTTGTAGCTGACCACTGTCTCCAAAGCGGGTGGCATCTATCTCCTGCTTTAGTGCCCCACCCGCCACACTGAGCTGAGACAGAGGGACACTAATCTCTCATCAGGAGCTTATTGCTACCCAAGAGGACAAGATGAGGCTGGACCACAGCAATCAATATAATTACACGGGGTTTTACAGACAATCAGCCGGTGAGCACCGTGAAGATAATCGAAGAAGAATACCTATAAGAAACCCGGGGCCAAACCTGGCATGCATCGGGTTTCCAGTGCACCAAGGTGACCAGTGAACACACACATATCAACCAAAACTGCACAACCAAAACTGGCAGTTCTGGCGAGTTTTATTTTTACAGCCTCAATCAAAGCGAGATTGTAGCAGTGATTGAATAAGGAATGCACTTATGCCTTATGGGCAAACCTGTGTCCCTGAATTGCCACGTCAGCTGAATTTATATTGCACCCCTTCCTCCTGACCTTCTGGTCCAATTAGTAGCTAATCTGTATGATTTATACCTGAAATTACACCACAGTTTCTCATGTAAAATCTGCATGTAGTTGTAATCCTTCATGTGTGCTTTGGCATTTTAGTTAAGTTTTATTAGACAACTGAGTAAAAGAAGCCGAGTCCAGACTGAATTCCAGGGCATTTTCTCATTATGAAAAGCCCCTCGTTTGCATTGGGAAGAATCGAATGTCCATGTGCTTTGGACACCAGTGGAGTCCAGGCTCCTGTGTCTGCCCGCTTTTATTCCAACTGACCAAATAAATTAGGCTTCATTGTTCTCGTGATTGAATTCTGACCCAATTTGACCTCTTTAATAAATTCTGAGATGGTACTTTTTTAACTGATATAAGCTATAAGGAAATATTTCATTTTTGCCTCTTAAAATAATAATACCATGCAAAATCTAATTATGGTTAACTAAATATTAAACTACATAGATTACTTAGTTCATAGCCTTTGAACAATTCAATAACTGAATTAATCCTAATTAAGTTGAATAGTAATTTGTTGCATCATACTTGTAAATGAACTTGAAGGTCCATTCTGTTGATTTATTCGGTATCTATAACACTTTCTGCTTTAGCTGCAGTTTGTAACTTATTAGACGAAGCAGAGAGATTAATACAATGTAATCAATCCTGAATACTGTGACTGACTAGAGGTTACCTGGACCAAAAACCTGTATACACAGAGCTAGTACAGAACCAGACTTGTACCCAACTGGTTTAGAATACGAATACTATTGAATTCATTGTGGTAATAAACACCAGAGATTTTGATTACTGCAGAATTAATTATTGTGATAAACATAATTGACTTAGATTAAAATAACATGCATTGTATTACAGTATTTACTGCTTATGCTAATTATGACAGCCATCCCTAGTTATGGTAGTGATTATGTAGTGCGTATTCTGTTTCCCAGGGGCCGAAGGTGTGTTTCTACTTGCAATTTTAGCTTGTAATTTGCCTTAACCTCCATTATTCTGGTGTCAGCACAGCATATCTGTCAATACGGAACATGGTTGTAAGTTCCTTTTGGAAACTGCTCCAGATAAAGGTGTCCGTTTAATGATAAATGATGGGGAAAACGCCAGCAAAGAGCACTTTGAACTGTGGGTCTGGAACCAGGATTCACACTTGATTCAGATTGAGCAGCAGGGATGATCAGGGTACTCACATTTATACTTCTACAATGTTCTCTTGTTCTTCTGAGTTCTGTCATTTGGGGGGAAAAAAAGACAGATTTTTGTTTTGTACCTTTTCACATTTTTGTGAATTTTGTGCATCTTCTATGAAGACCTGAATTTTACCCTTTTAATCAGGCTAATAAACTCAAATACAGTTGATACAATAGGTGTATGCTGCAGTGATTGTCCAACTTGTGATTGAATGTATTGCTAGTTTCTATTGTATGCTGGTAGTGTCTCACTGCTCAATGAGGCAGTTTGCACCACTGCCCTCCCCCTACGGTTGACTGCAGAAACCAGTAACCAATATGGAGATAGAGACATTCTGGCCTCCTTTCTTGAAAACCTACTTACTTGAAGTGTTGTGGAGATCTCGTCTCTGGCAGCTCCATCATTGTGGGCTGCACCTGGAGCAGCCATCAGTAGGTCCCTGTTGGAGAAGATGCTGATGTTCCGGCCAGTTAACACAAGGTGATATTCCTGTGCTGGGTAGCTCCAGGTTAATGATGTTTAACAGCCCTTCTTCACCCAACAACTAGGCCAGGGAACAATTCACCAGTCTGAACAGGTGATCAAAGCTCTATGTCAGAGTTCTTCATTTTTTTAAACATTTGTTATAGTTTTATGTATTTCTGAAAAGAACCTCTCTAGGATTTAATACTGAAATAGCTTGTGAATGCCCACAAAAGTTGTGAATTTATGTATATTGTCAGAATAAATTAATTTAGACCTCTATCTCTAGAGGTTTTGCAAAATATTGATATGGGTCTTCTCCCATTTCTTTTCAAACTAAACCATTTTTGTATCACGCTGAACATTGTTGTAACCAATTATCCACATAGTAGCTGTCAATATGTTACATTTCAGCAAAAAGTCATAGCTGTTTTAAAGTATAGTGGTACCTCAGTTTTCGAACTCATTAGAACTCGAATTTCTTAAAAGTCAAACAAACCAGTTCGAAAAAATTACCTAGAACTCGATCTGAATCTCAGAAGTCAAACCGTGAACGTTGACCTAAGATAACTTGTACGCGGGGCAATGAGTCACGCAGCATGTTTCTCAGCAGAAACAAAGGGTAAAGCTTCAGTCTCAGCCTCGCATTCGCTATGATAGCATCCTGCATGTTTACACAAGCTGAATACATATATTTAGACAGTAAAAATATATTTAGACGATAAACAGTAACAGTAATTCTATAATAAAATACATTTTAAAAATAAAACTCATTATTTTAATATTAATAATAAACCATTAATACATTTAATTATGATATTGTCGTGCCCAGCGGACAAAGGCGCAGACGTCAGGGTATCAGGGAATATGGGGTTTAATTACAGGTAAGGCAGGCAAAACGCAGACAGACAATACAATGTCCGGACTGGGGAAACAAACTGAAACACGGACTAAATACAGAGGACTAATGACAACAACCAGACAACAACAGCTGATGACACAGGGATTCCACACGGGGTTAACGAGGGGGCGTGGCACATGGAAGGAGCAGACAATCGGGGCAGGACACGTTTTTTTAAAAAACTTTACACATCGTTTAGATATATTTATTTTCTTACTTTATAAATTACTGTTTTGATGAATGTGCTTAGATATGTTTAGTACAGTATATGCTCTTCTTGTTTTATCCCATTCATTTTGTGTTTAAATGCTAAAAAAAAACATATTTAGGTGTAATTTTTGGGGGCCGGGAACCAATTCATTGGTTTTCCATTATTTCTTATGGGGAAAATTTGATCAGAACTCAAACTTTTTAGGATTCGATCCGGAGTTCTGAGGTACCACTAATATACATCAAATCCAAAAGAAGAACTTTCCATGGTTCCACAGGTGGAACACAACAATCTGTGGCAACAAAGCAAAGGCTGTTACCTCACAGTTCTAAGTACAAAGTCTTTCAATCTGAGCCCACAGAGGCATCCTTTAATTCTGGAAATTCTAAGCCCATGTGAATGTGTTCCAGCTCTGCACAGCACTAATGAAGCCTTGCTGCATATCCTCTAGGTGGCACTTCAGGATCATTTTATTATGGGACGACAAACTGCATGCAGAATCTGTGCTTGTCGCTTTACAGGCAACACTGCTGGAATTCCCCACTTAACAGGGTTACTGTTCCAGTAAATGGCTCAGATAGCATGGGAACAATGTGAATGTCTCATTTTGTACATTTTGTACATTTTTAAAAAATATTTTAAAGCAAAATGCTCAAAATTGCATTTCTAAGGGCAAGGGTTTCTGCTGACAGACACTTAAGCTGAAGAAAAAAAATACATACAGAAACTGCATTAGTATTCAGAGCCCCAAACTCATATGGTGTGAGCACTTTTGGGAGCAATTACAGCAGCAAAAGTCTTTCTTGCTAAGTACTACCAAATTTGCACACCAGGTTGTGGGCAGTTATTGTGGGTTTGTTTCTTCAGATTTTGCCCAGCTTCGTTACATAGCAACTGTGTACAGACAGTATCTTCCAGATTTTCAATTGGATTCAATTCAGAAGTTGACAAACACAACCAGGCAAAGAATGATTACTGGGACAACTGTGAGGACATGATGTAATTATAACACTGGTGATCTCAAGCATTAGAAGCCACTGGGAGCAGTACTTATAAGTCTACAAATTATGGATCTGAGAGAAGAAGCATAATAAAACAGGAATCTGCAGTTTCAAATACATACTGCAGTGCTAAAGTGATATTTGGTATCTTAACCTCTTCAAGGTTACTCAGATAAATGACATCTCAGAAGAAAGCAAAGGGCTCCATCCATCTCCTAAATGCACCTATACAACATAAGGTTAAAGAGTCTGAAGGCTCTAACAGAAAACACAAGACACTTGGGCCAAAAGTCACCCTGGATGAGACATCAGTTTCTCACAGGCTACACACACACTATGAAACACATATACATATAACTATTCTGGCAGAAACATTCAGTATGGGGATGATGAGGGCAATCATCCAGAGAGAAGAGACAGCCCTGGTGGGGCATGACCACCTAACCCACCTTCCTTACAGTAAAAGGCATTCAGAACACTGGAAAAAAAATTTGTAAAATTCAAAATAATGAACAGATAACTAAACTTCTGTACAAACACAACTTCAGACTCCAGTCTTTATTATAAATCAAACAAGTAACACTGGCAAAGGTTAATCACTGCAATTCATCCAATGGGAAAAGTACAATAAAAGTGTCATTACTTGTGCACTATATGAATTACGCAAAATGTAAACAAACATCATATTACACGTTCATCAGTGCTCAAATGATCCAGGGAAGCAGCATTCCTCCAATGGCTAAACAAAGCCCAGGACTTTCAGCAGAGTAAACCGTGGGTAGAATATGTTATTTCCACCTCACTAACACCCAGCATTAGCACAAGCACTGGGATTTAGTTGGCTGCCTGGAATGGGTTTGGGGAAATGGCCTGGGTCAAGACAAAGCCGACACGTCTGGGATGTCCCATAGCACCGTGAATCCACAGGCCTGTCCCATCCACCCCGCTTACACTTGGGCCACATGCCGGTTTCCTGTCGTGCATCACTGTGAGGCCGCAGGCGGTCGAGGGCGTCTGAACAGCAGGATGTGGGGCTCTGCACAAAGGGGCCAAAACAGGGAAGGAGGACACAGAGAGATCAGGCAGCCAGGCAAATAAAGCACCATCGGAAAAAGTATCAAGGCACAATACAAATCACAGACATATAAAATGTACTTAGTTCAGCACCTGGCCCTTTAGTGTATAAGAAAAAGCATGTTACATACAATTACTGCAAACGTGATAAGTGTGAATGAGGGAGAAAAAAAACGTTTAGGTCAGCATGGACCTCTCTGCTCAAGGTAGCTTGGCAGCACTCCAAACACCATGTATTACTTGACAGTAAAAGAATGTATAATCTTAATTGCTGATCTGTCCACGATGTATTAAAAATCTACTGCATAATAGGTTAGCAGTTGCAAGATAGTGAGCAATTATCACTGACGAATAGAGAGTCAGGATATAACTTTTTATCTATCTATCTATCTATCTATCTATCTATCTATCTATTTAAATGACCCAAACAAAACATTGATACTGACCAGGCTGGTGAATCATGTAGTGCACCCAGCCCTGACTCTGCTGGACACCCAGGTTTCTCCACTCCGTTTCCGACATTAAGTGCGTTTTCGGAACGCGCTTGGCTATGTCCTTGGGCAGCATCACGTGCCTGGGGGAGGGGCGCGCGCACACAAACGCAACATAGTCGCATTTCTGAATTAATAAGGTACCTACTACACCAGAAGTTTTAAGCATTCACTTATGGTCATAACATAACCACACGCTATGTATATCTATTTAGTTCAAGCTCGTTACTCACCTGTACTCGAACTTTTCATCGTCGTATTTATCCGAGTAGTAAATCTGCTTCTGTGACATGACTAAACCACTGAATAAAGTTACACATCGGTTTGTCAAATAGAGACACTCCCCAATCAAGCTTATGTCATGGTTGCAACGAAATACACATTATGAAGTAATAATTTGCTCGTTCAAAAGTATACCTTGGAGTGCTGCCGAGTCCTTCTTCATAAGACGGAAGAAGACAGATTATCCCTCAAACCTACGCAGTATCCAAAATTGTGTATCTGTGCAACGTATAGCGATTGATCAGGTATAACTTGTTTATTCTTTCATTTATTCGTTTATCTCGCTTTCACAAATACTTCGATTCCTTTCCAGTACTTTATCCCTTCCTAGCGCTGTAGCTTCAAAGATTCCGCCCTCAAATTTTCAAACCATCCGACCAATCCAGTCAGCAGACTGATTAACCCATGTGACACTACGGTGACCTGTTATTGGTTGAGCTGTGCAAGCGGGCAACCAGCGTGACGTCATTTGACCCGCTCGTAAATAGTCGCTAAGATTCTTCGATGCCTTGAATTTTGTTGAAATTTGAAAGACGAACTACTGTAAGCGTGTATAAAAGCAACGTAAAGCTAATTTGTTATATTGAATTAACTAATGCGTTATCACGTAATACTTAAAGAATAATGAGCAGCTTTCACATTTCTTGATTTGAGGACCACCCTTGAAAACTTGTCCCTAAGGATGGAGAATCTCGTATGATATCTGCACTACATTTCATTCACTTTAGAATATGTCTCTCTACAATCCCCCAGGGATGTCGTGGTCCCTAGTTGAAGTCCCCTAATTTAAATGAAACTTTTTTTAGACAAATCTTGTTTACATAGGTAATTCTAATCTTGTACTCTTCATATACATCTTAAGATATCTTGCATTTTTTTAAAAACCTGCAATTGGTTGGTACCCCATCCTGGATTATTCCCTGCCTTGTGCCCCTAGCTTCTGGAATAGGCTCCGGACCCCTGCTACCCTGCATAGGACAACTGGTTGAAGAAAATAAATGGATGAATATTTTAAAGACGTCTTATGTAATTCAATGTAATACAATTCACCTGTGAGTCTTCTCCATAGGTAATGTCTCATACATGTAATCTTTCAGGTTTTTCCACTGAGGTCAAATGCGGCATTCACTGGAAGCTCAGTCTAGCCTCACTAATGCCTAGTTTGTCAGCTGTATGTTAGTAATGTGCTATTTACCTTACTTGTATATCACTTTGAATAAATGCATCTGCCAAATAAATGAATGTAAATGTCTAATCTCACCCTACTTGAATGTAGAGCCCCACAGTCATCCAGTCTCCAATAATAGCTCTTCACAGTGTGAACCACCCAGGGTCATTGTGACTATAGATTTGAAAAGGTGATACAGAAATCAGTTGCTATGCTTCTGTGGTTGAAGTTTTCTGCTCTGGATATAGAACTTTTGATGCCCAAGTGCAAATTTCTCACCCTAAGCAGAACCTGTGTCCTCAAAACTTATGAACACCTGTGCAGTCTCCTGGCAAGAGAAAAGATTAACTTGAGAGACTAAGACCCAAGCTTCCAGCTGGGGAACCAATTGAGCATTTGTTGTTACTCCGGGGGGTGCTGTAATCATCATAGCAGATTCAGACATGCTCAGTGAGCATCACCACACTCTTACTTTTATAAAAACACCTGCAACCACAAAATAAGTAACATCTGCACGCCCACCCTATATCTGTTATACTGGCCCTCTCCTGTGTAAGCTCTCCACAGTGGGATCTGTTTACTTGTGGGAGGTCACATGATCAGTGGGCATGCAGTCTGCTTCACTGCTGCTCCCTACCCTACACCAGCATGTGTAGGCTTAAATTATGAACTATAATTACATTTACTTGGCGAAATAATTAATTGCAATGAGGTCCCCACAGCAACAGCAAGACCATAGTAACAACAGAGAAGAAGGATATGTCTGTATTTTGTTTTTTCTCTTGCAGTTTCGCACCTTGAAAAGAAAAATCATGCTTGCAGAGATACACGTACACAGAAATACACTTATAGAGTGAACAGTGAAATTACTCGGCCAATCATGGGACAAGTACAGTTACAATTGGCATGCTTTGGGAATTGCAGGATAAAGGTCAAGTGTCTCAGCAGGGCAGGAGTCTGTTACCTCATTTCCACCAAAGCTCCTACCACCTCTGATGACAAGGAAAACGATGAAGAATGGCAAGCTGAAATGATAAAGGAAGGGGGGATGGAACATGAAAAAGGTGACATTTCAGGTAAGATTGACTGAATGTGGATAAATACAAATATACTTATATTAGAAGTAACATGGTAATACACATTTGTACTCCAGCAATGGGAACACTGCAATACAGCAACACAGTGACATGTTTACATGCAGCACCACGGATATTTATATACTGTCGTAATGGGGAAATCAATATGTTGCAACTGTAAATTGCAGTGTGTCAACATGTTTAAATACCTTGATATCGATCTGTAATTTTGGTTCAGTTAAAAACAGAACTCCAGCTTTATAACATAATCCACACAGCCTTCTCTCTCTGGCGAGATGACGGGGCGTGTGGGCGTGTTAATGTGGGAAATTCAGTAGAGTATTGAGGGAACTGAAATAAGTGGGATGAAGGTGTCACAGTGGCTCAAGGTCAGTGCTTCTGCATGCCTTTGGGGTTTGGGTTAAAAGGTGGTACCAGCTTGGCATGGGGTCTCCCCTTGCAGTCCAAATACATGCAGTTCTGGTGAATTAATGACTCCCAGCCTTATCTTTGTGTGCAGTAGTCTTTGGGTGTTATGACTTAGTGTCCCCTGCAATCACAGGTCCTGCATCACTGCATCCTTGATTAGACGGCTGCTTATTGAACATGGATGGTGCGTGAGGAGCCACAGTAATTCACATCATAGTACACATCACAGCAAATGGGGGCAAACAAACATGGAAGAAGAAAAATGACCAAACACTGCCTGACAGCTACATAATAAAGAGCAACGGAGGATGAGCAGGAAAACAAAAGCATTGCAGAGGGGCAGGACTTCCAGTGGTGATCGAGTGAGCAGGATTGCTTGTAATGGGAGAGAGATAGGGGTCACAGAGAGAGCAGGGTGGGGGTGGGGGGGGGCACAAGTGTTTCAGATTTAAACAGGTTTGTTCGGATTTCTCAGAGTGGAGAAGATATTTGCAGGAATGGAATATTTTAGAAAAAAAAGACTTGCAGACCTTGGCATTAGAGGACAGATCTGGGACTTGATTTGTATACGGGAGGGGAGATGAGTTTAACTAAAGGGTGGGGAAGAAAGCAAACGAGAGACAGCTGAAGCACACAGGAAAACAGATGGGCATTGTGTGCTGGGATGGGTTCTCTGCTCAGCCGTAATAAAAAGGTGACAGAGCATCAAAACACACCTAATCTTCCATACCTGAGAATCAGACACAGGAACAGTGATGATTTGGTCAGCTAAATCTGTAATGATCTAGAACCGTCTTTCTCAACCCAGTCCTCAGGGACCTGCAGACATTGCATATTTTTGCTCCCTCTCAGCTCCCAAAAACATGGACTGTCTGACAGGGACCTGGGAGGGAGCAGAAACATGGACTGTCTGACAGGGAACTGGGAGGGAGCAGAAACATGGACTGTCTGATAGGGAACTGGGATGGAGCAAAAACATGGATTGTCTGATAGGGAACTGGGAGGGAGAAAAAACAGGGACTGTCTGATAGGGAACTGGGAGGGAGCAAAAACATGGGATCAGGTTGGAAAAACTGACCTAGAATGTTGCCCAATTAAATATTGCCAGGCCCTGGCTCATCTTAACAAATGAAAAAAAAACCTCTCAACATAAAATCTTGTCCTGTAATGGTTCACCAGCCATAATTTTGAACAGAACTCTGGTCGTCTAATCTGCCATGGCATAGAGGGTTTAAATCAGCCAGGGTGAATGACTGGACAGTGCGGCGGTGTGGCAATAATCGAGTCATATAAAATTGGAAAGAACCTCCATCCATCCATTTTCCAACCCGCTTATCCTACTGGGTCACAGGGGGTCCAGAGCCTATCCCGGAAGCAACGGGCACAAGGCAGGGAACAACCCTGGACGGGGGACCAGCCCATCGCAGGGCACACTCACACACCATTCACTCCCACAGGCACACCTATGGGCAATTTAGGAATGCCAATTAGCCTCAGCATGTCTTTTGACTGTGGGGGGAAACTGGAGTACCTGGAGGAAACCCCACGATGACATGGGGAGAACATGCAAACTCCACACACATGTAACCCAGGCAGAGACTCGAACCCAGGTCCCAGAGGTGTGAGGCAACAGTGCTAACCACTGCACCACCATGCCACCCCTGGAAAGAACATAAAAATTGTAAAAGATAAATGATGGGTTCAAAATGGGAAAAATCTCAGTGATCATGATTTAATTCCTGGTGTGCAGCTATGCAGCACTGAACACTGCACACAGTGAAACACTGACTGGCATGTGAGCACCCAACCACAAGTTGGGGTACAGTACAGATAGCGAGTATTAGACTGACTTCCACAGCAGGTAGAACAGAGAATGATACTATGACAGTCTCTGGTATCCAATTTATCTTTTTTCAAAAGCATGCCTAGAGACAGACAGTGAGATAGCAAAGAGAAGCACCCAGTCAGAAAGGAGTCAGCCCTAAGATCTCAATCCATTTGTTGTTTGTTAGACAAGAACAAAGCAATAAAATTTCTTTCTAATTTTGGCCCAAATTTATACTATCACATTTTTGTGTATTGATTTAATATTTTTATTTCTATTCAATAATCATTGTCTTATTTCCCAAAGACACAGCATTGTTCATATATTTCCCACCTTGAAACCTTTCTTGGTGTACTGTATGCCTTCTGACAGTGTGCTGCTTTTTGAGAGCAGCTGTGCATGGCGCTTGTGCCTCAGTGTAAATGAGAGGCGGTGCCTAGGGCGGCCTCGGGGGGGGGTCCGTTAGCATTTATGCAGAGCTCGGAGCAGCGGGCCAACATACACACCCCCAGGGAGCCCTATTCCTCAGAATCTGTCACCTATGCCTTTTTAAATCCTTGTTAGTTTCCTTGCATATCCATCCATCTTCCATGACTGCTTATCCAGTACAGGAGCATTTTTAGCACAAGCCACCCTGGACAGGATGCAAGTCCATCACAGGGCACCAGGTAGAGACGTCCTGGGCCACCATCCAGGGACACCATCTAGTTTTATTGCTCTGGTGAAATATTGTGCTGATACTGTGTTTTATGGACATTTGGTGTTTTTACCTGTAATACTAACATACATCTGATGCATGACAGACATCACACACTTACAAATGGAAGTTCACACAGAGGCGTACATTATATGCTAACCCACTGACTATACATACACAAATACAGGCAGCACACATGATCGGATGTACTGAGCATATAGGGCATGTTTGTGTGTCTCCGTTTGTTTAGTTTCAGTACACTATTTATCAGTTTTACAAACCTGATATGGTCAGTTTTCCCATCCAGCTTCCAGTCACAGGGAAGCCTGCCCCAGTACGAGGAGAAAACCAGTGCTGTGTTCAAGTCTACCTTAGCTGAGTCCAAGTCACGGATGATTCAACAGGAGGGTGAAACTGACACACGACTGTGTTCTTTGCCAGAGCTGGGTCACTGAATCCGAGGGCAAATCCGGAAAAACCCAAGTTCAATTCTGAACTATAAATCTATAACTAAAAACTGAAGACTAAACAAATGCATCAAATTTTTACATTTTAAATATTTCATTTTAAATGACCAATAACTAAGGAATAATTATTTTCTAATAAGAAATAAGTAATTTGTGAAACACAAAGGTAACAGAAACATGGCTCCACTGCATCTTGTAGTAATTATTAATGGCATTATAATATAACTGTATCCTGCTGAACACATGTACAATTGGTTCTGGAACCAAATAATATGCATGAAACAATACAAATTTTTGTAACAACCTTAAATGAAATGTTTTGTAGTTTTCTTAAAAGTGCATATAATGAGATAAAGATTCTCAGTGGCAGATCTGCTACAATACATAACACATTAAGTATGATATCTGTGACCGCTGGGACTCGCTGCACTTCAGCAACAACGTACTGCTTTTGAGAAAGACAAGTGCTGTGAGGGGTAGCAGGGAAGTGCAGTGATTAGCACTGGACCTCATACCTCTGGGATCTGGGTTCAAGTCTCTACCAGGGTTCTATTGGTGTGGAGTTTACATGTTCTCCCCATGCCATCATGGTGTTTCCTCCAGGTACCCCGGTTTCCCCCCACAGTCCCAAAACATGCTGAGATTAATTGGAGTCGCCAAATTGCCCATAGGTGTGTATGTGTGAGTGAATGGTGTGTATGTGTGAGTGAATGGTGTGTATGTGTGAGTGAAGGGTGTGTATGTGTGAGTGAATGGTGTGTATGTGTGAGTGAATGGTGTGTATGTGTGAGTGAAGGGTGTGTATGTGTGAGTGACTGGTGTGTATGTGTGAGTGAATGGTGTGTATGTGTGAGTGAATGGTGTGTATGTGTGAGTGAATGGTGTGTATGTGTGAGTGACACGTGTGTATGTGTGAGTGAATGGTGTGTATGTGTGAGTGAATGGTGTGTATGTGTGAGTGAATGGTGTGTATGTGTGCCCTGCGATGGCTTGGTGGCCCATCCTGGGTTGTTCTCTGTCTTGCACCCATAGCTTCTGCGATAGGCTTCAGACCCCCCACAAACCTGCACAGGACAAGTGGTTTCAGAAAATGGATGGACAGACAAGTGCCAAGGGGATGATGATCCCACCCGCTGTGGGTTTCTGAGTGTCATTCTTCCCATCTCTACCTGAAAAAGTCGCCTTAATGAATCTCACCTGACTCTGATTGGGCTGGTTTTCTCTTTAGGGAAAAGTTGTTTTTGACCCTGGACACCCTGTTGCTTCCGTCCCATTTACCTCACACCCCAAACCTGCCCATATATCCACATACATACCAAATAAATAAATGTACAGATGAAAATAAGACAGTGGTGAAGTGTGTTTTAGTAATTCAGTTGCATATTAATAAT
>JAODLC010000050.1:10875857-10886590 GCA_026781145.1 Hippopotamyrus pictus
CCCACCCCCCCCCCCCCCCCCCCCCCCCCCCACCATCGCCGCCACTTACAGACACACTGCTTACATTATTTACTCTCCCCTATTATGCCTTTCTTCTAATACTGCAGGTTTGTTTATATATTTACCAATAGCGCTCCCCTCACATGTGCACATTCTGGGGGATCAGCATTAGTGTTGATTCAGATTTACTTTACCTAGCGCTAGTGCTGTTATCCAGTATGACAGGTTGGTCTCACTCCCACCTCATTCCCTCTTTTTCACCTTTGAGACACAGAGAGAGATGGAGTCGGCCATTAAGACGTTGGTGAGCGTCTACCTAAAATCAGCCAAGGGCAAGGACAGCCTGGGAGAGAAGGACTTCCAGAACCTTGTGAAGGGCAAGCTGAGCAACATCATGACGGTGACTGCAGTTTCTGCTCAATGAATGTCATTAGTGCTAAATGCTAAACTGTGATCGATAGTAAGCTTAAGGAGACTGCCACTGCTGGGGTAACACTGCCATTCACTGAAGAAACCGCCATTCACAGTGAGAGGAATGAATGCTTGCTTTATATGCAGTAGCAGTGTACCCATACTAGATAGCACTGAATCACAGCTTATTTAAAAAATGTGTTGGCGACCACTCTTTATATTGAATTCTAAATCCGAAGGCTGAATTTTATTAGCAAGGAGTATCTAAACAATCTGGAGCTGTTTCTTTTTTTTGGTAACTAGTTTGAACTCGGAAGTCCTAATAGAGCTGAATTTGGTTGTAAATCAAAACAAATAAAAATGAATTCGATTTACAGTGTATTTGAAAACTGGGGTCCTGGTGTATATGTATCTGGTACTGATATTGACAGGAGCAATTATTAGGGTGCTGTACTGAGGCCAAAAACTCATCTTTTGCCCTTCTCAGGACACGGACAGCAAGGACGCCATTAAGGAGATGCGCCAAGGGCTGGATAGCAATGCAGACGGCAAGGTCAGTTTCCAGGAATACCTGACCCTGGTGGGCTACCTTGCCAACACTCTGAGCGACCAACGCACCACCAAGGAGACACCAGCAGCAGAAGGAGAGCAAGAAGAAGCATCATAGATTCCCTCAACTGGCTTTATCCATGCACAGCATAGCACTCTGTTAGCACACACCATGTGACTGCACCCTCACGCCATACACACCCACCATGTGACGACACCCTCACACCATACACATCCACCATGTGACGGCACCCTCACACCATACACACACACCATGTGACCGCACCCTCACACCATACACACCATGTGACTGCACCCTCACAGCAGCATACACCATGTGACCACACCCTCACAGCAGCATACACCATGTGACCACACCCTCACATCAGCATACACCATGTGACATCGCCAGGTCATAAGCACACGCCATTACTGTCCGCAATTACGATCATACGAGTGCACTCATATAACACTATATGCCACCATATATTCACTATGACACACAACAATTAGCAATCCTTTCTAACCATAACACAAACCACTTAGCAAACATACACTACAGCATTGTGCATAACATTAATATATGTTTAATCCATCTCTCTGCTATGACTTAAACTTGCATGCTTGTATGTTCTTAACTCACTTTTTTTTTTTTTTTTTTTTTTAACTATTCTGTAATTTTAACAGTAATGCCCTTAAACATTCTATTATGAACATTATACTGAGACACGACTCAGCTCTCCTTACCACACAATGTTACCCAGCTCCTGGAAGGATAAACATTTAATACCTGTACAGGTACATTGACATGCTGACAGCTGTAGTATTTGATAATTGTATAGCTACATCGTCAGGTGACAGCACTGGTATTTAATAGCTGTACGGATGCTGCAGCATGCTGACAGCACTAGTATTTAATACTTGCATGGATACTGCAGCATGCTGACAGCACTACTATTTAATACCTGTATGGATACTGCAGCATCCTGGCAGCACTAGTATTTAATACCCGTGTGGCTGCATCCACATGCTGACAGCATTAGTGTTCGGTACCTGTGCACACATTTACACGACAGTCTACTCTTTGCACACTTTTTAAACGCCTTTCAATTAGCAACAGATAAAGACTTGGAATATCAGGTGTATGACATCCCATCCATGTAAGGAACGGGGGGTGAATTATTTAAAGGCGAGATGGAATGAACACCAGAAAGCCAGTGCCCTGGACACCTGGAGGCCTGGCGTGGGCGGTGGGGGTGTGTGTGACCAGGACAGCCCCGCCCACCGTGCTGGCTGGTACGCCCACCTTACGCCTCGGTGCCCCCGCTGGCACGTCATCACAATACTGTGTATGTAGAGGTAGCGTTAGGCGGTGTGAATCCCGGAAACACGGTGGGCTCCCGCGTATGTGAAAGGCACCACACGCAGACTGCTTCCTGTAAAAATAGATACATGTAAAATAATGACGTTTTAAGTTGTGTTGCTGTAAAGCATCTGCCAGGGAAATAAACAATTGAAATAACTTTATCCTTTATTTTCCTGTTTAAGTGTACTAATGATGCTGCTCATTAAACAGAATTATAATTTCAATTCAATTCAATTAGTGGGAGGGGCTAATTCAGCACCTGCTTATATTCCTGCTGCTTACCCAATAGAGGGCTGCATGGCAAATTAAATATGCAGTTGATATATGTGCATGTGAGGCTTTCTCACAAAGAAGACTCAGCATTCGCAGACATTTGTGTCGTATTACTTTGAATGTGAAGCGATGATAGCTGAAATATGGCCCTGTGTCTCGGGGTTGGCACAAGTCACACGTCCTGGGATGGGCGGCAGGATTTGGGCCCTGATTCCACAGCTGCACTTTGCATTTACTCCCTGTTTCTCTCGGTCTCCTTCAGATACTTCAGTGTTTTCCCCAAGACCAAATAAATGTGTTAAAGCAAATTGGTTTCTGAACTGGCCGTCATATGTGAGTGTTTGCACTGTGATGGTCTGGCGCATTTCCATAGAGTCCTCTACCCCTCCTGGGATTGGCTCCAGGCCCATGGTGGTTCTGTTCTGAATAAGCAGATGGAAGGATAAGGATTACACCAGAGAGAAAGTTCCATGCATTAAAGAGCATAATAATACAGTATGTATGCTGTGCATCCCCGTGTATGATTGCATGCAATACAATGCTGTATGTGTGCCACTATGGAGGGTTGTGTTTGCACCGATGATGCCTGGTGGGTCTGCATCAGGATGCTTCACTTACTCAGAACTTTACGAAGGTTTCATTCTTAATGACACAATATGATTGTTGTTGTGAGGAAATAGCAAATCTGAATTGCTGACATGGACCAGCTGAGCTCATCTGAGTAACATCCTCCTGGAGGACACTGAAGAACGAGTCTGGTATGGTCCACTTAGTCCCATATGGAACAGTGTTTTCATAACATCACTTTTTCAAGCTGGGTTTCTCAAACAGGTAAGTGTACACAAGCATTTTAGTTTCTTTAAACACTTGCTGCTTTTAATATCTGTGTCTTGCCCATTTGGCAACCACATTCTCACCATGTTCCTGCAAGTGAACATATACTATATGGACAAAAATATTGGGACACCTAACCTTTACAAATACAGGAAATTTTACTGCATTCAATTTTAAACCCATAGACATCAATATGGAGCTGGCCCCCCTTTGCAGCTATAACAGCTGCCACTCTTCTGGGAAGGCTCTCTATAAGTTTAAGGAGTGTGTGGGAGGCTTTGCCCACTCATCCTGAAGAGCATTTGTGAGGCCAGGTTCTAATGCTGGACATGAAGACCTGCCTCACAATCTCCATTCTAATTCATCCTAACAGTGTTTGTTGGGTTGAGGTCATGGCTCTGTGTGGGCCAGTCAGTTTCTTCCACACCAAACTCACCCAACCATGTCTTTATGGATCTTGTTTTGTGCACTGGGGCACAGTCAATTATGGAACAGAAAAGGGCCTTCCCCAAACTGCTCCCACAAAGTTGGAAGCATAGAATTGTCCAAAATGTCTTGAGTTTTAAGAGTTACTTTCACTGGAACTAAGAGGTCTAGCCCAACCCCTGAAAAACAACCCCATACCATTATCCTTCCTCCACCAAACATTACAGTTGGCACAACGCAGTCGGCCATGTATTGTTCTCCTGGCATCCACCAAACTCAGACTCGTCCATCAGACTGCCAGACAGAGAAGCGTGACTCATCACTCCACTGAACACATTTCTACTGCTCCTGAGTCCAGTGGTGGTGAGCTTTGCATCACTTCACCTGACGCCTGTGCTTATTGATGTGAGGCTTGCATGCAAACGCTCCACCATGGAAGCCCATTCCATGAAGCTCCCAACACACAGTGTCTGTGCTGGAGTTAATGTCAAAGGAAGCTTGGACTTTGTTATTGAGTCAACAGAGAATTGGAACCTTCTACACACTATGAACCTCAGCACTTGGCAATCCTGCTCTTACTTTATGTGCTCTGCCACTTCATGGCTGAGTTTATGTTGTTCCCTAAATCCTTCCACTTTTCAATAATACCACTTAACAATTGACTGTGGAATATCTAGCAGGGAAGATATTTCATGAACTGAATTACTGCAAGAGTGGTATCCTGTGACACTACCATGCTTGAATTCACTGAGTTCTTCAGAGTGATCCATTCTTTTCCAAATGTCTGTAAACCTGACTGCATGACTAGGTGCTTGATTTAATACACCTGTGGCAATGAATCATTCTGAATTCAAGGATAAAGATACATATAGTGTATCTGTAAGTGTACATCCTCACTGTAAAGGTCACCTTAGTGTAGTCAAGTACTATGTAGTAGGCTGTTGCACTGCAGAGCTGTTCCAGTGTTTGTAGGGTAGCTCTGTAGCTCTATGTAGGCCACAACACTGGTACACTGGTTCTCACAAACGCAGACAAAATGCCCTGGCATGCTTCCACCAGAGCTAAAGTCTTCGCCCAACCAGAACACCATGGTGTTGGCTTCACCTTCCCAGCTTGAGTGGACAGAGCCGGGGTCACATGCCGCATGCCTAATAATGAGGTAATGAAGGAGCAGGAAAATGTCCAGGACATTCCCCCACCTGATACATGACCCCCGGTGTGTCTCAGTTGGGTTGTTGCGTCACCAAAAGGAGAAAGGTAGACCAGGGGGGAAAGGACAAGTGGGGATGGTAATGGAGATTTGGAGGGTGAGGCGAGGTGGGGGGGAGTTGATATTTAAGCCACAGACAGATTCTCCCCTTCATCAGTCTTCCTCCCTCTCTCTCTCTCTCTGCGACAAACAAAGGCGGCATTGCTCCCTCACCAACCAGGTAAGAACGCGAGGGGGCCGCCGTCCCCGTCCTCCACGGGCTTCTGACCTTGTCTGCCGATCCAAGAATTTCTATTCATTTTCCTTACGGTTTTTTTCTAATACTGAGGTAGAGAAAACAACAGCTGTCAAAGTAAAGCAGAGACATGCTGAAGCCATGAGCCGAGATCAAGCGTTTAGCTGGACACACATGACAGACAAACCTTTAACTGGTTTTGCAGTTAATCCCTGAGTAACACTTTATGTATTTTTCATACGAATCTATGAAATATAAACATTAAAAGAAGGTGCAAGTGACGATTGTGTTTTTTTTAATTATCCTTGGTGCAGTTCCTTGATATTCTTTAGGGGCATTGCAGTATGTTGTATTATGTTTATTTGCTACCCTTGTTGTCACTGTGTGGCATACTGTTAGTGTCTTGCCTGTAGTATTCTTCTTTCGCCATTGTGTGTGTTTTGGGATATAGGAAGTATTTAAAAAAAACTCTTAAAAGCATCCTAGGACACTTGGCAGGGACAACAAAGCATTGTGAATTTGGGATTCCCATGACAACGACTAACACATTGACAACAGCATACATTCAGTGGTGTCAAGGGTGTGAATGAAAGGTGTCTACAGTTGTATTTCTGGTTCTCTTCTTCATAATCATTTGATAGTGAGGATACTGTTTTTTTTCCTGGTGCACACAAAAAATTTCACCATTAGAGACAATGCTTTTCTTCATTTATTACATGATGACTGCATTCCAAACCCAGCTGTAGTATTTTTTAGCACAGGTACCTGTGACTAGAAGGAGATGTTTTTATGGATAGTTGAAGAACAAAAGAAATACAAGATTTTATTGTTAGTATGCTTCATCATTTAAGTTTGGTTAGCTAAGTAGCTGTGTGGTCAGGCATCAGTAAGTCACAGATAGGGTTTGATCAGGCCCAGTAAGCAACGCCACCACTTTTACTTGTTGCATGATCATCGATGACAGGATCGTCTGCAAGTGTCCATAGCTGGATTTGATTTTCATTGTATTGTCTGCATTGTTCCTCCTAAACTCCTGCCCAGCATGTCCAGCACAGAGCCCACCACCAGCCTGGAGAGTGCAATGCAGCTGATGATCCAGACTTTCCACAAGTACTCAGGGAATGAGGGGGACAAGTTCACCCTGAGCAGGGGAGAGCTGAAGGAGCTCCTCACGGCGGAGCTGGGCAACTACCTGGGGGTGAGTGACCTCACAGACACACAAGCGTATTAACATGGGGCACACAGGCTAATGCTAATGCGCACCAATGCACATCGTTCATCACTCACTGGCACACTCACAGCCCGGCTCTGCCCATCCATCCCCAGAATGCCCAGGACAAGGACGCAGTGGACAAAGTGATGAAGGACCTGGACGCCAACAATGACGGTGAGGTGGACTTCACAGAATTCGTCATCCTGGTGGGCGCGCTCACTGTGGCCTGCAACGACTTCTTCCAGGACAAGCCTGAAAAGAAGGAGTGAAGGGGCGGGGCTTGGAGGGGAGGAGAGGCTGGATAGGTCGTCTGGGCTACACTTAAATATTTCAATCAGAAAACAGTATGAGAAGGAGGCGGAAAAGTACCACGTTTCCACAAGGACTCACCCCTCTGGCAAGTGATATTAGGGGAATGAGGAGTAGAGTGTGGGGGAAGATGCCTCAGTCATTCCCAAAGAAGACCCACCCACCATTCCTACGAAATTTGAATCTTCAGGCTGGCTAGAAGCACGACTGGAGTAGCATCAGCACATTAGCACAAGGAACGGGAATGTTTGGAGATCCAGCTAAATAGCTGGATTTTTGTTTTTTTGCTAAATCTGTCATGGCCATTTCTGTTTATTTAAAATGTTATAGCCTTGTACGAAATTATCCAACTGTTCCTCCTCATTAGAATAAACATGGATTTTAACCAACTTGCTTTATTACACTGTTCTGATCTTTTTGACCGAATTTCTCTTTATTTATACAAACTCCCAACTTCCTTTTTTGGGGCAGCATAATATTAATATGCAAATATCTCATAATGGCAATGGACCAACTTCATAGGTGTACCATAGGCATCAACTTAGCATAAACAGGCATTAGATTAACATGGATTTGCAATCTGCAGAAGTTAAAATCCAGTTACAGAGAAACAAATGTGATATAACCGCAGTGTATATTAACATTTGAAGACATACATAGAGAAGAGATCAGTATCCAGAGACAGATATTTGTTGTGAACGAACATAAAAGCAGTATTAGCTGACATGAAACACATAAAAACATTATGGTCAATATGTACACAAATGCTTAAGTGTATGATTACTGTGAAACTGAAGTAAATGTAGGTACCCATCAGTAACAGGAGAGGTGTTAAGTGACAGAAATGGAGGAGAGATATATGAAGGGAAGAGGAGATGGAGAAGAAAGTAAGAGTGAGGTGGACTTGGCAGAGCAGAGTGGACTAAAATGAGCCAAAAGACGGTGAGAGAGCAGATAAGCAAGTCAGCAATCAGCAGAGACTAATGAAGTATGAGAAGAGCTTAGAAGCCCTGATGTGAAAGGAAGACGTCTTCAAAATGCTGATGTTAAAAAATACACCAAACTGCCAAATGTCAACTGTTTGACCTTAGTGCCACTGAGGTGAACAATGTCCATTGGACGTCTGTGAGTGTATGTCTGGTACAGACACTGCTTTGTTGACTTGTAATATACCCATACTGCTAAAAACATAGATATGACAACAGAAATGTCCTACTGATACACCAAACTACACTAATCCATTGATGCTTATCTGGCTGCTTACACTTTTGTTGCTAGCATAGGTGTCAGTCAAGCAAGACAGGAAGGTAGGTGACTATTATAGTGGGGTGTATGTTTCTGTTAAAAGATGTGCATAGAAAGAAGTGATTTTCTAATTTCAGATAAGCAGTATTCACTATTCAGTATTCCTGTTTGGCTTGTGTTCTTTTTTTTTTAAAAAAAAAAATTAAAAAAAAAAAAGACAGCTTAAAGTATGGGGTATTCTGAAACACGCTACTTTCATTAGTAAAACTAAATAGTTCCTAAAGTTTATACAAATTTACTAATGTTTTCATCAAACAAAATTATTTGATTTGACAATCCTTTGCATCAGTCCAGTTCTACAGGAGTCCTAACTGCCACCCCCCACTCCAACCGGCATTGGTCGTTAGCTGTGTCCATCTGTGTGGCACGGCTTGTATTGGTCAGCCGGGCAAGTGGGGGAGAGTCTTGGTAGTGTAGTTCTGCAGGAGAGGCTGCACGAACATGCCAATGGTGCCAAAGATGCAGACGAACACAAAGATCCAGAGGAAAAGGCGGTCGATGACCATGGCAACATACTTCCAGTCCTCACTGACCTGTGGGTGGCAGGAGACGTAAGACACAATGTCAATATGCAGAGATGTGTGCAATTACAGAGAGGTGAGGTCAGGAAAAGATCACTAGCCACTCATACACCAACACAGCTAAACATATACAAGCTGCTAAAGCTAATGATTATTTGCAGTACAACAATAACTCAATTCAAAAAAGGAAAATGCTGTTTATCAATTAGGGTTTCAGTTGTCTCACTGGCCGATTCGCTATAAACAATCTTCTGACAGCTAACATTTCTCTGTTTGACATTCAGTACACAGCTATGGATGTCTGGAAGGACATATGGCTCATAGCACGGTCAGGAATCCCGCTTGGTCAATTACAGTGTGACGGGATGCAGGATTTATTTTCACGCCATCAATTGAGCTGCTTGGCTCCAGCCTGCTTCTCATTAGAGTTGGCTTTCGTGGTTCTCTTTAACTCCTCATAGACCTGGACCAAACATCTGCTCTTGTTCTGGGGCAGCCTTTACAAAAATTGAGATACAAGAGATTAATTATGAATGTGCTTTAGAAAGACTACAAAAACATGTGATGTCTAGGAAAACCATCTTCCCTCCCTAATACTTTTGAATAATTTTTGGATGACCTGAGGATTAAAACTGAATCCATGACTGTACTTCAATATTCAGAAGCCAGACAATAACAGTGGTCATGGTGAAATCCAGGAACAAACAGATCTCTTTGGTCAATGATGTAACACTACGATAGATAATTTAGGTGTCCTCAATTCCCCTATGATTTCCTCACCCTCAAAACATAAACTTAAATCTCAATGGAATGATATTATATATTACCACTATGGAATCTTGTACTTCGAATCAATAGTCTCCAGACCAATCAATACCTAACCAATTATAGTGGTCAGGATTGCAGGGGGGCTGGAGCTTATCCCAAGCAGCATAAGGTTGGGGTTGCCAACCTATTGATCACCACGGACTGGTTTACGTTGTGGAAAAATTTCACAGACCAGTAAAACTTGTCAACTGGGGGATTGCTGCTGGCAGCGGATAAATTAGCAGGACAGATTAACCATTTCCATCCACACAATAAATTGCCACTTTATGCTAAGTCGTCAGATCACTGTACTGTTCACACTACAGAACTTGATGTCTTGTAATTGGGAATCTTGTAGACATTGTGGTTTTCATACTACATGATTGATCAGTGGTAGGGGATAACAAATTACATGATGTTTCACCAGAAGGAATCCCCAACAAAGCTGTCTGGCCTCCAAATTATGTTTTGTCATGAAAACACACATGAGAAGACTGCAAGCAGACTTTTGCTGTAAGCTTACTGATGTTGTACAACTCCACTCCCGCGTTTCCTCTTACACCATGCCTTGTGCTCTCATTGGCTGTAGCTGCATTCATTGCCAGTCCTAACTGGGTGACCAAGCTAGCAACTCCTAAATCATCCCTTGCTTTTTTCATATTACTCGCATCCGACTAATCTCCTGTTCAAACTACACATCTCGGAACAAACACGGTTGCCTCCACAAACATGATGTTGTTGTGTGTTGCTGCTTTATATTTTAGCAGATTTGAAGCGAGATTCTTTTTTCCGAGAGACAAACAAACAAGAAACATGAACTAGTCAAACCACATTAAAAGCTTTATAATATTTTAGTAGATCCATAGCGATATTCTTTTTTCGAGAGGCAAACAAACTACAAACAAACCAAAGACACTAACAAGTCTGGTAAAAGTCTGATACTGCATGCTAAGTTACTGTTCACGATCATGATATAGTATTCTCTAAATTGAGCACGTGCCTTTACATTTGTAACTATTAATACATTTAACAAAAACAACATTCTTTAATATTTATTAAATAGAATTTGAAGTACGGGGCTATAGCTTTGAACTGGAAACGGATGGAATAGTCCAGGGGTAGCCAATCTTATACACAAAGGGCCAGTGTGTGTGCAGGTTTTTGGGGTAACCTTTAGGTCAGCTGTTCAAACCCAGATGTGAGGACTCTTCAGCCAATCAGTCCTCTAATTAGTAATATAATTAGAGAGTTGCAGCGAAAACCCGCATACACAC
>JAODLC010000050.1:11090356-11113927 GCA_026781145.1 Hippopotamyrus pictus
GATAGTGTTGAAAGCACTGGAGAAGTCAAAAAACATGACTCTCACAGTGCTCCCTGCCTGCTCTAGGTGAGAGAGGGCTCGGTGCAACATGTAGATGACAGCATCATCCACCCCGATTCCAGACCGGTATGCGAACTGCAGGGGGTCAATCGCTGAGCTCACCAGTGGGCGAAGGTGGTGCAGCATGAGCCTCTCCATGGTCTTCATCAGATGAGAAGTCAAGGCCACACTTGTTGGATTCAATTAATTTTATTATGACAAGTGGTTGCATTAATTAATATTAAGTTCACTTAATTTAAAAATGTAAGTATTCTACACTAAAAGAAAATGCTACATAAATGTAAGTAGAGTTTATTTTTTTTAATTACTTCAGCAACACCCATGTTCTACTTAAATAGGTTGTTATTAACTTATACAAGTAAACTCAACATATTAAAAATACATTTATCTGAATTATTAACTTATATAAGATATTAATGTAATTTCAGTAAACAGGCAAAATGCAGAACATAAAAAATATTTTATTATATTAGTGCAAAATAAGCAACTTACTGCACTGGTATTACACAGGTGTTTCCATTCTACATTAAAAAAAAACCTTATAAAAACACAGAGCTTATAAAAGGACAGTACTGTAACACTTGATATGTACAGTTTTCAATGCAGGAATGTGGCATCAACACCATACTTCCTTTTTAAATTCAAACTGTCTATAAAACATTACATAACTCAAAAATGATGACATATTTTTTTAAGAAAACATATACCATCAAAAACCACCATTTAGCAAACCTACAGTCCCATATTTTTGTTCTTTAACCCAAGGACTTTGGGCGAAAACTTGTCCCCACCCAAACTGCAGGAGGACCTTTTGAATAAACTCAAAGTAGTGTCATAGGCCTTGTGGGTGGGTTAAGTTCAGTGCATAGATTCAAGATCTGTTTATTGTCAATACAACAATATACGCAGTATACAGTGTATTGAAATGCCGTTCCACACAGATGACACCCAGCATCAAAGCACAGACCCTGGCTAAAGAGCCAATGTCCTCCAGAACGATTATTCCTTTAACAAGTATTCCAATATCTGTAGAAGTTCTGGTCACTTCTTCCTCCCTGTTACTGATGTACACACCCATGGTGGTTTTCCGTAGTTCTGTCAGGACATCTTCTCCTTGGCAATTCTGTATATTTTAATAGAAATACACAAAACAACCTTAATTTTGCCTCAAGGTACAGGCTTAAAACCTGCTGGGTTAGGCTAACTAGATTTGGTTTGACTGCTAAATTCTTTCCTTGTTATTACATTATGGCCATTTAAGCCAATATTTACAAGACTGAGATTTGAGCCAATTTCCTCCATGTATGATTTATGTTCATACTATCAATGGAAGCCTAGCAAGCTCTGTTTTCTGTTACAGAAAACTGAATATACAGTACACTTTCTGGCCACTACTTGACACAGATATCTTATCAGGCAATCACACGGTGGCAACTCTGCGCATTTTGATATGTAGACATTGTCAACAACCTGCTGAAGTTCAAGCCGAGCATCAGAATGTGGAAGAAAGATGATGTGACTTGGTGCCAGGCAGGCTGATCTGAGTACTTCTGCTGAGTTTTATTTGCATTACTATAACTTATGTACATACACTATTTTAGTTTCCTTGGTTGACTTATTATAAACTCTTTGATGAGATGTCGATCATCGTCACGCAGGTAAAGGCAGAGTGCCTTGAGGATTGTTGTTTTCTTAAGGTCAACACTGGTAGCCTATAATTAATCATTACAGTTAGGAATGAAACACTTTTATATTTATATACACACACAGTCACATACACACACACATACATACACACACGAGAAATTACATTAGGTAATACTGCCCCCCAAAAATATAAATATTTTGAAAAGCCTGTTTTTTACACTACAGCCCCAAATCAGGGTTAGGGTTAGCAAACTGAGGCTAGGGTTAGGGTTAGAAAAAGTATGGCATTTTTAGGCATCAACATGTACCCCAAACTTTTTTTTTTCCAGCATTCTCGGATTCCAAGCCAGCATACCGCATAATGTATCTTTTATGAACTGCATGTTAAAAGGGCCAGTTTGTCATCCATTGCACAGAATGTGTACTAACCTAAAAAATCTGCCTAGATGCATGCTGAATCTCGACTGCCTACCACGATTTTGACCAGGTCTCACTTTTGTAACAAAAATCATATCTGTTTAGGAAACCTTCAGGAGCACACTGAACTCAAGTCTCAAAAAAAGTCTGATTTAGGTAAGTTTCTGTTACACAAAGGCAATAATATTTATGCAAATTATTTAGATAATTCACATAAAATCAAAACAGACAAATACACTAATACGTTTGTTTACAATACTTAAGTGAGAATTTATTCCTTCATAACTGCTGCCATGCCTAACATGTATAGCCCAGAAAAGACAAACTTTATATCACCACAATAAGTGACAAATTATTGAACATCCCCCAAATGCATTAACCCACAACGCTCAGCATTTGGAAATATACTATCTGCAGATCAGAAAATTTTGCTTTGACAATATATCTGTTATAATGCATTAATATATACTTCATATTCTATTTTACAGTAGGACAGAGAAGCCAAAAGAATGTAAGATTGATGAGCATGACTAAATCATATTGAGTAAAAGCAGGTATTTTAACAATCTTTGCAAAGTTCTCAGGAAAAAAGTGCATGTTGTAGGTACCTAGTCCTTCCATCATCAAACTGGTCATCCTAGTCAGGGGGAACCTGGAGCTCACCAGAGAGCGGCACAACAGTCTGTCAGAGGGCACACGCTATAGGCGATTTAGGGATCGTCTTTGGCCCCCAGGTGGCATTCGGAGTAGCCGACACAGAGAGCACATGTAAACTCAACAGACACAGAGCAGAGGTGAGCTTCATACCCCCAAACTCAAACAAGTACCCCCAAACTTTCACCAGTGTGGGGTGTGCTTAATTATAAATGTTTTCTGACCGGCTTCTGAAATGGGACACATGCACACATATCATTAGAGTACTCTGTAATATATTGCAGATCAGATTCAAGTTTATTGCCATCATACAAAGTACAAGTACAATGCTAATGAAATGCAATGAAATTAAATGCAGTATTTCCCAGGCTGTAGGTCATGTTGTGTTTCCTGCGTGTACTTCCTGTTACCTGCATCACTTCCTGTACTTCAGTGTCACTTTCTGGAAAACGAAAGGGATGGCCAAGAGGTTCCCCACGAAGAGGCCACTGAAATCCACTACGCCTCTCTCGGTCATCAGAACTGGAGGGACAGGCCATTTATGCAAGAGAGACAGCGTTATGTCATCTACTCTACTGTGGTGAGGAGAGTTGGGAATTAGTTACAGATGTGATGTTGCAAGCGTGTACCAGCCTTGAGTGCTCTCATACTGTCTGGTTCACTTGCAAATAAAGAAAAGGCAGAAGGATGTGAGACCAAACTTTTGTCTGGGAAGCCACCTCTGAGAGCGCAGGGGGTGTCAAAGTGCTGCCAGGGTGGGGGGCAAATATACATACAGCTTTTTAGTTTGTTTTTTTATTATTATTATTCTGTGCATGTGCTGCTTCCTCTTTATGCTAAACAAGAAGCATTTTCCCTTTCATGTTGCGAGAGAGAAATATGAACGGTAACTGCAAAAGCACCTGCTGTCACCCTGTGGGTTGACGTTGTTTGAAAATGCCCACAGCCTGTCGTGTCACATGGACATGAAACCACGTCATACACGTCTTTGCATGCACTTGGATGGCAAACACGCAGTTTCAATATATTTCTTTTTTGTGTCAAACTGAAATATTTTTATTTTTCTTAAATTTTAAATCAAAGCATTTGAAAAGAAAGTGGCAACGTCTTTGTGGCCAAAGGTCTCGCTGCTTCGGTGCATCCCGGTGTTGGCTGGTGAAAAGTTAAATTATCGGTTTTCAGTTGTCTTCTCTTCCTGTTAAGCGACCATTTCTGCACATTGGTCAAGAATGTCAGAGCTGTCCAGCGTGGTGCGTGGCCTGTGCAAAACGTTTGCCTTCAACAGCACATTAACATGTTTCTTGATATAAGTCAAGAAGTGCACTTGTGAAGGTTTGGTCAGATAGTGACTTTAACTCATACACACAGACAGTTTCAGCTGTGATATTATTATAGGAGCAGCACAGGAAATCCAGATATAAGCAAGACAGCTGTTTTCTCACATTTTCAGGGTTGTGGTTTAGATTACTGTCCCAGGTGTGTGTGTGTGTGCGTGTGTGTATTGGGGGGGGGGGGGGGGTTCTTCCTGTTTTATCCCACAGATGTGCGGTTTAGATAGTGTGCCCGGTGACTGACTGGCATCTATTTCAGAGTGTCCTCTGCTTCCTGGAATATGCTCTAATGCTCTAGCCTCACTGCAACTTAACACTACACGAAAACTGGGTGGGCAGTGGTGTTTCATACTACACAGACATAACATTTCATAACATACATGGCCAAAATGTCACAATTCCTTTGTTCGTTCATAATGCCCTGGATGTGTCAGTATTATTAACGAACAAACTAAACCGCACATCAGACACATTCGATCTCTGACATAACGAGAAAATAAATCGGTTCATGGCATCTTGGAAGGCGTGAAAATTCCAAAATATGTTTTGCTGTTTCGTAACATAACAGCGCCACATTTTGGAAATTTCATAGCCTTTTCGCGCTAAAGATCGATAGATTGATGACAGACGGATTCTTTTCGTTTGAACATCGTACCTCTCCCAAGAAGATGCGCACGTAGCCCGGACTCAGAAACACGCTTAGAAACATTGTAGTGATCGCATGGCGCATGCGCACAATAACCATAATAACAACATGAGATGCGGGATTCCAGGCGTGCAGAATCAGGCACTACACCTGTACTGTACTTCAGCTGGTAAACTTAGAAATGGTTTGCGACACCAAGGTTTTTGTTTAAAAAATTAGCTGTCTTATTTAGTGGTTGTATCATGCCGCTAGATTCGACCATCTTATATATGCGACCGATCTGAAGTGCCACGAAACCACCAAAAGTATGTACGTAGAAAACATATGCACGAACTCGAATGACGAGATCGGCGTGTGTGCAAAGCGGGAGTTGAAGGCGAAGTCCAAGAATATACTTAAAAAAATAATGGATATATTTGCATTATGTGCACTACATCCATGGGACGATTTTTGCATTTTTAAATACCTGTTTGCAGCTGTATTTTATTTTATGTTTCCAAATTTGCAGTAATTTACGAATCGCAGTCCACGAAAACGAAAGGTGACAGGCGTCTCCGAACACGCCACTGTCTTTGTGGGATGTAGTAATCCTTATTACACGTGCTTTCTGTGGGACATTACTGTGGTGGATCATCACTATAAAGTGTTAAACAAACTGATGCAATATTGGATGCACAAAAAGGACAGGCTTTCCAAACGCAAGCTCATATCGCACAAATACAAGAACGGAATTTTGAGGAGAGAGATGGATGACCAGCAGTATCGATTCCCCCACAGCGATAACGATAAGGAGTTAAAGATGAATGATCTACAACCCACGGTTGCTGGAGAATATTTCTGTAATGGTATACAGGTTGCAGTCTTAACTGTGTCCTTAGGTAAACTCATATTCGCTTGTGACTAAGAGTGTGTTTATGCTGTTTAATATGATTTATCCACATAGTAACTGTAATTGTTGATAACGCAGATGTTTATTAATAATTATACCTTATGTCCATGTTCCATACGCATGTATGTTTATTTTTGGCCTTGTTGGTATATCTTTTGATCTGTTTATGTTTTGTAATCGAAGATACTGGAGACCACATCACACAGGTCACCACTAAGAAGACTGGTGCAGGTATGTATCATTAGCAACGACGGTCACAACTGTCGCACTTACATGTTTTACTATCGCTCCTGGAGGCAGGATTACCAGTTTGCAGTTCTATAAATGGCCACAAGGGGGTATTTTGAGACATGTTAAAGTATTAGCGACACAGGAGAATCTATTGTTCACTGTCAATATCTGTACGGCGAATATATCCGTACATGCAATTAATTTGTGTCACATAAAAATATTGTAGTGAAAAAGTAAATTTTATATGCGTGATGGAATTGAGCTGTTGTAATTTTTCGGTGGATAAATGGTGGGGTGGGATGTTTAGGATTACTACATCGAATGTCATGCTGCTATGTTGTGATTGCAGTGCCCGTTTCAGTCAGTTTTTGCAAAAACTTAATGCAAAATGTGAAATAAATTCTAGGAATGAGGTTTAAGTCACTGTTCTGGATTTATTTAGAGGAAAAATAAAATCCCAGGTATTTATTGTATGAATTATTTTTCTTCTTTCTAGATAGTTTTGTGGAAGTTTATGAGACCGAGAACAAAGAGACAGATACAGAACGTGGTGAGGCACATAAAGCATATTTTCAAAAATTAAACTAATTATCTATGACACTTGACTACTTTTGGGAAAAAAAAACACGTTTTTATATGCGATACTTAAATGATGTTATTTGTACGCTGTGTATTTAACAAATAGGTCATAGTAGAGTTAAAAGCATTGCACTAGTAGCATTGTGAAATCTACTTAAATAACATTAAAACTTATAGATAGATTTTTGCAGGAACGTTTTGAGAAACGCGCTTTGGATTTGAACGTTAGTATCTTTTACCTACCCTAGATGTCTTGAACAACAAATGTATTTTACTGTTTTTCTACAGTAATGGCCACGGTAGTGATGGGACTCTGTGTTCTGATTCTGTTTGCTGCTCTTGTCTGCCTTTTCTTATGGACCAAAAGGAGAAGCAGACGCAAAGGGAATATACCATTCAGTAGTAAGTGTCGAGAAAGACGGCTGTCTCATTATTATGTTAAGCGATTAGTATTAACTTTAAAATGATTGAATTAAACCCCATTGATAGCGTAATTGCCAGTAACAACCATCACATCTTCATCAGTAGAGGCTGCAAATTGAGCCCATTATTTTATTTAGATAAAATAGTGTGTTTGTTTTAGTTAATTATTATCTAAGTGCAGTTATTTTTAGGCTTTTAATGCACCAGTACAGGATCTCGGTTTGGTGTCTATCCCATGTGATAGTGACAGTCTTTACAGGGAATTAAACATTACAGTCAGATATTATCTTTATTCAGGAAACAAACTGGAAACAGAAGGACCAAAGAAACATCAGAAACAACAAGATTTGGGTAAGGTTCTGCTTTTATATCAGCCCATTTATATCAGTTATATTCCCACAGTTTAATATGAGGTAGATTTTATGCAAGCTGTGTTGACTGATTTGAGGTAACTGATATGCCAGCTGATATCCTGGGAGCCAGAAATTAATTTTACTGTGATCATACTAGTTTCTAGGCAGCATGTGATAACCCTCAGTGAACTTACTGCTATCTGAGCCTGTGCACAAAATTATGAATAATATCAGATCTTCTCCTTCTCAACATGCATCCAGAAGGTGATTTTCCAGGAAAACTTCTCTGATCAGTGGTCATCTGTATTTTCTTTTTTGTTTAAATGTAGTATGATGCTTTCACACAGACTTTCATATATTATTTTCCAGATTGGGAGAGCGGCCATGAGGAAGTAAGTGTGTCTCAATGGATATGAGAAAATGAGCTGTGTGAGCTCCTCCCCTGAATAGGACAAGCGGTTATGGGAAATGGATGGATGGATTGTGCTAAGTGGAAATATTCAGAACTTAGAAAGTTTATGTGCTTTACAAATGCACAGTAATTTCCCCGTAATAACATAGTAATTGTTTGGAGTAAGGTATGTCGCCATTGCCGCAAATGTCAGAGTACTTTTCCAGGATCTTAATAGATCAAGGCCGTTCTATGTTTTTTTTTTCTTTTAATTTTTAAAAACTTTTTCATTTTAATGAAAATGTGTAGAAGGAACGGAAGACCTCAGAATAAGGCAAGCATGAAGGAGCAGGGACCTTGCGGAACATAATGTTCGGCTGTCGAGTTCCAGTGTGTTTTTTGTGTCTGGTCTTCCATGGCGGTGTCCTGATCATCCCTTGTGTGTTATAGTGTTGCTTCTTGAAGAATGAGGTAGATGCCCACAAGTGCTGTCTTGATGAAGACATTGATATGCACTATACCTGCTGGGGTCATCGGAGCTGGAGGGAGAGGCCACTCATGCAAGATGAAGACAGCCACATTATTGTCATCTACTCTCTTGTGGCCGATGGAAGGCCAGACCCATGACTGAATCGCAGGTGGGGGGGGGGTCAGTCGACCAGTTGTTTGTCTGATGCCAGCAGCAATGGGCTGCCCTTTCTGGTCCTGTGCTGGTACCACTGACTCACTGCCAGTTCGAAGATTTGGCACGGCACAGTATCGTGGACAAGAAGCCAACTTGTGTCTGCGTGCATGACTGTGCCCTTCAATGCTCTCAGCTTTCTAAGAGTGCAGGGTGGTAGGAGTTCTGCAATGTGCATGAGAACGACCAATGAACAGCCATTTATGACGTCAGGTGACTTTTCTGCTCTATACAGTATATATCATATAATCCGAATCACATAACCACCAATCACGCAGCCTGTATCTCTGTAGCGAATTGTGCCACTGCAATAGACTATTGAACGTGAATATAATATGGAAGATAAGCGTGGCTCATCAGCGTGACTACAATCCTTCAGTCTCACAAAATGAAGGGTTACATGAACATGTGAGAAGCTTCTGTTATATCAGAACATTCAGAAGTTTAGAATTTTGCTTGCTGGGTGAGTATGTTTCTTTGAAAAGTGCTGGAAGTTTGACTGAAAAACACATTTATTTTATTTGTGTCAGTTCTTGGTGGGCTTGTATGAAGCTAATCAAGGCTCAGAAATATCCGTATAAATGCATACAGTGTACAGTATTTGTGCTGGTTCTTTAGTTGACCTCCTAAGTGTTGAGTTTATCAATATAGCTTGAAGTAAAGATTCCTTGACATAAATTTCAAGACAGTCATGCGTACAATATAATGTCTGCATGTGCTTGATAGAGATTTGAGTACTAAGGACAGTATGACTTTAGAAGATTTTAGGAATGTATAAAGTAGAACTATGTGTATTAAAGGTCCATCATTAAATGATGTAGAATTCTATGAATCATGTAATAATATATAGTGGTATAATTGTTTTTTTTAAATATAATTTCAAAGCTTTTTGTACTTGTTATAACCTTAATGTTGTTGACTGTTACATATTCCTGAATATGCTATTACTGAAACTTAATAAATATGCAAATATATGTCTTCATTATTCATTTCTTTTTCATTTTGCGCCCTCGGTAACATAATTGCATCAAAGAACTTAATAAAAATCCTGTGATGAAAACAGCAGCCGGGAAAAATAAATGAGTCTTATTGATGTACAGTATTAAAGTCGGTGTGGAGATAAAAGCTGTCAGATTGTCTTTTAATTTTCTAGGGTAGGTTTTAGTATAACATCAGGAAAAATGTATTCCATTGTTAGCTGATTACCAGTAAATCGTACAACATGATTATATTTCAGATGCTCAAAGCAGGGAATATAAAGATTTTTAGATTTGTTTTCTTTGCCATTTCTTCATCTCATTGTTGCCAGGAAAGATGCCTAAATTTTCTTGTTTGTTTGTCTGTTTAGCAGTCTATGATGATAATTTTGTGTTTTTATTGCTAATGTTGCGTATGATTAAATACTGGTTAAACTTGTCTTTTATCCTCTTTCTATAAGTTTCCATGCAGATGTGGACCCATGGCCCTAGAGTGTGGAGAGAATGCCTGTTTTGGCAGAGTTGTCAAATAACAGGATTAAACTGCATGAGAAGTGTGTATTTTCATCCATCCTTTTTTCAAACCACTTATCCTTCTGGGTTGCGGGGGTCCAGAGCCTATCCCGGAAGCCAGGACGGGGGGCCAGCCCATCGCAGGGCCCACACACACCATGCACACCTATGGGCAATTTTGGAACTCAGCCTCAGCATGTCTTTGGACTGCGGAGGGAAACTGGAGGAAACCACACCACAACATGGGGAGAACATGCAAACGCCAAAGACATGAAGCCCAGGCGGAGACTCAATCCCTGGTCCCAGAGGTGTGAGGCAACAGTGCTAACCGCTGCACCACCATGCCACCCAAGTGTGTATTTTTAGGCTGTTAAAGATTGCGTCCCTCCACTGACATCTAGTGGACAGCAGTGTGTATAGCCTGCAGCAGTGTTTCTCAGCCCAGTCCTCCGGAACTTGAAGACGGTCCACATTTTTGCTCCCTTCACGCTCCCAGTACGGCTGCACCATATACAGGTCGTCGCTGACTTACGACTGCGATCGGTTCCATCTGACCAGGCATAAGTTGATTTTGTCGTAAGACGGCCCTTTATTTTATATGCAAAACTGATCATATGTATAGTATAGTATATGTATAGTATACTTTATAATAAAATTACAAAATCTATAAGTCATATTGTTTGATGTTTTTAGCCTCTTTCTTAGATTATTGCTGCCGGCAGTTGGCGTGGAAACTGTAGCTGCCTTCAAGTCCTACTCGGAAGATCCGACTATGGAGTTGGGAAATCGTAATTATAATATGACACGTGTTCAAGTGGTTAAGTCAGAGGCGATAAGAAAGCTGCTTTTCATTTTGCTGTATTTGCCGTTCCTCCAAAGCCAAAACGCATTCATAGTATTAATTAAACTTTTCACAATCTCTTGCTCAAACAGAAGGTACCTTACAAGCTATATATCAAAGGTTTGTTTCACAGTACACCATTTAATAACAATCTCTTCAGCATTCAAAACAATACAGAGTTTTGCAATGACACGCTACATAAAATTTACTACTTTCAAAAAGTTGTTGAATCAAGCTTCACTCTCAACTGGAAATGTATGTGTATGTTTCAAAGAGCAAGATGTGACATACAAAAACAAAGCATTCTGATATACTTGTGCAAATAGCAAATAAAGCATCATCCCATTTCACTTGTGTTCACTTATGTGGTTAAAGGCTATAGTCATGAACACATACATGCATGTCCTTTCAGTTGCAGCCAACACTCTTTGTGGGTGTTACTGCAGAAAACGAGCCTTAATTTTGCCTGGCTGTTCCCTGAAATGCTACAGTGGCATAGATCACACCATTGGAGGTGGGGCTTCTCTGAACAGGAGGGCAGGCCTTGATAGGTAGGCCAGGACTGTCATAGTGTAGATCCACAGTCTGAATGAAGAAACAGCATTCAAAACAGATAATATTACTATACTGTTAAAACATAATGCTGGTACCAAGCCGTCAACATAGCTTTGTACACTGTTCATATAAAAATTGCATTTATTGTATTGTATTGTGGATATTGTATATTTCTTGATTGTATTTATATCTTTGTGTAGCACCACAGGGGGCCCGAGGGAAATAGCATTTCAATGCACTGTGTACACAAATATGTTGACAATAAAGATCTCTTGAGTCTTGAGTCTTACTCATGCTTGCAGGGATATTAAGAATGGGGTTTGGGGCATATTTTATTTCACATGCAGTGTTACTGTACCTCCAGCTTGTCACTCCTTTCCAGACAGTTGGCACAAGCAGAGGTCTTACGATCTGGATGAGGGAAACACCGTATAGAGTTCAGTGTTAGGAACCGTAGGCTCAACCATCATTATTACACAGCAATGCCAGGAAATGGGTCTGAGGTGGCTGTCAGCACCCTGCAGCTCAGTAACTCACCATATGCCAGCAACTAAGAACCAAAATATAATCATCTCCAGCCATTTTATTAGAACTATAAAGTACGTGTTAAGCCAGTTATAAAAGGTGGGTCACTCATTTTTCATCTTTAAGTTTTTACAAAGATTCCTTGATAAATCTTTAAAAAGAAATAATTCTCCTTTACTGCTGTCATGATTTGAGGGACCAAGGACTCGAGGACAGGCATTGTGGCGAAACCAAAGGAGTTTATTGGCTTGAATAGGCTGGAAACAAACAGGACTGCGAGGGATCCAAAACAGGAGGACACGGAAAATAGGGATGTTCGACACTAATGACCAGACTAGGGCTGACGAGGCAAACAGGTACTTAAATACAAGGACTAACAAGGGGCAACAAGCAACAGGGGTGGCTCATCAGGGGCACGTTAGGGAGGAGACAGGAGGGTCAGGTGTGCAGGACTTGACAACTGCCTTATTCTTGTTAAAGACATGTCCTTGTCTGAAGGTGCCTGGCCCCTCCACTTAACCTAATTAGCCCAATCACAGTTTTTATTTCCCTAAATAAAATAAGCAGTTATGGCAGATGATCACTGGGAACTCACCTGGCCTGGCACACCTGAGTGTTGACTTAGCACACAAAAAATGAGAAAATTTGTGAAGGAACAGGCAGAAAAAGGTGTAATGTTTGAAAGGAATATATCTTGGCTCCCTGTGGCTAGAAGAAGGGATCTGAGTGCCTCAGAGAAAGCTGGTCCCTGGGCCTGCATCAAGTATCTGGGCTTTTTACTGTGCGTTTCCTACTTTTCGGCAAAGTTGTCCTACTTTTTCCGGGCACAGAAATTTCTATGCAGTTTATTACAATCCCAAAAGCAATAAGGCACAGTTCAGTCGGTTTATGGTTCTGGCATGAGAGGATGTTCTCATCAACCTTTTAATGAGGCTTTTCTTCATCATAAAAACCAATGATAACAACTCACACGAGAGCAATTGCAACACTAACTGACCCATGTTCCCGAAACAGCAGCCCCTGTGGAAAGTTGTCACATTGCCCTTGAGCTGTGCCTTTAACCACACCTCTAGATGCATCATGGGATATGAGGGACAATCTGCTATAAACACTGCCGTCAGCATGTGACGTAATGCTGTCACAATGCTATAAACATTCAGTACAAAAAAAGTCCCTCAAGTCGTGCCATTGACCCTACCAGTAAAAAGACTGTATTCAGGAAACACAGGGCATAACAATACAGGCAGCATAATCCAGTGTTTCCCAGCCCAGTCCTCAGGAACCTCCAGGTGGTCCACATTTTCACTATCTCCCAGCTTTCAGCCAATCAAGAACGGTGAATACCTGATACAAGCGTGTTGGGAGCTGGGAGAGAACAAAAATGTGGGCTGTCTGCGAGTCCCCGCGTAGCACCCATTTTACGTTTGTGTGTTCTTATCTTATTTCCTGGAAAAGCCCCACGCTCTGCAGGACTCTATACCAGGGGTATTTTACGTTTGTGTGTTCTTATCTTATTTCCTGGAAAAGCTCCACGCTCTGCAGGACTCTATACCAGGGGTGAGCAATCTTCTCTGCAAAGGGCTGACGTGTATGCAGGCATTGCTGTAACTCCCTACTTAGATTACTAATTAGAGGACTGATTTGCTGAAGAGTCCTCACACCTGGGTTTGAACAGCCCCTAAAGGTTACCCCAAAAACCTGCATGCACACTGGCCCTTTGTGGATAAGATTGCCCACCCTTGCTCTATACTAAATAAGGCTATGGAAGATGTGCTTTTAATTCATTGTAAGAACCAGCAATCCATTGCTGTTATGGTCTAACCGGTGTAAGGAATTGATCAACAGTGTATAACAGAGTAGCATTCATGTTTGTGGTACTTTCCTAAGTTACTGCAGGTGAAATTCTTAAACTCCCCATCACCTTTTTACAAAAGTCTTCCAGTGTATTTAGTGACCAGCCCAAACTGGAAGCCCACAGCAGGCAGCCAGCAGTAGTATTATCGAACTGCAGCCTCCTGGCCAGCTTGCACTTAGGGCGCCGTGTGATTGGGGGGGGGGGTGCAAAAGAGCACGTGAAAAAAAAAAATTTAAATGCCCATGGTTGCATTCTGTGACATTACATTACATTTACATAAGTGAATAAGTGAATTGATCAAATTTGTCTTGTGCTCAGCAGAATCTCACCTTGGGAGCCAGAACACCCAGGGCTAGCTAGGTTTTATTTGCTAAAGTTTTACTTGAACAGCAATTGCCCTCAGCAGGAATTAAGATAAGAAAAAACTTTCTTCATCCCAAGGGAGATTAAAGTTGAACTGAAATAACTGACACCTTGAGCTTCCTTCACCTTCTTGGAAATGATGTACCTTTGAACACCCGCATTGTAATTACCTCCATTGGTATGTTGTTGCAATGTTTTCATATAGAAAGTGAAAGACATTTGTACGTCTCCTCACCCTTTATAAAGGCTTCACAGCTGATAGCTCAGTACTGAGCCAGAAGCACAGGTGGATACCCGGCTACCCAACAGCTGCTGACTTCACGTCACTAGACCCTGAGGTTCTATAGGAGCATCTAATGCACCTTCATGGCGAGAAGAAACACCACGCTGCCACCCAGCCTGAAATACGAGGCGCTTTCAGCCATCACAGAATGCGAGGTACAGTCAATCCAGGAGTACCAGACCATGAACCCAGGCAAGCCCATGCCGGAACCTTTCAGCCCCCAGGATTTTGTCAACTTGGTGTCACTCACACAGCAGACATTTCACGAAAGTATAATGCAGCTGGCAGATATGAACTGTTTGTATATGAGCGAAAGTCCCGCTGACAATGACTTGATTTGCAAAGAACTTTTCGTGAATGAGGAAGACTTCTTCGATCCTCGGTACGATTATGACTTCACTCACATAGACGATGGGACTGACCAGTTTAAACGGGGCAGCGAGCTCTACGCAAGGCCCTGTGGATGGAACCGAATTGCCCTGAAGGTCCGTGACAAATACCCAGATGGCAACAGATGGCTGGGAACGGGACCGGACTCCTGGCCTGTCTCCTATCACGGCACCTCAGTAGAGGGCGCCAAAGGAATCATCCAAAGTCACTACAAACCCGGCAATGGGATGGGTCATGGAAGGGGAGTCTACTCGACACCAGACATTTCCATGGCTTTAAGGTATTCGAACACATTTACATCGAAAACAACTGGGAAAACCTACAATGTGATCATACAAAACAGGATTAACCCAGAGAGAAGAAAAATCCCCTCCGAAACGCAGTGGTTGGTGCCAGTTCCTGCAGGAACATCATCTGATGAACAGAGAAAAATAGTGGAGAGTGCCATTCGTCCTTACGGACTTCTGCTCAGAGAAGTGCAACATCAAGCTTGATAATATAAATGTATGAGAACCATGAGTTATTCTATTAAAGAATTTTCAAAGACAAGGATTTCAAATTGTAGTACTGTACTGCCCCTCAAAGGTAAAACACAGTAACTGCTCTGACAGTGGAACTGAGAATGGCGTCAAAGTTTTTAAGGTTCATTGTCCTTGAAAATGAGAAACCACTCTTTCTGTTTCTTAAAATATTTGAATTAAGCAAGTGTCCCAAGACTTTCTGTGAGCTGTGTATTAAATCAGCGGTGAAATGAACAGGGAAGAAGACAAAAAGCTAAAAGCTTTGATCAGCGATAGTAGCACTAGTAGTAGTTGTTGTAGTAGTCACAATAATAATAATATTTATTAATAATAATAATAATAATAATAATGTGTCTAAGATTTCTAACTGTTGAACTGCTCATGATAGATTATTCCAGAACTAAGAGGCCAGGAAGCTCGTTCTCACTCCGCTGCAGCCACGATCGGGACGGATCACCACCGAAAGACATTAGTGATTGGTGTGAGGTCTGTGGAGTCCTTGAGTCTGTTGGGGTTTTGAGCCTTTAACCCTGCAAACTGCGTCAGTGATGCCACATACATGAATGATCCCAAGTGGCATTCTCACCTCATTATGTGCATCGTATCTGAGAGCGCAGGAGAAAGCCTGATTCTGGGAGGGGATGCAAGTTAATTATTAATACTGTAACTTTAATTATTAATTATTTAAATGATCTTTTTTTTTTGGGGGGGGGGACGGGGGTTGGCAAATGTAGCCAAATTAAATACTAGGGGATACAAGAGCCTCCCGCCCCCCCAGGGTTCTACGCTCCACTTGGAGAGTAAGATCACCAAAGACAACCAAACACCAAAGAATGAATCTTTGTACCTGTTCTTCTTCAAATGGCAAATAAACTGTTGTTGATGTTTTTGTTCTTGTTATTGGTATTATTAGTAATAGCTGTAGTACTAGTGCTGTGTGTGTTATTGTTACTATTATTATTATTATCAGTACTACTAGTAGTAGTACTATTGTTGTGTTTATACATTAAAACTCCACACACAATGAGCTAAGGTTACCCACCACACTGGAACCCCCCCCCCCACCAGTGTGTAGCTAAAACCCCTAGGATGTGTTGCATTATCAGCACGTGGCCCACATGTTTCGAGACACGCCGCTTACCTGCAGGGTGGCAGAGCTTGTAGACCAGCAGGGCGATCAGCAGAGAACCTGCTGGGGTTACGGCAGCCAGGAGAGTCCAGCACACGGGAGATGAGGTCTGTGACGTCGGACCTGCAGCAAAAACTGCAAACTGAGCCACTAATTTGTGAACAACTCCCTGAAAAACAGAAGCTCAGTGCATAGCAGACATTGCCCATAGTGTGTCTGCCCAAGACTGGCAGCCCATCCAGAACACGCCACCCTCTGGGAACAGGCTCCAGGCTCACCATGTACTGGGAAAGTGGTTGAAAGAAGGATGGTTATATTGACCTTATTACACTGATGTGGGAGGAAACCCATAATGTGGATGTGAAACCCAGGATGTGCACCTGTACACCAACAGGCCAGATTCAAACCCCCAACCCTGGACCACAGCGCCACCCAGTGAGAAGCTGTGACATCTGCAAACTGATGCACTATATTCACTATAATACAAAGAGTATTGCAGTAAAACACAGAGTTCTGTGTTTTTTAAAGGATTGAGGTGGATGAAGTCATGTCTATATCCATCCATCCATCCATCCATCCATCCATCTATTTTCAAAACCCACTTGTACAATGCAGGGTGCTGGATGTCTGGAGCCTATCAATGGGTGCAAGACAGGAAATAAGCCCAGATAGGGCTCTAACCAATTGCAGGACGGGAACCTAGAGCACCCAGAGCAAACCCCATGATGACAGAGGGAGAACTTGCCAAATTCACACACATGGAGCCAGGAGGCTTGAAATTTAATATACACAAACAATACATGCATCTGGGGTATGAGGCTCAGCTAGTTAGGACATTGTCCCTATAAGCAGGTGATTGTTGGTTCAAATCCCATGTCTTGCAGTGGGATATTACTTGGAGCACAGCCACTATATATAAAAGTGTATGATAAATAAATGGACACAACCTATTGCACTGCTGCACTTTACACTTAGCCTGTCTTACTCTTAAGACATGTCTTACTGTCATCTCTTCTATTTCTTCTATTGCACCGTTTCTTCTTTTGTCGCACTGTTTTTGCAATGTATGCACTTTTTGCACACTTACACTTTATGTAGTCCTGTGTCGATGTAGTGTTATATGTAGCACCGTGGTCCTGGAGGAACGCTGCCTCATTTCACTGTGTACTGTATCACTGTATATGGTTGAAATGACAATAAAAAGCCACCACCACCACAAACGTATCACCTTCTGAAAAGCAGCTTACCTGCAAAAGTTAGGTGCTCCCCTGAACCAAAGAGCAGCCTCCCATGGTGTCGTACACTGCAGAAATAGATCCCCAGGTCTGCTTCACTGACTTCCTCGATCCATAGATTTATGAGCCCTGTCAGATTGTCTTTAGTGGCTGTGAAGTGGACTTCTCCCTCATTGAATGTGTCCACCATTGTGTTGTCCATAGTTGTTTTTGTGACCCCCAGCGTAGTGATTTCCTCTGAGCGCTGTCGAATCCATGTGATCTCAGAGGGGATTGTAAAGTTGCAGGGCAGAGCTACCATACTTCCAGGCAGAACCTGGCGCAGAGCATACAGTGCTGAGGGCAAGACCCCAGTGGAGACCCCTGAGCAGAAAGAAACAGAAGATAAACATTCAAATATCCATATACCTATCCAATCACAGTAGCTGATTATAGAAATTATTTACTTACACCAAATAAGAAGGGTAAGATTAAAACGCATGTAAGTCATGTCTTTTTTTAAAGACCACTGCCGCGATTGTGGTGAAGCTACTGAGTGCCCTTTGTATAACTTTGTGTTTTTTCTATAGAACACGGAAGTGGTTAACTGAGGCGTTTTGCGTGTGGTTTAGGACCACCAGCCCAAAATGCGTTATTGACTTGACAATACAGTTCTAGTTAATAGGCGGTAGGCGGATTCTTCAAATAGATTTAGGTATAGGTTTCGTTTCCTCTGTACTGTATGACCAGCTACGCTTCCCTTTATAACACGGGCACTATGTAGCTGGTCCGCCTCCCTCTGCATGGAAGAGAGACGACGAGCAGGACGGCATGATGTCCAGGTAGAATCGCCATCATTTTTAATGCTTGTCGGTTTGAGATACCGTGAAAATAAATGCTTTGTCTAACCAAGCTATGAAACTGAACATACAAGTTTTTTTTATTACGTGGCTTGAATCGTTGTACAAATTTCACAAAAAATATATTTATGTATATTTTTTTCGTACGAAGACATTTCATTTTATTAACCGTAATGAATGAAATGTCAAATATGTTCATCAAATGTAAATTTCAAATGATTTACATGAATTTACTTAAGTGAAACAATTATTTTGCATTGTTTTTTTTTTTTAATCTATGATGCACTTCGATATTGTTAGAATATAATTTAAATATATAAGTGGCAGTGCTTTATGTGCAAAATATACAAACAATTAAAAGTAAATGTTCTACATGCTGTAGAAATGCGTGATTAGTTTCTATAGCTTCTGTCCCTGACAGCCGGTGAACACCGGTCAATGACTACTTTCAGTTCCAGTTCTTTCGCTAATCGAAACTTAAGGAATTGAATCTTTCCACAGGGGACTGAAACGAAACTCACATCTCAAGCACCACCGTTTTTGTCGTTATCGTTTTTTGAGACTGTTACCACATTTAGTGAATAAAATTTTACTTTTGCAGTATTAAAACTTAAAATGTTACACATACTAATATATATTTCACACACCTTTTTAGGTTTTTGGTTCTCCACATTCTGTTCCTCGACTTTTATGCGATGATTGGTGAGCAATACAGTTTTAACAAAATGCAGTATGAAAGACTGGGCTTTCGCACATAACAGCTAATGTTTTAATGGTATCGTTAATATGTTGAGGTGGCACTGCAGTGCTTGTGTGGAGGTTCTGTGTTCTCTCCTGTTCTCCTAAGCCCCTCAAATTCTCCTCTCCTCCTTATGTTTTACTTCAAAGTTCTCCACTTTCCCCTTGCAGTGCAATTGTTTGTGATTTAGGTTATTTATCTATACTCTAAATTGCTATTAATATCTGAGTGTGTATATGAATGTTTTCCCTCCCCTGTGGGGGCACCCCTGCCATGTGACCTGTGCTTTCTGGGATCCCTGCAAAGTGATTATGGAAGATGAGTGGATGAGTAGATGCGTGATGGTAGTGTGGCATGCCGTGCCTGAAATGAAGGCAACGATCCATTTAGGGCTCCAAGAGACACGGGATTTATTTAATTAATAAATAAATAAATAAATAAATAAATAAATAAATAAAAGACAAAAACAATAATACAGAAACAAAGGACCACGAGGGGTCATAAACAAACAGGGAAACAGAGTAGAAAACAAACAAATGGGGAAATCGGGAGTCAAATAACTAAATAGAACTTAATTAGGACACTGAAGTAACAAGAAGTCTAAAGAACAGGTAAGGGAATGAAGCAAGACCAGGAACAGGAACAGGACTATAAACTGAACCGGACAAATGCAGCACCTCACACACATATTCTAACACAATGACCCACTGGGGAAATGAACTAAGGCAGGAACTTAAATACACACCGAAACCAGGGAAAACAAGGGACTGGTGTAACTCAAAATCAATTAATAAATCAAGGGGGGGGGGGAACAACAAGATGTGCGTGATGTGCGTCTGGTGTCTTGGTCCCTGAGTTCCCTGTCCATACCCCCATGCCTGGACTGCGTGCCTTGGCGGGGGGGGGGGGGGCAACCCATCTCCTCCCTGTCATGGCCCTAACAAGCCACATCTCTTACTTGTTTGTCTTACCTCTCATTCCTAACCTTTATATGTATATCATTAGCACCCTCGTTAGTCCCATATATACCTGCTTCCCAGTCCTGTGCTCCCCAGTCCAGTCTCTCCTCCTGTTGCCTGTGCCCTTCCCTGAGTTCGTTTGACTGTTTTGACCCCTTGCGATCCTGTTTGTTTCTCTGTTCTCATATCGTAGCTAGCTGGTTGGCAGAACATGCTACTTCAGCATGTCTTAATATAAGGAACGTGTTTATTTAAAATTTAGCGTGGTGATTGTTTGTGGCCAACAGAGGGCCCTCAAACCTTAGAGGGGCCCACACAAATTTGGTGGCAAACACTGCTGCATAAGATAAGATAAGATACTTGTTGATCCCAGGGGGATATTCTTGAATATAACTCAAATAAAGTCATACAAAATCCCAATCCACTTTACCACTGTCATGCTATGCTTTCAGCCTCCTGGTCTGTACCCATGTCAGTGTTAGTTCGAGTGGGCGACATTGCCACCCTCCCCTGTAATTGGACAACCCTGAGAGGGATGGCCCGGTCACTCTCTGTAAACAACCCACATCTTCAGTGGCAGACGCCCGAGGAGACGGTCTTCGAGCAGAAAGGGAGCATCACTTTCCAAGGCACTGGGTATGAAGGCAGGGTGGCGATGCTCCAGGACAGGCTGTTTGAAGGGGACTGCTCCCTGAACCTGAGGGAGGCGAGGTTCTCGGACGCTGGGCTGTACGAGAGCTTCCTTATAACTGAGCACAAGAGGAGGATGAGGAGGAGTTTCATAAAAAGTGTGCAGCTGACAGTCACAGGTACACAGGGCATTCACGGTATAGTAATACACCTCTGTTCTGTGTATCCCTTTATGATGTCACATGCATATCCTGCAGCTGATTGGCTGCTGCCTGGGTGGTCATTACTGTCAAAGATTTGAAATAGTTTTCCTGGTTCGGATCATTAATAAACATATGAATTGATACATTTATAAAATCAGGGGAGTACAATGAAAAATCATTATCTAGTCTCCCAGTCCCTCCTTTTGAAGACATTGCTAATGTGCATCACAGCACAATAAAGTCTCACTCTCTCTCCAACTCCCTACAGACCATAAGTCCAGTCAGACTCTGCTAGTTGGACAGGACTTCTACCTTAGCCTCTACACCTTGCAGGCATCCACCGTGATTTTCCGGGCATCCCAGGATCAAGAGGAAGCCACCAAGTGGGAGAGGGACAATGCTCAGGGCAGCAAGTGGCGTGTGGAGGACGATGGCAGGAAGCTGATCCTCCCACGACTGAAGCGGAGTGACGCAGGAATGTACAAGGTTCTGGATGCGGAGGGTTTGGCCATTAGCACCACACAGCTCATCGTGCAAGGTGAGACTTTTCAGCCGATATAGAAAATTCAGAAGTATACGCATTGTTCATGTGTTGTCAATGTGTATGGGGGGATGTGCTAAAGCAGGTTTGGGATCAGTGCCCATATCTAAGAGTTTATGGGTTCAAATCTCATGATTGACATGGTTGGGTCCTTTGGCAAGACCCTTAACTCTAATTATTCCAGGAATGCTGGCGGACCCTGCTTTCTTACCCAAAAAAACTCACAATTGCAAGTTGCCCACAGAGTGAATGTGTGAGTGTGTAGAGGCCTTATGTTGTCTTAAGTAGGATTGAGACTCACTGCAGCCTTGTACTGGATAACCAACTGGAAGTTGGCTGGATGCAACATTTATATACTGTCAGATATTTTTTTTCATATATTTTTACTAATTTTTTATCTTTGAGAGTACAATTATGTGTCAATGGGGCAGTATCCACAAGGGTCTGCCAGTTATACACTAGCTGTAGGTAAATGTGCATTTTAAGGTACAGAAATGGGCTGTATATATATAGCTGTATGTTTTACTGTTCTCACAAAATTCGACACACTTCTAAATAAACAGCATCTGCTCTTCAAACCATTCCCAAACTTTGTGTTTTTATTTCATTCTGTAGAGCCTGGTCCCAATGAAACTGAAGCACATGGAGGAAGAGGTGAGTGAAAGTTATCAGCTAGCTATTACATATGGAAATGAACCATGCTGTGATTTATAAATCACAGTCCACTGGATAGAAAAAAAAATCTACAAAGATAAAAAGAACATATCATTGTGAGAGGTCATTGTGTGTGTTTTTCATTTTCCCTCCACACATCTAAGGTCTTACCTTATTAAATGTATAACATTTTACACATAACTAAAATGATTATTATAATCGATGCAGGTTCTCTACGTGGTTCATGTAGTCTTGACTTCTGGGTGTAGAAAAATCAAGCGCATCGGTATGTTGGCCAGTAATGGAGAGCTTTGTGTTCGTGTTGCATAGTGCTAATGTTAATCGACAGGCCCTGCTTTGTAGCCAAGTGCACAGAGCCACAAACGTACTTAAAGTTAACCCAGGTTTCCCAGTATGATCTGTTTCTCTTCCCAGATGCTGACTGGGATGTTTTCTCTAAAGGCATCATGGTGACTGTCAGCACCTCCCTGGTGTCTCTGCTCGCCACCAGCTCTGTATTCCTTGTTTTGTAGCATTGTACCTTTTTCCATAAGTGTTATTTACGCTGCTCTGGGTTTGTTTCCTGCTTGTATCTCATGTGATACCTGTAGCAGTGCTCTGTATGCAGCATGGTTACATTAATCCCACCTGTACTACTTATGAGCACGGGTGAGATGCTTTATGCTATTATTACTATGTATCAAGTCCAATATGTCTGTGATAAACACCCAGTATACATGTGTCAAAATAACCAACAAATCTTAACCATCTGAAACGTTTTTTGTAATTTTGCTCCTGCCTGGGGGACAATGCACACCCCTTGGATTTTCAAGATCACTTTCTGTCTAACAGTTATTAATTATTACATCGTATCCATATTACATGCCATTGCTCCATTTCATACATATGGACAGTTAATTGATAACACAAATCAATCCATAAGTAAGTTGTAAAGTGTGATTTAGGCAGTGCACCGTGGGACAAAGCAAATGTATCACAGCTGAATTGCTTGATTACGTGTTTCGTAATTGGTGTGCATCGTTGTCTGTGTACTGGACAACACGATTCTGTCATTAAAAACGCCCCACCTTACTTCTGTGATAAATTATTAAAGGTAGGAACTTGTTTCGAGATTCTAAGTCAAAATTTCGAGATAGTTATCTCGACTTAAATTTTATATTATTTTTTCCCCGGTGGTGGAAACGGGCTTTCATACATAAGACCTCATAGAGTTTCGTGTCAAAACTTTGGTCTTTTTCTTGTGTAAACCAAAAACATGATGTCATTAGAAAAAGCTTTTCACAATATAGACTTTACTCCCCTGTGTCAGAAAGTTAACATTGCAATGGAGAAGTTAGAGTAATGAACTTTTACACTGTAAAAAAAACCCCACAAAGTAGGTTTTATATATTTTAAATATTTGTAATCTAGTTTATTTCATTTGTTTTTTACTAAAAAGTCTCAATATACTTCCTCTTTACTTAAAATATATCAGTTTTTTATATAACTATATATT
>JAODLC010000050.1:11182764-11203358 GCA_026781145.1 Hippopotamyrus pictus
CAGATTAACCCCCCCCGGTGCGTGAAGCCCCCCCCCCCCCGCTCCACCTCGTTATTCTCTGATCTATTTCAGTGTGTTGTGGTCAGTAGGGTGTGTATGCATGGTTTGCAGCCCTGCCCAGTAAAATACAGAGCTTTCAAGGAAGTCAGCTATATAGTATGGTTGCTTTATTGTAATTACAAGGTCCTCCTTTTCGGAAATAGCAGGGCTTCCCACAAGCACTTGCTGTGTCTGTCTCTATGGCAAACATTCCTACTCTCTCGCCCCCCCCGCTGCTGCCGCACAATCGAGCCCACCATTGGTTTATCTCAGACGCTGGCACGTCATGCCCAGTGCTGCTCGTGATGATGCCCCTGCTGCCAGGTGGTCTACTCATGCACTTGCTTTGCTCGGGTGTAAAAGCTGAGACTTGGGTGGTAGATCCTGCCTGGGAGACCCTCTGGTTTCGGGGCAAGGCCTTAATTTGAAAAGGATGAATTAGTAGCTTCCATTATTTCAAGATGCCATGTGTTAGGAATTATCCAGTAATTCATATCTTGTAGTGACCTTCAAATCTGCAGGAAAGGCTTTAATAACAAGGATGGACACATTTTATTAGTGTGTTTCAAAGGTTTCATTTACGATTCAAACTATAAAACATGAGAAAGTTAATTAGCTTTCATTCTTTCTGTTATACATTTTTCAGTGTCTTGTTTTCTTTATAACTAAGTATTCACCCTTGATTTGTTGACCCAAGATGCTCCATTTCAATGTACCATTCATTCCGAGGTCCATGCATTGCTTTGTTTCTGAAGTAAAGCGTCTCTCCTTGAGAGCAGAGCTATAAAGCAGCAGTCTAGCTCACAGATGTCATAATTTCCCATTTGCTGTTTCTCTCCACACCGTTGTTTTTCCCTCATGGCCTTTAATCCCCTTATCCAGCTCTGTGTCTATGGCAGAACCACACAACTGGGAAAGTTGCAATTATGCTGTTTCAGTGCAGAGACTCACAGAGGCGACAGTGTCCTGGCGCTCTGCTATACAAACACATGCTGTGGCTCTCCCCAAGTTTCTCTTTTTACATCCTGCGGGTTCAGCAGTCGAAACCTAGGGGGCAAGAGAGCTTGGTTGAGAATTATAGTTGAATGCCATAGTATCTAAAATAAAACCGAAGCCCAGTGATTTCACTTCTAGAGATGAGCAATCCCACAATGGCTCACATTACTCATGGTGTTTGGTGAGAATAGAATTGATAGCAATTGAAGTGAAAGAAATATTTCATATATAATACTCTACTGTAATTGCCATAAATCTGACAAGTATCACATGCATCACTGGTAATATAAGTAAAGGTTAAAAAAAAAAAAGAAATCTTGTCTCTTTTCAGACACATTTTTTTAATGTTGAGGTCTCTGGTTCACACTAATTGGCAGAAGCTAAAGGTTCCATACTTTTAAAAATTGTTGACTTAAACTCCGGTGTATGGAAGGCGTAGCTAAACAGCAGATAGCTGGAACACCATCAGAGGGACTGAGAAAAGGGCATGAAACATCAAACGATGGCTCAATTATTGGCTGCTTACTCTTTCTCCTAAATTCATACATAATTACTAAAATAGTTACGTCACTGAACAGTGTATACACAGCACATCTTAAAACATCTGCAACCAAGAACATAAAAACAGTCTGCGGGTGTGAGGGAAAGACGTATAATTATACTGGAATTACAGCAATAAATTTTAAACCTACATTTTTTAGTTTGAACTATCATCTTAATGGAGATTTGTCATGGTGGGGTGCTTTCTTGTGGTTGAAAAATTGTCAAAGTGGAGTTTCTTGCACCCATAAGAATGATTGACATTGCAAACTGGATTTTTCCCTGCTGATTGACATTTAATTCCTGGAAATGTCACTGGTTAATGGATTTCTCCTTGTTCCTTTTTTTAAGAGCAAAATCCAATATGTACCTGATTCAGCAGGTGAATGTGTGTCACTCCAGGTGCACTGTAGGGGGTGTAGCTGTTAAGGCTTTGATAACGTCTAAACAAAAATCATCTCTACGGCAATGAATGGAAAATATGAAAAACACATAGGTGATTTTCCTGCTACGTGGCAAACAGCCATAAAATACATAATTTATACATGCAAATAAACATATGCTGGTTTGCATAATTAAGATGAAAACATCTTGCTGAACTGCTTTTGGGTACGTTTTATTTATAGAGGCATTGCATTATTAGGCGTCCAAGCAGCGAAGCTGCTGGGTCTTTATGGTTTTTAAAGTTTTTTAGATCTTTATTGTTTTAAAGTTTTTTTTTTCGTTGAGAAATGCTTTAAGGGTTATTGTATATTTGTCGGAATTTAGTTTTGACCGTTGTTCATTAAATCTACGGCTGAAGATCAAATTCTAACGCGCACCTCCGAATAGTCTGTACACTACACTAGTGCACCTATCGCCCTCATCTTGCGGTACCTGGCTCTCCAGTTACGCCATGAGGTTTTGACCTATCAGGGTGCACGGGCGAGGTGAGACATCCAATAGGGTGCGTCAAAGGAGGCGTGGATAATAGTTTGAGCGGAAAGGATCCGCGAGGCCCTGAGCTCCGGACCGCGCTGATTGGTCGCCAGGGTACACTTGATAATTCCAAGGACCCACCGGTGCTACCCGGTCCGATTGTCTTATCAGGTAGATCTACGAACGGAAAAATGTACGTACAGACCGACATACAAAACATTCATATTTAGGGGGCGTCCATCCCTAGTTTGTGACGGGAATTAAGAGGGGAATAAAGACAAAGACAGGAAAAGAAAGTACGAAAGTACAAGTACGAAGGTGACACAGGTGACTGGTTATATAAAACCCTGAAGTTGAAGTTGTTTGATTTGTACATCCCTTAATACAGAACAGCCAAATAATAATTTGTTTCTTATAAATAAAAAGTAGCAGATAGTACTGAGGCGAACATAAAATCACAATTTAACCACTTTGCATCATTATTTCTTATCTTTCCTAGGCCTGCTTTCTTGTCATTTAAAGACTTATGCTACGTGTACCCAGCGCGCAAGTACGCACGCGAGCTCGCGCCCTCCCTCTCTCCGCACTCTCACTCATTCACTCTCTCTCCGTCCGCACACACGCTTCTTCACTTTTCGTGGGAGAAGGGGAGAGAGAAAGAGAGAGAACGAGAGAGAGTGTCATTTTAAGTCTCTCTCTGCTCTCTCCGCTTTCGGTACTCATATCCACTTTTCTGATTCAATGGGACTTTAGCGTCAGGCGTTCAATAATAAATAAAATATTTATTTCCCATACTATTATTTTTAGTTAATTATTGTAAATAAGAAACAAGTGTGAGCTATTTCAAGGTGGTAGTTTTTATTTTTTCACCTCACAGGAAGTTCAGTCGAAAGTACATCGACTGACTTTCTGTGAGACAGGGACACTTAACTTATAATATCAGAATTTGACAGCCACAGTTAGACGCCAAGCACCTTCAGACAGTATGGATATTCAAGAATGCTTATTTCGGAAAAAGCGAAGACCCTGGCTCGTGGACCTTTCATCTGTCACCTTGGTAACTGTGGCGCTGGTACTGTGTCACGCGACCGTGACCCATGCAGGTAAGACCATTAACAGCAAAAAAGGATGTAAGTAATTAAAGGACATTCATTTTCAATGCATTTAATACATACCAAAATGTATTTCGCAATTCGTACCTCTTGATTTTTACTCGCGTCTGTAACAGGTATACGGAACTTGACTTCCCGAAGCAGGTTACAGTTATTTAGGAATTAACAGGTGAATGAAGTTTAATAAGCAGCTGAGTGCCAAATCATTTGCTTTTCCCGTGATCGTAAATGCATCGGTTGTTTTTTCTTTCTTTTTTAAAACACTTTTTTCAGTTTTGGCATTCTGATTTGCTTATGGCATGGCGATTGGACTGAGGTACTGCATATGCGTGCCAGCAAGCTGCCAGCTAGGAATTGATATAGCATATTTACATATCAATCACTGCAAACGCTGGCCTCTAGACAAGTTTGTATGTTTTTGTTATTTAGTTTTATTCGAGTTTATATAAAACTCAAAGAATCCTAATATTCGTATGTTTCACTACTTTGTGAATAAATAGTCTTCATCCTATAATAAAGGGTGTCCTCTAAGTGGTAGCTAGTGCAGTGTTTTTTGCAGGGATGGGGGCCATGGGGTAGGACGGTGCGTGTCTAATACCCAGCCTTACATCTGGGGTTACGTTCAGGTACTTTATGAAAGTGCGCCTGTCACTTTTTTTTTTTTTACCGCAGCATAAATACACGCAATGACATTCAGTAACGCAGGATTAATATAATCACATTGCACTTTAAAAATTAACCACGTTTTTGTCGCTGTTTCTGGATAATGACCTTCTCGAATTCAGTGAAGAATGGGAAAGTACAATTTACCTAGTCTATTATTTAAACGTATAAATTAGCGTTCTAGTATTTTGGTCAAAATAGAATCAGGGACCCTTAAATTTAACAAATAGATAAAGATAAAGCCATTATAAAATTGCTTTCTCATAACTGACTCTATTTTTTTCCACGGTTAAAGCACAACACAAATCATATTACCATATCTATACATTTTTCACGTTTTTCATGTATAATTGATAATATTTTAATTTTCAGTTATGTGGATTTACCAATCTACTTTATTTTATTATTTCATGCTTCGTACGCCCGTTACATACTGAAACTTTGTGGCTATAATAGTTTTTCGATGAATTCCGTGAAAATGAACAATTGCGAAGTAGCGGTGCAATTCGTATTCTGGCCGCTAGACTGTTACTTCCCGATTGCATCTTTTCGGCTATTTTTAACACAGAGGCACCATTCATAACTTCAAACGAAGAGCTAAAGCGCTTTTACTGTACTTTATTTATTATTAATGTTATTGTAATTATTTATGACTTTGTCTCAATAAGTTATACTATTTCACAGCAAACTATTTGAATTATAAGTAATATTCTTTTATTAGATAACGTTTTAAAAGATCAATTACATATTCATAATCGGAATAATGATTTAATCAGTTGTGGTACATAATGTGAGTTTTAAGGGATCACAGTTCGTTTAATTCTGGTAGATTTACCAGCATGTCAATTACAACTGCTGACTGCTTCACTGGGCATATGCCGAAGATCACGACGGATTTATTTTTGTAGATATGATAAGAGTAATGAGATCGTACAGTAGAAGCATAGATACCGACTGGCAACGGTCAGAATGTGGACTTTCCTACCAAACGGTGTGTTTTTTGGCTCATGTTCCGATTTAGATTTCAGAAGCGATTGCTTTTTTCTCGTCTGGCTCCCGTGTGTATTTTGGAGGCGGAAGTCTGAATATTTTCCTTTTTTAATGAATAAAGTTATTATACGGTAGTAAGGTGGTCTGCGCATGAGCGTATCAGGGAGAGAGTTCGAGTGAATGTGTTAGTGTCAGTGTGCATGTCAGCTTTGTAGTGTTCGGCTTTGGCAATTCATTTGTAAAACGGAGCGGCTCTTTTCTGAGTTTCACGCAGCCGTGACACTTCCCTGAAGTACCTTTTACAGTCATATGAAGGCCTGTGTGTTTCTGTATAAGAGCCTGCCGAGTATCTCCCTGCTTCTCTTTTCCAGTGTGTATGTGAGCATCCAAATGCTTGTCTTTGAATAACAAGGTTATCATGAAATTCAATGCCCAGTCTAAGCTGGTGGAAAGATGGACATTTTCTCTGGATAGTTACTACCTCGGTCTTGAGATGCCTACAGTGATAAATGCATGACATACTTAAATAGCAGGTTTACTTTGCTCCAGCTGTATGACCTGGGCTTATAACAAACTATGCCAAAGTCTTTGCTTAGCTATGCTAATGGATGAGGTTGTACAACTCCTGGTGGAACTATGTGGAAAGTTTTGCATATTACATTAATTTGGAAGTTTCTTGTAACTGGACAGAAGGACATAATTCCCCGTTAAGAAAATAAGAGAAGACAGGAGAATGAAAGCATTTTTTGTGTTGAAATTTTAGTTGGGGGATATTTTTTAACATGGATGTTCTCAACTTCACTTCAATGAGGCCATTGTAAAAGAACAGCCTGCCTTACTAATGCTAACCATAACACACTCTTGCTAACATACACCCTCTTTGCCTGAAAGTCACATAACTAGTGAAAGGAAGCACTGTGCAGTCTGTAGGCTGACGCGTCTGCATACATTGGTCTGGGTATGTGAGTGTTTGTGTTTGTGTGTCCGGCTTCTAGCACCCCTAGTGTAACAATGTGCCTGTCTTGGGTTGAATGTGTGTGCGTGAGAGAGATAGGCATATTGAAAGAGGGGGTGCATATGGGTATTTGTTTTTTCTTTCCCCATTCTGTGTATTTAGCTCAGTGTGTAGGTCAGGTGGCATGTATGTATCTGTTTGGGCCTGATTTATGCTTATAACTCTAAATTTAATCAAGTAGGGAAATTCAGACATCCAAGTGTTCACTGCTGCAATTACTATAATTTTCTCAGTACACATTTCTAGTACATACCCCTTCCCCTTGCCTCTTTGCTCAACTTTTACCATTTCTTTCACGCAAGCTCTCACTCATTTGCTCCTATTCCTGAAGTACCCCGTCTCCGTCACCAGAGGGCACTCCATATCATATTCTCACTTCTCTGTCTCTCAAACTGGTATATTTCCAATGAGCAGTTTCATTAGAATGTGAAATTTGTTGAACAAAATAAAACTAATCATACTGAGAAGAGAAGAGAGAATATGAAATTCTGTCTGAACAGTTTTTAAAAGTCTATTTAATATGCTGAATATGTAACTATTATAATTTGTTTATGTGTATTTGAAATGACTGTCTTGCTGGATAAAACATGAAAAGTTTCATGACCCAAGGCTATTCAGTGCTAGTTAGGCATAGTGAATAACTGTTACTTCTTCATCAGGACAAGTTTTACAAAAGAAGCTTAGTGTTGTTTCCGCTTGCTAACTGTTATAAGACAACACTGGGAAGCCTACGATGGGGTAATGGGATGAGGACAGGTCTCATGCTTGGTTTGAGTTCTTTTATATGAATTCTCATCTCATTCTTCTCTATTGTTCTGTCTGAATTGGTTTCTGAGAAAGTGCGAGTATCTTATCACAGTGATCGTATCAAGCCACGCCTTTCCAAGCTGACTGCAGCGTGTCCGTCAAAGCAGTAGAAATGCGGCACTCCCATCACCTGCTCCCCGGCTGCACGATTGCTTGTCCAATCACATGGCACCTTAAGGAAATCCCCTGATTGCACAGTAGTGCCACCATGTGTTGGCGGTCAAAATTAAACCAAGATTATGTCTCGCCTGCAGCAATTTTAATTGTGGCAGTGTTGATGGTACCTGTCCCCTTTCTGAGCTACTTTTTTATTATAAGTGCAATATTTCCTTAATATGTTAATATCTTTAGCAAAACAGAGGCATGGTTAGGTTAATTCCTGCAAGAGGTTATGGGCAGGTAAATTCCTGCCCTATTCATCCATCCGTCCATCCATCCATTCATCCATTTTCTGAAACCATTTGTTCTATTCAGAGTTGCAGGGGGTCCGGGGCCTAGATTCCTGTCACTTGCAGGTAATTATATACCTGCTTTCAGGTTAGATTGTATTGTTGTGATTCAGATGCACTGAGCAATAATCTCAGAAGGTAAAAGTTAGAAACTTACTATAGATGAGATGATCCAAAGACAAAGTACTTTTAGCTATAATATATCACACGTCATATACTATAAATATAAGTGTCATAATCATTGAGAAGTGGGTCTTGTTGAAAGGTCTGAATTTTTTGCTTAGGGGCGTTTTCAGCAAAATACAGACAGTACCTGCTTTCTTCTAATAGGAAATTCTTTACATGGTTCTGTCTGACACTTAAGGTTTTATTTCATAACTTATTTTTTTTGCTATCTACACCCTTAGGTGTGTTTCCTTACTGAAACAAATCCTTTTCATAGACATTTTTAATTGTTGGGTTGTTTTGAAATGGGAGTTTCCACTACAAAATATACAGGATTGCTTGTGATTATGAAAAATTGCCTTAATTGCAGCATAGAGCGTTATCTTTATTTTATTGTTTCCCTTTCAATCATATAACTCCAACGACCCCCACTTAGCTTTGATCTCTCGCACCCCATACCTTTCAGCTTCAGTATAAATTAGTCTGGCCAGGGAATGAAGCGACTGGTTCACTCAGCTTGTGGTGGAAGCCTCCACCCTGTGTGCAGAGTGCTGCGGTTGGTAGCCCCAACAGACCAGCAGCTTGGTACATGCCGGCACTCCGGATTTACTTTTGCCAGTGATGGCAACGGAGGTCATTGGTCCTGCTTCCAGCCTCTTCCTATGGATAGTGTGCTCGTATGGCCTTCAGATGAATCTTGAGAAGCTGTTTCATCTGCTTGGTAGAATCACTCTGTCCACTTACCTTCCTGCTTCCCACCTCTGACATTTTTATTGCTATTTTGTCTGAATCAATCTCACAAAGGCAGGGGTCGTCTTTGGTTCAAAGCTGTCCCATATTCTCATGGCTGGACAATCCTGTGTGACTGGTCCTAGGGCTCTTTTCAGTGCCCTCAACTACCATCCAACACTGTCTTTGAACCAAGTAAATAAACATGAAATAAAAACAGTGTTCTGTGTTTATAAACGCAGTCTCACAAACACGGTGCTGTACTTATTTTGTTTGCAGTGCTGAGGGACTTTTTTCTCCACATCATACTTGTCTAAAAAAAACATGGCCAGAAAAAAAATCAGAAAGACGTGATGTTGGTGCATCCTGTCCCTGCAGACCGCAGTCAATGGTTATTAAAGAACCTGCTACAAATGTCTAGAACTTTGCCTCCACATCTGGGATTGCACCAGCCAAACCTCGCCTACTGATATGCTGAAATTTGGTATTAAATATATATTATATACATCTTAATAACCCCTTTCTAAAGTGGGATTTGTTTTGATGGATATTCTGTCTGTGCACATTTTCGGCATCATAAATACCGGATAAATAGAGAGCTGCAACGTGAATTATAGCCCTCTGTCTGAGCAGCGCACACACGCCTAGCTACTGTGGTCGGCTTGAGCTTTCGATAGAGAAGTGAGGACACACCGAATTCATGCCTGGCCTTGTGTTTGAAAGTATAACCCTTCCATCGTCATTTTGGGTGGTTTTAATCTGCACTTTCTATAAAAGTTGCCATTTTGTATGTTTGTGTCTTCCCTTAATATGCCATCTTCTTCCACACAACTAAAATTTCAAATTTCTTTTTTTCTGTAGCACTTTCTCCCTCATTCAGTCATAAATGGATGTTTATGTGAAGATGAGAGGTCAGAGGTCAAGGTGTCATGCGGTGTGTGTCTCTGATATTTAACATTGTTGCATTAAGGTGTCATAAAGAATTAGGAAGGCCCTTTACAGAAGACAAGGGTGAAAGGCGAAGCATTTTGGGAATTTCACAGGACTGTTTGAGCTTGCTTCAGTTTAAATGGGTGTTCACAGTGACCTGTGGTGTCAATGAGCCATGGTCTGCTGAATCAGTCTGTGTGTGATGAGTCTTTTCTCACTGTGTGCTATTGGGCTATCAATCTACACATAAGGTCTTTGTGTACACACCGTGTGTGATCATGCGAGGGTTGTATGTGTAATGGAATATTTGGCTTAGGAAAGCCTTTCTTTTGGAGTTGATTTTAGATCAGACTTTGTTATTTGTGGTTACTGATGGTGTGTGCTTGTGCCTGTATATGTTTGTTTGGAGTAGCATGACCATCTAATAAAAATGTTGTCAGACTGATAAATAAAAGTTTGTTTTTCAGAAATTCTAAATTTCACTTGTGTTGTGAGTATACGAAACTATTTTTCTGGGATATTTGATTGTATGAGAAAAAATTATCTATGCATCAAAAAATTATCTTTCTGACAATACTGTTTCAATGCTATTCTTAGGTGTGGAATACATTATACAGAAAGTATATAATGTGTATCAATTCTCATCTCATCTGGTGGACAGAATGGCAAAAAACAGAAGTGAGCTGCACTTTCCCCATAAAGACACATGCGGCCTTTTTCATCTGCTAATTATAGATTAGCTTGGCCTCTTGTCAGTTGTATTTCTAGGGAAACGCTTGCTCTCTTCCCTATAAGCCTAGAATTAGTGAGAGTGTCTGTAGGCACAGTAGATGACAGTGCTTCCTACATATAGCTAAAATGCACTGAGAAAGCAGGGAGAACATGGCTATCTACCCTTCTGAGCTTTCAGCATGTATGCTTTATATTAGCATTAGGCATTTTCCATACTTACTACTTTTCTGGTAGAAAAACTGGCAGGCAGATGTGAACAGGCAAGGAACAGAGGTGCACATTGTGTGCTGCACACTAATGGGATTCGATAGCATCATATTCAGCCGGCAGTCTGGATCGCTCCCCCGGGTCATGTCTGTTTTTTAGGATTAATGTAGCATTGCGATATCACTTTCTCCTGGTCCGCTCATGCCCTGCCTGGCTTCCAATGTCAACCTAATTGTCCCTCGAAATAGCCCAGGGAAACTCTACTTTCCACAGGATATTTTTATACATCAAACTGTTAAAAAAATCACTGTCATTAAAGAATATTTAATCTTGGTGACAAACTTAGTAAGACTAAATATAACTATCCAACTTCCAAATCCATATCTTGGCGAGGGTCACAGGGGTTCCTGGACCCTGTCTCAAGTCATAGGAGACAAGGCAGGGACACACCAGCCAGGACTCCAGTACTTTACATGGCTTATGCGTACACAGTCACACACCACAGACAGTTTAGAGGCACCAATAATCTTGACTGCCTGTCTGTAGACTCCAGGAAGAAACACATGTGACTTAGGGAGAACAATATTTTCTTTTAGTCTCAAACTTCACAGTTCCCAATGGATGAATAGATTATTTACGTTTGTAGTTCGATTGTGTTTCTGTATGAATGTCTGTTTAAACTGTGCTTGACAGTAAAATTAGACCTGAGAACGTTCTTGGTATGGCTGCAGTATGAGCACAGAGTTTCATTGTCTCTCTTTTGTCAGCTGTGTCTCAGAGTTGAGATTTTAATAGGACTCTGATGTTAAATTTGACAGAGAATCTTATAAACTTGGTGATAAAAGCCAGTCTTCTCTGCATAAGAAAACAGTTGGTGGCCCATCAGTGTGTGACCTGAATGACATATTCTTAAGATGTGAAGCAAAGCTTTGAAGTAGTGGGAATGTTGACCTGATGAACCGTGACCCCAGTTTGAACTTCTGGCAGTGGCAGGTGGGCTTGGCTATTTTCAGTGTGCCTGCATTTATGGCCTGTTGATGCAGGATGTGCAGGTTAATGAGAAGAGCTCCAAAGTGCAGGAAAAAAGGCAGTTTTAAAGTGAAGGCTTCAAAATAGAGCATCCTGGATGCGCCTGAGACTGGAATGCGGAGCTGGAGAGGGCAGCGCGCAGCCTGATGTCACGGCCTATCATTAGCGCTCTCCGTCTGCGGTGAGCTGAAGTGGCCAGGCGTGCCAGCAGCTGGCCGAAACGATGCCCGCAGCTGGCCGAAACGATGCCCGCAGCTGGCCGAAACGAGGCCCGCAGCTGGCCGAAACAGCTCCCGCTACATTTCGCACAGGCAGATGCTGATCATGGGGTCTACTGGGGTCCTTCAGGTTCCAGTCACTTGAAGGTCTGCCCTGGGTGGCTTTATGTCATCACGCACTGAGTAATATTTTATAAATTATAAAAGGTTGTTGAAAGGTGTCAGTTAGGAATTTTTAATGATCCTGTTTATTCTTAAAAGGTTTAGTATGCTGAAGTATTTTTGATTTTTGATAGTACTGAATAGATTTATTTAAAAATATTCAATAACAATTAAAATGTATTTTTAAAATGTAGCGCATAGGATATGATCTGATCTGTTCTCTGATCTGAGAACAGCTTATTTCTACCTGCAACATTAACCTCCTTAGTTTGAGCACTTGTATTCAGAGACTCCCATCAGACACATAGCCAGTAGTCATGGTGATGACCCCTGACCTTTCCCGTGGTCCATTTTCTCTTCCCCAGACCCAGTGGACGTACTGCGCGTGCTGCAGTTCCCCTCCCTCCCTGAGGGGGTGCGCAAAGTGCCAGGATTCTGTACCTCACGTCGGTCCAGCTCCCCCGACCAGGCCTTCCGTGTCACCAAGAAGGCGCAGATCTCTGCCCCCACGAAGCAGCTCTTCTCAGGTGAGCTACATGGCACCTCTCGGGACATTCTCAGCTGACTCAAAAGATTGTTAATTAAAAATAGTCTAACTTATTTAAAGACTGAATTACCTATGTCACATACCTATGTCCAATACCATGGATAATGTTTAATATTATATTTACGTTATATTTTATTCACGCTTTGTCACTGCTTGTTACTGTTTATTACATTCTTAACTATTGTACCATAATCCATTTGGTAGTCAGTTTAATTTAAAGATGATGGATGTATTTGTTTGCGGGAAAATGTTCTACTGTATAAAAATGTAAAGATTTCTGCAGGTTTTATGTGGAAAGCAGCCTTAGTTATACTTTTCAGGTCTTGTCGTAGGTGGCTTTAGCCTTCAAGGGAACAGCAGTGGTAATTCCTATGGAAAACAGGACTGTACGTGACCCCTAACTTTAAGAGCCTGTAAATGGATATAATAATCTCATTGTTTCCTTGGGCTTCCACTTGCGTTTTGCTCTTATTTGTCTTCTGTTCACAATTGTTCTTCTTAAACGTACTCGTAAAAGTACAAGTAACTACTGAGATGGACTGTAGTGACTCCCGACGGGAACAGAGGTGACAAACAGAGGAGCTGTAGTGCAGCGATAGCAGTGCTTACGAGGGGAGGCTCCGGAACCTTCCAGCAATACTTAATTTGTGCCGGATTCTGCCGGAATGTTTTCGTCCCGGGACCTGTGGCCGCCTCGTTACCCTTGCGCTCTCATATGCCTTTCATGTTCCGGCACCTTCTGATTTACAAGTTAAGCACTGCCATCTCAGGGAGCCCTGGTCCTGAGGCAGCGGGAGCCCTGAACAGGACGCCTCAGGGCTCGCGCACAGGGGTCAGTTTAGAGACACCGATCCACCAAAGCCTCATCTGGGGCGGAACCCAGGGAGGGGACAGGAGCTCCAGATGCTGATGGTGAAAACAAGAAACAGACCCCCGAGCCTGTGATGTCACCCAATCCCTATCCAGGTCTCCCTCCCATCCCGCCGAACCGTTACGCATCTTATCCTCATACAAGCAAATTCTAACTCCCGTCCAGGCCACTTCCCAGAGAACTTCTCCATCATGGCACTGGTGAAGGCCCAGTCAGGTCTCCAGGCTTTCCTGCTGTCGATCTACAGTGAGCAGGGCGTGCAGCAGCTGGGCGTGGAGCTGGGCCGCTCCCCCATCTTCCTGTACGAGGACCAATTACGGAAGCCTGCCCCGGAGGACTACCCGCTCTTCAAGGGCATCAACCTGGCTGACGGCAAGTCAGTAACACTGCAAACTCTGCTTCGCTCGATTGTGTGTGAAAGCTCATTGGCTTTCAGTCTTTATTCATATAACACTGTTTTAACCATAGAGTTTACAAAGTGCTTCACAGACATTTTAGAAGAAGAAAAAGAAATTGAAATAAGAACACAAGAAATAACAATAAGTACAAAAAATTGAAATAGAATAAAATATATAGACAAATAAATAAATAAATAAATAATAATAATAATAATAATAATAATAATAATAATAATGCCACCAAAACGCAGGACTATCCACTTTCTCCTTAGGGGGCTCTAGCCCCTACCTCACGGGAGGCTCTAATAGAGTGATATGCATTTATGTAATTATGTAATATTATAAACATTAGAAAGATATTCACTGATTTTAGTGTCATGCATTTCGATTGTTTTCATGACTATGAGTTTAAGTTCGATGACACCTTTGCCTCATGAATACAGACCTTTCTTTTCATAGTATAAGACAGTCTTGCTGTTCCTCCTCCTGTCCTGCAGGTGGCACCGCATAGCTATTTCTGTGCAGAAGAAGAATGTGACATTGATCCTGGACTGCAAGAAGCGCATGACCAAGCCCCTGCTACGCAGTGATAAGCCTGTACTGGATGTCAAAGGCATCACTGTATTTGGGGCCCGCCTGCACGACGAGGGGGTTTTCCAGGTCAGATGGCAGCCAGTGTGATGCCAAAAAACTGTCCCCTTTCCACTAACTGCCCAAAAGGGTCATATGTGTTTATATAAGCTGTGAGCCAATGGGAGGCACAGCAGTGGCACAGTCACTCGTAATATGGCATGTGAGCACCAGCCATGTGCTTCAAAGGCTGTCAATTAATCCAGCCGGTCTCTATTAGGTTAATTACATTAATATCGTGTTGAGCGGATAAGACACAGAAGTGCTGGAGAAGGCATCTTGAAAGGCGGGGGGTGCAGGGGGCTTTATAGTTGCTTTTCAGTTCACTTCTGCAGAAGCAGCCAGCCGCCTTTAACCTGGGATTATGCCATAGTATACAATTTGACAGAAGTGCATATAATTACTTAAAATGATAGCTATCTTGTAGTCTGGTTGATTTAATTGCTGTAGTAACCCTTCTTGGAATCCACCTATGCTGTAAACCTCATCTTCTTTTCCAGATACTCTATGAATATTTATTTCGATTTGCTGTTTAAAGATTGATTCTCCTGCTATTTGTGCACAGGGAGACATCCAGCAGCTGCTGATCGCGTCCAACCCTCAGGCTGCTTATGACTTCTGTGAGCACTACAGCCCCGACTGCGACTCACCACTGCCCAAGACTCAGTCGCAGGACCCCAACGCATACGTGAGTGGTGCCCCACGGCAAATCCCACACCGCCATCCCATCTGCACGAGTATCTGTTCGGCTATAATAATGCCCTACGACAAAACTACCGTATCTCCCCCCTACGCATAAGAGATTCACTCCCTGTTTGTAAATTAATACCACAGTATCAACGCAGCACACCCACAAATGTTTACACTGGAGGCCTAGGAGTCATCAGTGGGTATTTTCAGGGTCATCAAAGTCCTGGTCTCCGCACTCATGGGAGTTGAACTTACACAAAAATGTTCTGAGGGTAGAACAAGAAATGATTGTTTCAGAGAAATAACCAATCTGATTGTAGAGAAGGTGGGTCCAAGTAACTAGAAGAGGCAGGACCAACCAATCAGATGTCTTGGTCCTGCCTCTTGTAGTTGCTTGGACCCACCTCCACTACAATCTGATTGTTATCTCCCTGAACCAATCATTTCCTTGTTCTGCCCTCAGAACATTTTTGTGTAAGTAAAACTCCCACCATTGCTCTCCGCTTGCGTGCCTTGCTTTGTATCACTCTCTCTCTCCTGTCATTCCATTGAAGTCCTGAGCCACCAGAAGGACTCCCAGGAGGCATAGCATACACAAAGGGACATGGTGTAACCATCCAATTAATATTTTATTACCTGGAGTTTTTCTAACATACTGTTCTCTGCATAACAATCACATTTTAATTTTTAAGTTTGATGGAAAGTTCTCTGCTTCAGAAAGGAGAGGAAAGCAAGACAGGAACATGAGAGAAAGCATGATACAAACTGATTGCTTATGCTGTTTTCCCACTTGTGCTTCATGCATCATGATCAGAATAAATTAAAAAAGTAAAAACAGTCTGAATGTTGGGATGTTCATTGGAAATGAGGCTTTCTGACACTCAAAGGTTAATGAGCATCTACACTTTGAGGGGCTGAAGCCCAAGACCAGATTAATTTGTCAGTGCAGGTTGTGCATGGCCTTAAAATGACATTGGTAGATCAGTCCATAACATTACTTAATATATTTGCCGTCATTGTGAAGAGTAGACAAAATGTACACAACAAAACAACAGAAGAAAATTTTGATTCTATGACACTGGTCACTTTATTGTTCAAAACACATTTTTGCAGATAAATTAAATACAACTAGATGTCTTATGTGCACAACTTGTAATAGTGTGGAAAAATTCTGTACATCTAAAATCAATAAAGGCGTCTGCACAAATTATATATAATTTTTTAGATATAGTATCTAGATTTTTATAGATATATGGTATCTAGATATTGAAGACATGCTAGACTTTGTATAGAGGGACTTTTGTAGTCATGATGCATTCTGCTACACACAGCTCTGACAGTCCAGAGACTTATTGTCACATGGCTTCTGCTTCAGAATATTTTTTTAGGTGGGTCATATTCTTACAGCATTACAAAGTATGTCCTACCCGGCTCATTGGAACTAAAAAATTTTACACGCATTGGCTTTAAATCCTTGAAACAGATTTATAGTAGAAATACCTGCGCATTCTTAAAAGAATCAAAATTTTGTATAGTAAAACATTTACTTATGCTTATTTTGAGTAATTTGAGATTTCTTTTTTAAAAGGGTAGAAATAGTTTGATGAATATGACCCATCATTTTGGCAGTGTCCTTAATATGAGTAGCATCAGATGACACTTTGAATTTGTATTTTTTTTTAATAAAAACTCAAAACCCAGGGGCTGAGGACATGTTTTCGACCTTTTTCAAAAGTCTATAATCAAGCCCCAGCCCTTGTTTGCTTGAAACTGCTATTTTGTCATGTTGATGCTACTGAATAAATGGCAGAAGTGAATATAAATCATTGTGGTTTTATTCATTGATGTGTCTCTTTTGCTGAGTGTGCCTATTGAACTATGGAGGGCCTCTCTGAGATAGCAGTGGAAGAAATTAGTGTGGGATTAGTGTGTCCTTCAGTCACTGATCATTCTAACCCAGTTTTCACTGGGTTAAACCTGACAATGACTGACAGCACATGCTAATTCCACCCACTTCAGGGGGGTGTTCCACGAAACAGGATTTCTCAGTTAGCTGGGTTAACTTATGCTAGAAGTCATAATCGTCCAATAAGAGTTCAGGTAAGGAGCATTCTTATTGGACAATCATGACTTCTAGCTTAAGTTAACACAGGTAATTGAGTGATCCTGCTTCGTGGAAACACCCCCTGGTTTCAAAGTCACTTTTCTCCCATTACTACTTTCAATGGCCCAACAAGTTTTAATAGACAACAGCCATGGCTAATGCTGATCAATCTACATTTTCTTCCCTGTATTTCTTCTGTTTGCTCCCCCATGTGGTTCACCTCACATTCAATCCTGCCCCCCTTTCTGCCCTCCCCCCTCGTATGTGCATCTGCTTTTACCACGACATTGCTACCTCTCCATCTCTGCCCTTCTGTGTCCCCCCCCTACCAAATACTTTGATGAGAGGCAGGATGACTATGAATACCCTTATTACGAAGATTCCACCGGCAAACCCTTCTCTCCGTCATCCCCCCCTCCCACGCTCGAGAAGGTCCCCTCTGACCAGGTAAATAGGGAGCAAGAGAGGAGGGAAAGCTGGGATGATTAGGGTAAGGAGGCAGGATTGGGTGAAGGGAGGCAGTAACATCATACTACCTTCGAACACTTCGGATATTTGGCTAAAGAAACTTTTTCGCTGTTATGCCATAGTCTGTCTAATTCAGGGACTTGTCTATGTAAGACTGAAGGCATGGGCACTGCAAAGGTATCACATGACACTTTCCCCTAGCAGCCCCTTTCAGTCTGAATAGTATCAGGATCAGTCTTCACCCTGTCCCCCACCTCCTTTCTCTGATGTGCCCCACACTCCCTCCTTGCATTTTCGCCCGTACCTCCCCCCCACCTTGTCCACCGCAGCGGCGTCAACGTCGCGCGATTGTCATGTACGTGTAATGTCACCGCCACCTGTGCATATACGTGACTGTGTGTGTGCGTGTCGGGTGTGGAGGTGCCGCACGGGCTCGGGTGCCCTGGTGCTCAGTGATGCTGCCACACGGCCTGTTGCACCGAGTCCATCCAACTGTCCAGAGACAGGAAGGGCGGGGGAGGGAATTGTGAGCCAGCAAGAGAAAGAATGAAGCAGGCGGCTATAATGCATGCAGTCTGCAAGTCTCTTTCCATGTATCAGAATATTTTTGAAAGCTATGCTTTGGTCTCTCTTCATACCTTTAATGTGTTGTTTTCATGCAAGTCTTCTCTCATACTCCATGAAGAACGTATCTGCATCTGCATGTTTGTCTGTATTCTCCTCCTGAGCAATAAGTTCAGGCATGTTCACGGGCATGTAAATGTCTAAACATCTAAGCATGTATCTGTTTTTGTTCGTTTCTATGCATTTGCAAAGTCCATTATATTGATAGCCGCATCATGCTTGTCGTGTGCGATTTCAAGTTTTTGTATGTGTTTGAACGCCTTTACAAGGCTATTGCTGATTGTTCTTCCTCAGTGCACCTGAATATCACTTACACATTGGTAGCAACATATCCTTCTCTGTGTGGTTGGAGGACTCAGCGCCCTCTGGCTGTCGGGCAATGTCATTGATGCCAGGTTTATCTGGCTGCCATGCCCAGTGTCACCCCAAACCTTAGGCTTGAGTTCTCTTAAACATAAATTGCTGCTTTTTAATACAGAATATGGCATTACTGGAGAGCGCAGAAACCTTTATACAAATAACTCAGAATGAAATTAAAACAAAAATGTGAACAACAAATTCATCTTCTAATTGCTTATCCTGGATTTCAAGTATAATTTTAAATTTTATGTGTTGTCTTATTGTCTTCTCTGCAGTTGATATTTGCTGTACCCAGTAATGCCAAAACTAGCTAAATAATAAATCCAGCTAAGCCTCAGCTATTATTGTATCTCAAAACATCCAACTATGTCTTTGTCTCTCCTTCCCCTTCTCTGTGCCTCTTTACCCCTACTGTCCCTGATGTGTGTCTCTCTCCGTACCATCCTCCTTTGTGGTTCACAAACTGCAACACAACACACCAAAATGTGCAACAGAAGAGCAAGGCTGTCAGTGGCAACCCCAACAAGCCTAAGCCCTCACTGGCCAAACCCAAAGCACCCACGGGCAAGCCAGACTTAGTCAAGCCCAAACCAAAACCCACTTCCAAACCAAAGTCCCCGCCAGTCAACAAAAATGACAACCGTAAAAATGGAAATGGGAAAAATGTCAACGGCCAGAACGGCAAAAACGGCAACAGCAAAAACAGCAATGGTGTGACCAATGGCAACAAAGTCCAGGAAGTAAAGAGCTTCCATGCCCAAAAGACACCCCCTGTCAAACCTGCTCCCAAGAAAGTGACTACAGCTCCCAAAATTCCTGCTCCTGCCAAGCCCAAAACGATTCCTCCCTTTGGGAAGGCTGCCGTCAGCTCCACTGTCTCCTCGATGCCAGCTAAGCCCAGGACGACAACAGGCAACGGTTATCAACAGGTACAAATGAAGGGCCCAAGGTGGTGAGATCTAGAACCATCAGTCTTGACCACAAATGACTATGACACCACTGATCGTCCAGGTTTTCTTTCACTGAGTCAGCATTCTTATTGGTGCCATAAACGTTACAGCCCTTTATATGTTAGTTCCATTGTTTCTAATACACACATAATGCCACATTCCCACAACCAAAGCCAGTATAATCCAACATAAATTGTGCACACGTAATATTTATATGTATATTCATATTTAATATATTTTTATATTTTAAATATAATAATCACACCTACAAGCTTTCACAGTGTATGAAAACCTGGATTCATTGTGAGTTCTCCAAAACTGCCGCATGTGGGCCTAGATGATCTCCACCTTTTATAAAATCGCATGTATATTTTAGTGACGGGTATAAAGTATAAATTATGAATGGCATGATACGGCAATATAACATTACTGTCATATTGCGGCATATTGTTACCTGCAACCAGTAAGCAGTATAAACTGGTCTGCACAGGGTTTGCTGCCACCGCTAGCTGTGGGACACAAGTGTAACCCCTCAGCATGCAATGCAGTTTAAGTATAAGAACTGAACTTTGGCATGTTGATTGAGTTAAATGTGTGCATGCTTTGGTTTTTACCGCTCCGGAAGATGATGTCATACCGACACTTAAAATGAAACATACAAAGTAAGTACAGAAATGGACACAACACAGTGAAAACGCCTCTGATTCTGCTCTCTTCGCTCAATATCCTCCTGACACTTATGTCGGTCATATTTCAAATAAATATGGACATGACAAGGTCACGGGAACGGGTTTGTGAGGCGATGAACGAAAATGACGAAAATGCACCCACCGTGCACAGAATGCATATATTCTGACGCAAACGTGAGGGCTGTATCCAGGCCGACGTGTTGCCGCAGTAACGGTTCTCAGGTCCTTCATCGAGCGAACGTGAACCAAAATGTCAAAGCAGACATTATTCCTGCGATTACCCCATCATGAATATATGTACTGAATGGTTAACAAACTGAATGGCTTGGTAAGTATGTGGCCTTCTCCCTTTCTCTCTGTGTTCTCTGTCTCCTGTCATGTCTGGTGGAGTTCTGTCCCACTTAATAGAAAACACTATACAAGCTGTGTGTCACCACCATTGTCAGTCTGTGTGCAGGCTGATGGTGTAGATTTACACTCTGTTTCCAAAGGCGATCCTAGGGTCTGTTGGGGCCCCAAGCAAAAATTCACTGGGGGCCCCCCCTCTAACCAGTTTTTGTCA